>JARKHS020025824.1:0-219911 GCA_030143305.2 Amblyomma americanum
GGCAAAGCAGTAAAGCCGCGACAGTTAGTGAAGAGCCGCTTTCATTTTTTTCTTAGCTTAAAATCCTAGTGGTGGCACCATATTTTTGCGGAAGCTTCATCTGGAGCCCAAGTGCGCTATCGGAAATTGTGCCTTGTGGCGATGCTCTGGAATTGAGTGAAAGAAAACAGCTCGTTCCCAATCCTGGCGTGGCGCCCGCAGAGCCCGCATTCGTCCGCTGCCGACGAGAGGAGGACAGCTACCTTCCCTCCCCCGCGCCGTAGTGGCTGCTTTCCTTTCACTTGTAAAAACTGACTAAACCGGAAGCTTTGTTTCCGTGCAGATCTTTAATTACTGACCTCAGTTCTTCTACGGTTATCTCCCGGAAAGCTAAGGTATCATTTGCTACTGTAGGCTTAATTAAGCCTACAGTAATTAAGGCTCACAAGCAGCACAGGTAATTGGCCCAATATTGGAGTCGTAATGGCAAAGGCCGGCCCTACAAAGCCCCAAGATGGAACCATCCTGTTGCAATATTGGGCCGATTACCTGTGCTGCTTGGTACTTAAACCAGGCATTGTTGAAGGGTATCCATGAACCAAATTTCTTCCGCAATGAACGAAATAATTATTTAAAATATCAACCACCTTCCTAGTGGTTATATCAGGAACGGTGCGTTTTTTTCCCTTAATGCAACATCTCTTGCAGTTCCCGATATCTTTTGGGAATTCCCTCGCTGCCGTGTAAAGAAACTGCTGTGGTATTGTTTCTTTGGATTCTTCATCGCTGTGAGCGATACTGTTATTTCGGGAGTACCGATACTGTTCGCGGTAGTAATTATTAGCCTTATTCTTTTTCCACTTGTGGTGGTACGAATCTTTGTTTTTCAGGACTTCTAGTATAGCTTTTGTCATCCAATTAAGGGCGCATACCGTGGTCGTATTTACGCCCAACGCATCTGAATGTAAAGTAGTATTTCCGCGTATACCGGTATCAACCGATTAGCACTGTCGCGTCAAACTTAAGGAGGCGCTTATGTGTTTCCTCCAGGTTTTCCCACCCTTCCCTCTCGCGCTAGGACAACCCGTAAAGGCGGGGCGCTCAAACTATATATCTCGAACTATTTTCGCTTCAAAAACTGCAGGAACACCTCAGTGACGTGTATGCAGCCGGGCACGGCGCACATATTTAAAGAACATTCGCCGAGTCCCTGTCTCATACACAGGCGGGGCAACTGCCGCCATACTGAACGTAAAACAGACCTTGCCAGCACATTAACACCGCCATCAAGTACGCGACGTTACGAGCCTGGTGATCATAGCCTGCACAGTAAAAATTGCAATGAAAGCTATTCGTGAGCCAAACAATAGAGTACGTACATCTCACATGTTTCTGGTTGCTCCTGGTTAGTAAATTTGAGGAATGCAGAAAGTTCGCGCATTGTCTTCCAAGGTTTCGCCTTATTCCACCATAAACAGCAAACTACTTACTGCCTCCCGCCCTTTTAACTGGAAGTTATGAGATGTAAGCTTGTTATTGATAATATTGTCTAAACTTTCTATTTGTTTCCTTACGCTGATCTTTTCGGCGCATAAGCACACATAGCGTGGGACAAGAAGCATGCCTTTATTCGACGTTTGGAATTAACGACAAGCGATGCTCGGCTTGCAGCAGTCGTCTTCCAAGTCACCGCGCATGTAGAAGCATCCCCTGCCAGGCGGCCGCAGCATGCATTTTTCCATGCTGAAATAACGAAAGATAGAACTCGGAAAAGAAGCGCGATTAACGCGTAAATTATGCATTTAATATTTAATTTCATTTGAATAGAGGAGCAATGAGCGCACATGTAACTTTTGCCGGGTATAGTGACGTTTTAAAAACGCGAAAACTAAAAAAAGAGGAATGAATGCCAGTTCTCTTAGGAACACAATAAAATCAGGGTGTAAACTTAAAGCCTAAGCCCGCTGATCAATATTTTGACCGCTTGTCTACGTCAGGGCGGAGGCTTCTTCGCTAGATAAGGTTTGTGTTTCGAATGCCAAGTCCTCTCTTCTTCTGGAATTCCCGAAATCCGAGTGAAATGTGATAGCAGAGACAGATGGAGAGCCTTAAGAATTCGATCAGTCGGAGAAGAGCCTAATAAGCTCCAAATCACCTCTCTGCTTGTTCGCACCGCTGCATGTACCATTCGGTTGTGCTGTTTAATGACTTCTTTCTGCGCCTGCGTATAGAGTCTTTAGCGTCTCTGATGTATACACGTCGCTTTTGTCCCGGTGAGGCTGTGGTCCCGGGTTCAACCCCACACCAGGACAATTTTTTCTTCGGCAGCAAAGTTTCTGTGGAACCTGTACAGCTTTACTTTGTAGTATATATTAGTGTAGGTCGATGCTAATGAGTAATTGGTCCCTAGTTACAAATCTACTGCACTTTGGGGGATGCCCCCAAACACTGACCCTTCATTAACGGCCAGGATATTGGCGATTAAAAATAATGCTTCCCCTTTGCCTCTTCAACTCATACAGGCCGATACGCATAAAAAATGGCAGTGGCTCAGTTCGGCTATGCCAGGATATACGTAGCGACAGGTACGTTTCCCTGGCTGAGCTTGTTGTGGTCACTATGTTTAGCAATAAGAGACATTGGGCATACACATCTTTTATTCATTTTGCTTGACATAGACGAAGACTGCCCGATGATCTGTGAAGTAGCATGCAGTGGTCTCAATTTTGTCGATACAGTATTTCTATTTGGTAGAGCCTCTTTAGTATACAAACTCTATAGTAGTTCCCCATTGTGTAGTCGTGACGTGAGGGTCTGAAGCTAAATTAAAGTCAGACTTTTCTTTCATGCACTGACTAAGAGAGTCCTGTTCCTGTTGAAATCACCCAAAGTCACACACAGCTCTGAAACCGTGCCGCAGCCTGGCATACACGTGGCAACCACATCAATCGTCTGCTTGACAGATGTTCCCGGTGCCAAGTATACTCCTTGGATGATAATGCCGCTTTTTAGAAGCCGAACATGGCAGGCTTTGCCATTATTCACCGCGATCGAAGGGAGATGTCTGACAGCGGTGATACCTTGTTTCACGTACACACAGACTTCAGCGTTCTTATTTGGTTCAAGCCAACTGCCAGGCGACAACCTCAGGATCGGAAGAGTTGATCTTCTCTTGTCTATACCTCCGTTTAGCACCGGCTGGACTCTCCTTCTCTGCATGCATGTCAAACGTTGTGATACAGACGCCCCCTACATCTCCGCCTTTTATACGCAATCCTGCGCATGCGACGCGGGGTTCGGGTGATAGAGGCGTGCGGCGAGGCGGCGACGAAGAACGCGGCGCTGCTGTGGGGTCTGTCTGGTTACCATGGTATCGGCACATGCGCACAACTGCTCATCCGCGTGACGCCACGCTTGGCTTTGACGGTAGAGCGGGTGCGCGACGACGGCGAAGCGCACGCCGCACTTTGCTCTTCTTCGGCTGCCATGGCAACGGCGCATGCGCACAACTTTCCTCTCCCATGTACCGCGAAATGCTTGACTGGTAGCCGAGTGTAGCTCTCGCTACAAAGATAAAGAAAACAGGTCGGGACTGCATCCCTCTTCGCCCCGGCTAGCCCCATTCCGCCCACGCGCCCTGGGCACACCCAATCAGAAGGCTCGACCAGATTGGCCACTGACCTTGTCTGGGTACGGGCGGCTAAAAACGCGTGACGCAGTGCCGCTCTAATCGGTTGCGAGCTACTGCAAGCTGCAGTTTTTTAATTGTAAATTAGAGTCCACGCCGAGATGTTTAGTTTGGCTCGAATATTCACAGACTAACTCTAAAGAGAGAAAGAAAGCAATATAATGAAAGGAAAGGTGTAGATGTCGGCCTGCGGTAATGTGACCCTGGCCTGCTATTCCACACTGGGGAAGAGGAAAAAAGAAAGCAAAAGAAAAGTGAGGGTGCGAATGGAGGGGGATCTGTTGCACAAATATGGCCATCAAAATATTTTCAGGGTCCCTTTAACATTTTACGTAAACGGTTCCCACTTAGAGTTGTTGATCAATACGCTCTCACCCTAGCATATGCTAGTCGACCCAGCTAGCTCACGTGGTAGAACGACTTCCCTGTTGAAGCAATGCTTCCGAGTTTCAACCCCGGACTAGGACCTAGTTCTCTTCAACTACGAAGTTTCTGTTGAATATGTATAACTTTTTTTTCGTAGCGGTATGGGTGCGCTTGGGTGGATGCTAATGAGTAATTTATCCTTTGTTACAAAGCTGGCAACCTTTGTTACAAAGCCTGGCAACCTTGAGGGATTTCCATAAACACTGGGCCAACAGCGTACCCACTACGAGTTGCTGATCAAGTCGCTCTCGCTCTGCCATATATAGCCGTCATGATTAGCTCAGTTGGTAGAGCAACTGCTCCGGTGAGGCGGTTGTCCCTGGATCCAACCCAGGACCAGGACCAATTTTATTGCGAAGCAATACTACTTTAGGTCGCACTTCAGCCCGTTCCGTGGCGAGGCGGTGGTAGGCACCATTGACCTTTAGCGTGACCTCGCTGCGTGACGTCACACCACGTGACCTAGAGTGACGTCACACCAGCTGTGTAAAAACGGGGCCCCATCTCACGCCGTCGCGAGGCGAGGCGGTAGCCACCAACGGCGGCCTAACTCCCGCTCCTCTCACCAGGGGCGCTACGGTCAGAGTGACGTCACACCAGCTGTATAAAACAGCTCCGCTCCTCTCGCCAAGGCAGTCATACAGCCAGATGTTACGATGGTGCCTACGAACAAGGCAGCTTCGCAATCACCAGGCTTAACCAAGCTAAGCCACGGCCGTTTTTTTCTTCATGAACGAGGTTTCTGGGGAAGCTGAATAGCTTTACCCTGTGGTCTATATCAACACTTGGGTGGATGCTAATGAGTATTTACTTCCTTTTTACAAATCTACTGCCTTTGGGGGGTTTCCCTAACAATGAACCATCGTAATTTTTAGTTACGTATCAATGTCCACTCTCTGAAGAAGTCCCGACTTTCACTGTAGCACATCCGCAATATGTGTATATCAACAATACGCATATTTTCTCCTGTTTGCGGACCATATTCTAATCCAATATTAGGATGCGCGAGATGAAAATAATCTTAATGCCAGTTACACATTGTTGCAGAAAAATATACATGCTAAACTCACAAACTGAATTCAACTATGCGCTCTTCTGGTCTGCACTGAGCTTGTAAGCATGTGCCATCTCTCAGCGTGATGAAGCCGTCCATCATCTTCCTTCCTTGGAAAATACACCTACCTGCGTGAAGGAAAAAGAGGCATGAAAGAGTAAGTTAGAGGATATATCTCCGAGGGTAGCTCAAGAAGGACTCGAGCCTTGCAGACGCCTTTAACGACAAAGTGGAAGACGCGGAAATTAACATTGTCCCCAACTTCAATTACTCTTTCATTGGCAAATTATTTTCTGGGTGCTACTCATCCGCTGCAGACATTTTTGGGGGATGGTTCGGTGGTCGCTTGTTACTACATGCATATATGTACACTAATTCCAATAATGAGCATCGAACTACGAAGCTTTGAACAGTTCAACTAGACACATGTTTCGCATTTAAAACAACGTCGTAACTTGTTTTGCAACCAGATACGTGTCATGGGCCCGGTGGGTGCCAGCGTTGCCTGAAGCTGTGACTGGCAGCTTTTCCCCTCGTGTCCTTCTGCACTGTATGCTATTGGAGAGAAGAAAACCAATTTCATTGTTTGGCTTTCACTTTAATTGTCAGTGTTAATTATCCCCGTCGATTTTTTCTTCCCTTTTATCTTTGCTGGCGCGAATAAACAGCACTGGTAGCTGCACCTTCTGGGCTCCCCTGCCGCCATCTTGAGACGGCCCCTTCTTAGAGGCTTGGGGAGCATCGACTAGATTACATTCATTGGTCAGAGGTGATCACACGAGCCAAAAGGGGTTAGTTACAATTTGCTATTACGACCTACAAATACAACGCTGACGACTAGGCAGTATACTTCAGAAAAATTACGAAGTACAGCTATTTCATACAAAGCGAATGACCATCGAGGCAGTTAACTTATGACTAAGTATGTCTGATTTGTTTGAAGTCAAATGAGGGGACGGAATCCAAAGAGGGCATTTCCTTGCCTTTGCTAATAAAGTTTTGTTGCTGGACATTGCGCGGATACGGCAGTTGGCAGCCTCGGCCGTAACGTCGATCTTCTGGCAGTGCACATGAACCCCGCTCTACAGTTATCTTTACTCTTAGGCGCTGGCAGACATAAAACACGGAGCCTTGGCTTGTTGAGAATTCGCTGCATCAGTCTGATGTTATCCAAAAATTGTTTTGCAGTTTTTGTCAGGCGAAGGTTACAAACGGAGCAGACCTCTGATACGAGAATGAGTCGAATGGTTTTTGGTTTTCTTTTCAATGAGGAAGCTTCTCGACTTCAACTTAATGCGATGTGTGCAGCGTATCCCATTTGCATTCACTTGCAGGATTGCATTTTTTGCTCGGTTGCCACATAACTGCTTTTAAAGATTAATCTGCTAAAAAGAATATGTCGCTAAGCCTCTTGTCGAAGCATCTAAAACAGCACAAGCAACAGAAATATTCTTATGATGCAGGATAACGCTGTTGCGTACGTGGTGTCAGAGTCATGATGGGCGGATCCCTCCCGGAAGATGTTTAGGAGCTCGTATGCACAGCTCCTTTCACTTGTAGACTACCGCTCCTCTACAGATCAGAATGCTGACCAAACGTTTTAGACGTTTTGCAAGCAGGTAGAATATAAACTACCCTTTCAGCTTTATAGAAAGCTCGATATGAGCTTTTCTCCACAGAGCTGCTCTTTGGAGGGACAGAGAAAAAATATGCTGATGTCCTCGCACACTCCATCGTAGGAACCGACTCATAGTTGCTGCTTAGAAACGTAGAACTGTGATTTACAATTCAGTAAGAGTTTACTGTCAGGCAGAACCCCTCACTCGGCCAAAAAGTAATGTATGGGGAAGGCCTTACAACATGCGCGAAGTTGCTGGAATGATATAATTTTTCGTAGTGTATGCATTTTTTAGGCGGTGTGGTAATGTCTGTGGATGAAGTTCGAGTGTCGCACTTAAAATGTGAAAATATACGACTGATCTTTGCAGAAGCTCGAGTTTTTATTGTGCGCTTTTACAATAAAGGACATCGGTTCTTTTAAGCCCTGAGATTGAATACTAAAGTGCGCAAAAGGACGAAAGCTTATAGTGGACTTAAAATATGCTTGAAATATGCTACTTACTATAAAGGCACTGCATGGAACTAAATTAAATTAAAATGGTTTTGGGGGAAATGAAATGGCGCAGTATCTGTCTCACATGTCGGCGGACACCTGTACCACGCCGTAAGGGAAGGGATAAAGGAGGGACTAAGAGAAGAGAGGAAGAAAGAGGTGCCGTTGAAGAGGGCTCCGGAATAATTTTGACCACCTGGGGATCTTTAATGTGCACTGACATCGCAGAGCACACGGGCACCTTTGCGTTTCGCCTCCATCGAGACGCGGTCGCCGCAGTCCGGTTCGAACCCGGGTACTCCGGATCAGTAGCATGGGACTGTCCCTAATTTGTTATTCCTTACATGGACAGCACAGTATACGACGAATTCTCCAGAGACCCGCAGAATATATTCAAAGATCGAGAATGACAAACAGTGGTGCTTGCAAAGTGAGGGTTCATTTTTTACTCACCGTCTCTGAGAACACGCACTCGTCTTGGCGGGGGCACCCGGGCAGGTAGTCCTAGGCCTATCAGTGTGGCAAGCAAAACCAGGCCGGTGATGAAGCGGCACAGAGTGGCCATGACGACATGCAAGAACTCTCTGCTTCCTCCCTTCCAAGGATCGGGGCCTTTTAACAGCAGCTGTGTACACAAGCGACACTATAAGGCGTGCACCAGGACACGTTGCAGATCCAGGGTGGCGACACGTTGTGCCTTTCACAGCAGCTGTGTCCAAGAGGGCGAACCAATTGCGCATTTGGGGAGCCGCGGCATTCATCACACCATGGTATACCCACGGAGGCTTACGCAGAAGTTGTTCGGCAAACAGCGGCAGTCACGTTCCCATATTTCTGGGCCGAGATGTGGCGCAGTCTGGATCCACTCGCTTCATCGTGCGAACGAACACAATGAGGCATAACCTACGGCCTGGCTGCGCTGACAGCTGGTCAAGCGATATCAAGGCATGCAAAGAAATATCCTGCTGCTTGTTTATGCCAGTTGAAAGAACGGTTACGTTGCACCTCATTTGTATATTCACACTTCTGGGAAAGAAAAATGACAACTCGCTGACAGCGTATAAGCCATTCATATTTGCGATACTTGAGAGCCGTCTCTCAAAGCCTTGTGTATTAATCAGTGCAAAGATGACAAAGGCTTCCAGTCTTTCCTCCATTCCCAGGACGATGAAGTGTTAGCTGTTTAGCAGCCGCCAGGAGCTAAGTATACTGAACCTGAACCACGTCAATACATAGAACATCTTTAAAACAAACACACACACAAGCAAAAAATCACATTAAATGTGTTAAGGCTGTACCACTAGCTATAGCTACTCGAACATATCATTCACAGCCAAGTCATCAGCTATCTCGAAGATCATAACATTATTTTCGATTATCAGCACGGTTTTCGCAAGGGATTTTCTTGTGATACTCAGTTAGCTGGCTTTATTAATGACTTACAATTATCACTTGACGCGGGCTTTCAGGTCGACGCAGTGTTCCTGGATTACTCAAAAGCTTTCGATCGGGTTCCTCATCAAAGACTTCTACTGAAACTAGCACAGCTTAATATACACCCTAACGTGCTCGCTTGGATTAAGGACTTTCTGTCATCTAGAACTCAGTTTACCTCCGTTAATAATTCTAACTCTTCCTCTGCTAATGTGACATCTGGGGTACCACAAGGAAGCGTGCTAGGGCCTTTGCTTTTTCTAATCTATATTAATGATTTACCTGCCTGTGTAACATCTAGACTTCGCCTTTTCGCTGATGACTGCGTAATTTACCGTAACATTACTACAGACAGTGACCGCCAATCTCTACAATCTGACCTGAACGCAGTAAGCTCTTGGTGCTCATCATGGTTAATGGCAATAAACGTTTCTAAAACTAAACTAATATCTTTCACTCGCCGTACAGCTCGCATTCCAACCACTTATATTCTAAATGACAATACTGTGGAACTAACATCAACATACAAGTACCTTGGGGTGCACCTTCAGTTTGACCTAACATGGCATCACCATATCGACCTCACCCTAGCATCTGCTAACCGCTCACTTGGTTTTCTTAAACGTAACCTCAGATACGCCCCTATACACGTTAAAAAGCTTGCTTATATAACTCTAATACGCCCTAAAATCGAATATGCTGCGGCCATTTGGGACCCTATTCAAGACTACGTTATCACTAACATTGAATCCTTGCAAAACCGTGCTGTTCGTTTCATATTTTCAGACTACTCACCCTTCACAAGCCTTTCAGCATTAAAAAAACGTGCCGAACTGGAAGATTTGTCATATCGCCGTAAACTTGCTCGCTTAACCCTTTTCCATAAGCTTTATCACCACCCATCCCTTCGCCGTGATTTGTTTCAGTCACCTGATGCTCTCTTTCCACGCCGTGATCATTCTTTCAAAGTTAAACGCGTAAACTGTCATTCATCGTCTTATGCCAATTCATTTATTCCCCGTACTATCACTGAATGGAATAGTTTGCCATCAGTCATCGCCACAGAAACTGACAATAAAAAATTCCAAGAGCTTCTTCGCTGTGACGGAAATGTGTAAATGTTTGCTGTTTTTGTTAGTGTTCAATTTTTCTTTGTGTGATGCCTTATGTTTTAATTGATTGTACCCCCCCCCCCCCTATGTAATACCCTCTTCTGGAGGGCCTTTAGGGGTAACTTGAATAAATAAATAAATAAACGGAATTTTACGAATTTGCAGTCGGTACTTCTTTTTATGTTGAACGGTTTCATTACTGAGTGCTTCATTCTACACAATTTAAAAGTTGTCATAGTTAAACCATTACATAAAAGTGGTTCTTTAAAAGATATTGAAAATTACAGGCCTATTTTTATTCTACCTGCGATTGCGCAGATTCTTGAAAAGCACCTATTCCAAGTTATGTACAGTTTTGTTTTCACGAATAATATCCTATCAGAGGCACAGTTTGGTTTCATTGCAGGTAAAGGAACTGTTTTGTTATTAGAAACTTTTACTGATATTATTTACTCATGTTTTGATAATAACCAACTCGCATGTGGTCTGTTTTTGGACGCTAGCAAAGCTTTCGATTGTGTTCGGCATGACCTACTGCTTGAGAAACTTGATGTCATGGGGTTTAGGGGTCCTTTTAATAATTTGCTGAAAGTCTATTTTTTCTAATCGGGCTCAAGTTGTTGAAATCAGCGGGCATCGAAGTTCTGAACCATTTCTGTCGGCAGGTGTTCCACAGGGCTCTGTTTTATCGCCTTTGCTTTTCAATTTATTTGTAAATGATTTATCAAATGCTGTGACAGAATGTTATGTTTTTCAATACGCCGATGACACGTTATTGTTGTCAACAAATGCTTCGTTGCTTCTGGCCATGGAGGCTCTTAGAACAGATGTGGTGCATGTTATGGACTGGTTTTTAAATAATTCGATTTCAATTAATCAACAAAAAACTAAACTCATTTGTTTTCATAATCCCCATAAAAAGATTTCGTCTGTTGAACCATTGTTCTTACATTCTTCGCATTGTCTTAATTGTTGTTGCATTCCTATTAATTTTTCAAATAGTGTTAAGTACCTTGGTATACTTTTCGACAGAGATATGTCTTGGAACAGTCACCTTACTGTAGTATGTAACAAGCTTCGTGGTTTATCATGTGTACTATACAATGTTTGATATTTATTACCTTTTCAGACTCGCAAGCTTGTTGCGCATGCTCTTATTTATGGTATCCTCAGATATGGAGTCACTGTATATTATCATTGCTCAAAAACTTGGCGAATGAAATTAAATGCCATACTAAGAAACATCCTTCGATCCGTGGCACACAACACGGATGCTTCACCTGACTGCAATTTGTTTTCGCTTTTACAGCGGCCCTCTTTTGATGCCCTCTTCCATCATGTAGTTATTCGTGCTCACTTTGGGGAGAGCGAATTTTTGGTTCCTTTCATTCCTGTTCGATCTTTTCGACATCACCCCCGTTTTACGGTACCTCGCTGCTAAACTCATTACGGCCATTTCACTCGTAATTATTACATACTCAAAATTTTTAATTCTTTGCCTGATTCGATCTTTTCAGTTTCTTCGCTGTCACAATTAAGGGACTTCTTAAAAATCCATATGTCGGTTATTTAATCTGTTTTCTTTTTCTTCTTTGCTTTTCATATTAAGGTTTATCACTGTTTGCTTGCTTGTCACACCTGTTTTTCATGTCATTCACCGACGGCCGAGTACTGCCCGACAAGCCTTTATGGCTTGGGCAGACTTGTCCTAAGAATTGTAAATGTGCTGTCTGAAAATAAAGGTGTTTATTATTATTATTATTATTATTATTATTATTATTATTATTATTATTATTATTATTATTATTATTATTATTATTATTATTATTATTATTATTATTATGGGCACTGTGTTCTCTATTTTTAGTATTGTGTATGTTGTGTTGCGTTTTGTTGATTTTTATATCACCAGTACAAGTGGTTTCTTCCAATATGTGAAAAGGAGTAGCCGACGCCGCTGCCAGGCATCGAATTCTCGTTTAGTGTCCATGTAAAAAAAAGGGCATCGTTTGAATGTGTCTTAGAAGGAGTTATCCAGTGGTTGATTCATCAAGACAGGATGGTAAAGGAGTACTGAAGTAAATTAGGGACGCCAGTTGCAAATACTTTCTCGCGGGCCAGTTGTTTCACAGCCTTTGAAATATTACTGCACTTAATTGCTGTAGACAGAGCGAGGACGCCTCTCTCCGTGTTTCACGGCCTTTGAAATATTACTGCACTTAATTGCCGTAGAGAGAGAGCGGATGCCTCTCTCTCTCTCTCTGTCAACACAGTTAAAGCGCACTCATATTTCAAAGGTGCTAGTTGGCCTGTATACTTTATGGTAGTGTGAAGTAGTGCACTCCATGTTATTTCTTAGTTGACTTGGATGCTTAAATTGATCGATAATAACGCATGGGTGGCGAAATGGCTCGACTGAGCTTACAGATCATATTCATGAGTGAGCTAGGACGTACGTCTATAGATAAAACGTTAATATAATGTTGATTCAGATAGAACACATTACAACAGATGGAACGTTCCGGTGATGTTGGCGGGTCAGCTAGAGCACGTGACCACATTTGAAACGGTAAGATGTTGCTGATTGATCCACTAGAGCCCATGGCCGAAGTTGAAACGTTCAGATTATGTTAAAAGGGTACAACCAGCCAAATAATACGCCGAGACGACCAAAGAGAGCGCAGGACGAGTCCTTATTCTTCTTTGGCCACAGATGCTCTTTCGCCATAAAAATTCATCATCGTCGTCGTCGTCAGTCCTTATTCTGTGCTAGCAGAGCACAGGACCGGCCTTTGTTCTGTGCTATTCTCTCCCGTGTGTGCATCTTTTGTGGCTGTTTTTACCCTTTTGAACATGCATTACTAACAGGCCCACCGTTTAGCCTAGCTAGAGCTCAGGTAGGGCACATGACTTCAGATGGAACATTCAAATGATGCTGTTAGGTCCAAAGACATCACTAAAGATGGAACGTTCCTGTGATGTTGATTGGTAAGCGAGAATACATGGTCACAGATGGGAAGTTCAGGGGATGTTGAGTGGTCAATTGGCGCATATGACTACATATGGAACACTCGAATAATGTTGATTGGTAAGTTATAGCACATGATCACAAATGGAACGTCCAGGTGATATTGATGGATTAGCTAGAGCACATGACCACAGGAGGAACGTTCGCTGGTTGGCCCATTAGAGCACATGGCCAAAGATGTAAAGTTCAGGTGATTTTGATGGGTCAGATAGGGCACATGCCCCAAGATGGAATGTTCAGATGATGTTGGTATGTCACACATGGCACGTGACCCCTGTTGGAGCGTTCATACGATGTTGTCTGGTTAGTTAGAGCACATCACCACAGCTGGAACGTTGAGATGGATTTGACAAGCGCAGGAAGTTTGGACAAATGTTTTTAGTTCGCGCGGCTATCACCAATTATCCCATGGCGCTGACCGTTCCACGACATGTTTATATCTTCGGTGCTTCCAACGAGCTTTTGAGCACGTGGAAGAGCAGACCATCGATATCAACATGGTCGAGCAGCATCGCACCGCACTGTACTGTTTTCTCAAAATTACATGTGTAAATATCCCTACTTAGTTCAGAATTTTCGCTACTGGCAGCCGTCAGATGGCGCTACTTACGTATACTCATGGAAGCTGGGCATGATGGTAAGCTTAGCGCATGACCAGACATGAAACGGTAAGCTGTTGACTGGCATGCATATTCTATACAACGTACAGTGATGACGATGCTGACGCCGTTTTCGGCAGGGAAAATTAATATAGATATTTGATTGTAAGAAGGCACTCTTGTCATGTGCTGTTCCGTTGCAGCAAAGCTACGCATCAAAGCAAGCAATGTTTAAGCGCAAATGTTCACCTGTGCACTCAAGAAGGTCGTCTTCATTTTAGTAACGCAGGCAGTGACAGCTTTCTACAAAAAGTATGAACGTTTAATAAGTACGTTAAGTGTTTTCTGGCTACGATTAGCGTGGCGAGAAAAGTTTTTCAAGTGAAGCTCGGGAAAAATCACACTAAGGGGAGGGGATACATTACTGAAAAATAAAACAAGAAAAAGAACACAAGAGAAAAAATCAACGCCGATTACTCACGTGATAACCCGGATAGTGAGCGCTAGTATGGAGACGCAATCACGTTTCAGTCCCATTTATTCATAGTCGATACTACTCATTCATTGGCATTGGTGATAACCAGGACCTTATGATCTGAGCGGTGATTTGACAGTCTAGCCTGCTTCGGACTTCCTACTAGTTACCAGTTCTCGCCGCATCATAATTCGGCCGAAGCCTGCGAGCGAGAACTGAAGATAGCAGGGAAGCAGCTAAGCGCTCGAATGTTCTGTAGAGGTTGCGAACGTCTTCTTTCCACGGCCCCCCTTTTCCTTCCGGAGACCCCTATGGGGGTTTACACTTTGGCGGACGGTACAACGCGGTCGGCATGTCTCTCATTAGCAGCTGTACGGTGGCGGTCGCTGAGTCGGCGGTCATTGAGAGTGTCGTGGCTTGCGACGGCGTCCTCCAAGAGTGCCGGAGTGTTTTTGTGGCTTTCGCCTTTTAACCGTTTCTTGCGCTTTTCCTTTCCCTCCGAACCCTATCTGTGGCGCTTGCACGCCGTTGCTTTATACCTGTTTTCTTTACAACACGGCGGCGGAGAAGGCGCGCGGCCACCATTTCAGAGAGGCGCCCGTTCCTGCGTTTTGCGGCGCGCCTCGGCGTCGGCCTCGGCGTAACCGAGCGAATGAGTGCATCAGAGAGTAAAAGAGAGCGCTAAAAAGAGGGCGAAGAGGAAAGCACAGAAGTAGCGAACGGCGGCAGCGTGAAGAGTAGAGAAGAGCAGCGCGCTTGCCATTCGCCCGAAACGAGGCTCATCGGCGGAGGATCGCTGTGCACGCTGGCCATGTCAAACCCCAGAGCCGCCTCCCTTCGGGTAGCGCCGGTGGTCGCCACGATAGTGCTCAGTGCTATCTATGAAGGGACTGGGTAAAGCTGGCGAACGAACTCTGCTTGGGCTCTTTACAAACGCCCTGCTGTGCCCGGCGGTTCTCAAGCACTTTGAATCTTCTTTTGACGGCCGCTGCTCAATCTGTGGGGAGGTGGCCGACACCTTTCACATGGTTTGGGCCCAACAGGCAAAATCCTTCTCCCCCCTCCATCACCCATTCCCCTACCCGAGAGGACTAGGCTCTGCTCGGCTGTCAGGAACTATCGGCACAACAGGTCCTGGTTCGGCGGACCTGTGCAGCGGTCAGGACCAACGGGGTCCCGGATTGAGGAACACCGTCTTGTATTGTAAGGGGCGAGACTCACTAGGGGCCTCTCCCCAGGCACCTCTATGTATATATAGTTAAATAAATGCTTTTCACCACCACCACCACCTCAGTTACCAGCGGAAGGCCGTCCTGAGAAAATGGCTACTCAGCCGTCTTTCATTCGCCACTCCTCACAGCCAGGAAAACACGTAATGACGGTGCGCTCAGACTACATCTATAGGGCTATTCTCAGTGTAAATCCTGTAGGCGTATCCACATAAAGCCTCATACATACTGGCATTGAGCACAGATTTAAAGCACCTTCACCAAGTCCTTGTATCAGCCACAGGCGTTGCGATTGCCGTCATACTCAATGTAAAGCCAATCTCGCAAGCGCATTAACACCACCACCAAGTAGGCGACGTTACGAGCCATATGGTAATAGCCTGCGCATCATTAATTGCAATGGGAGCTCCTATGACAGGCCAGAAAATAAAATAAGTGTTTCTCACTATTCCTGGTCAATAATTTTGTGAAATACCGATAGTTAACAGATTCCACTGCAAGGTTTAGCTTTATTCCATCCTAAATAGCAAGAGACTTCACGTCTTCTGCCATTTTATCTGGAAGTGCTACAAGTATGTTCTGAGAAGCAAGCTTTTTATAAAAACTATTGTTTCAACCTCCTATTGTGTCCTTACGCCAGAGCGGCACAAAATCACAGATAGCGTAGGGCAAGAAGCATGCCTTTATTCGGTGCTTGGAATTAATAGCAAATGTGGTTGGGCTTGCAGCAGACGTTTTCCAAGAGGCCGTCTTGGTAGAAGCATCCCTTTCCTGGAGGCGGCAGCATGCATTCTTTCATGCTGAAAACACGAAAGATAGGACTCAGAAAAGAAGCGAGAATAAAGCGTAAGTTCCGCCTTTAATGTTTAATTTCATCTCACTAGGAACGCATCGAGAAGCACCTAGAGCTTGCGCAGTCACATTTGAGAAGAACGAAAATAAAAATAAAAAATGAATACATGCTAGCTCTCGTTGGAACACAAAGAAATCGGAATATAAGCTTAAAGCCTTAGTCCGCTCATCAACGAAGGACTTGTCTTCGTCTGGGCAGCTTCCTAGCTGTTTGAAGTTCGTGTTTAGAGAATTGCTTCTGCCTTCTTTTCTGCGGGGGCCTCGGAAATTCGAATTAAATGTGGAAGCAGAGATAGACGGGGAGACTTCGATGCGTCGGAAGAGGACCTAACAACTTCCAAGCACCTCTCTGCTTGTTCGCACCGCGGCACGTAGCACTCGGGTTTGCTGATTAATGACTTTCTTCGCCTCCTGCCTATAGAGTATTTCCCTTCCTTCTATTGTAGACTTCGCTTTTGGAATTCTGGTTCACTCCTTGGGATTTTGATGAGATAAGTTATAAGCATTTTTGTTAGATATTCTTCTATGATACTTGAATAGAATTTGCAGCACAGTGAATTGTGCGAAAGAGCTATTTTTTATTGTGCTGCAGTGAACCACTGACCTACAGTTTGCAGTATAGGTACTTTCTTTTCATTTTTTTCTATATTTTAAAATTTCAAACGACGCATTCGCAAGGTGGAGGCGCAGAGACAGGAAGAAACGCTACGCTGAGCATCGCGATATCAGAGGCAACGATAAAAAGACTGCAAAGGAAGCATGACTGGTGTTGAAATTTCTTAGTAGTTATACTTTGCAACGCTCCACAAAAAGTGGCTTGTATAACTATTCCAGCCGAGTAAGCGACTGCAAATGAACGAACCATGCGTAGCATTAATGTTGTCCAACTCACGCGCATGCCTAGCGCGAGATGCGAGGAAGGCGGGCGAAGTTTCCCGATTGCGCTGCTCAAGGCAACAATTTTGTACAGAACACACTCCACGACTTATGCAGCGCTGCTGTCGTGAATCAATAAGACCAATAATTATTAAAATCTTTTCTTTCCACCCGGGCAGGTTGCAAGCGTTGCTCCTTCTAAAGCAAGTCCCGCAGCTTGGGAGGTTACTGAAAATTTCTAACAACAAAACGCACGCATTAGTTGCGTTGACGTTGTGGAAGCTTCGACAATGCGCTGAAAACGTTGCAGTTGTTTTCAAGAAGAAATGACAACTGGCTGCTCTAGTGGGCAAATCCGCTCGAAGTTTCGAAAAAACGCTGGCTTGTGCAACAAGAAGCCAGATTCGCAGACATTTTGACACTGCAGAACAGCTGGGAGTAGTATATGCGTATTGCACTAACAAAACATGAGCCTGCAATACAACAGAGATAAACGCAGCCGCTCATACCAGCTATGTAATCAGAGGTCCGAATAGTCACACTAGTTGCGGTGCGTGGTTTAAGTAAATAGTAGTGTTGATTGGCGGCAAACGCGCTGCTTTTCATCGGCAATTATTTCGACTACATTGTTCCTTCGCACCATATGCTGCGCAAGAAGTCGCTTTTTTTTTTGGGGCTGAGGCACTGCGGTCAACCCCACTCGGGAACCGGGCTTTTGTTTGCCCTTTTTATTTTCATCCATGGTTAATCGAGTCATGCTGAGCTTGATCGCTTTTTCGCGGTTATCCCACTGCATCTCACTGCGGTGCCTGGCGCAAATTCGCGGCTAGAATTTCTTACGGGTTAAAGTACAGCCGTCGCTGCTTGGGCTTGCAGCGGACTTCGACACATTTGCCGTCGGCCTGCGTGATGTAGGCTTCCCGAACGGACTTGCCTCGGTAGATGCACCGGCCTGCGGGAACAAACCGGGTAAATCTCAAGCTTGTCTGTTGTTTGTCCAGCACTTCAAACTGTGGATAGCACCGCCCTTTCTCTCGCAGCTCGCTGAGATAGAGGCATCAAATTTCGGATGATAGCGTGAATATGACTCAGAATAATAAAATAGACCAAGATGCTTATTTCCGAACAACGAAATATTTCGTTTTCTCTCCGATCGTTTAAAGACCCGCTGTATGCAGTTTACCTCTCGCAATAGCGAAACGTATTCATCAAGCAACTCTATCGTAACGATGGCGTGTACAGTAGTGGCCGCAAATTTTTTTCTTAATGCCGAACCGAAATCAGACCGAAGTGCCCCAAAATGCTCTGTTCCACACTAGACGATAAGAAGAATTTTCACTGTCACGACCGCCATTGTTTCCTGGAAGCATCGGAATGTGACTACAGTGACCGCGGTCTGACTTGTACACAGAGAAGTTTTAATGTTGCGGCTGTCGCCAGGATAGTGTGCTGAAAGTTAAAAATAATTGGAGGCCTTCTTAACGATTGCTTTTCGAAAGAAATGCAATAGCATTTGGGTGTTCGGTTTTGCCATCCACGTTGTAATTCCAATGTCGTTCCTACGATTAAATTGTGTACCCTTCGCCATCACTATGTTATGTAGGCAGAGACCGAAAGAACCACTTTAAAGAGATACCGACATTCGGCATCCCTATCCTAGAAATCCTGGCATATGAACGCTCGGCGCCCGACCGCCGCACATATACCATCATTTCCCGCCAAGAACCGCTTGAAACCAGATTTTACCGCTTTTTTTGACATGACGTCTTTTCCCGCCAAAATCCGGTACAAGCCATATTTCCCCGCCATTTTTACATGACGCAAACTTTTCGCGAAAAAACTGCGAATCCACCTACTATGGCGGATTGGCCAGTCAGTTGGGCCAAGACCGAAATTTTGGGAAGTTGGGTAAGTGCCAAATTTTGCTGGTGGGACAAGTGAGAAATGTTTTGGACGTGGGCCAACTTCCTAATTTTGGGGGTGGGCCAGCTGGCAAGTTTTTGGAGGCTTTCCAGCTCCCAAATTTTGGGGGTGGGCCAAATGCCAAATTTTTGGGGCGAGTCAAATGCTCAATTCTGGAGGTGAGCCTAGTACAATATTTTCGGGGTCAGCCAGCTGTCAAATTAGGAGGATGGGCCAGCTGACAAATTTTTGGGGTAGGCCAAGTGCCAAATATTGTGGCACTTCCATATCAGTTTAATATATATATCAATCTTTAGAATATTGAAAACTTGGTTACCCTCGGCGCGGTAGCCCAACAACATTTTTCTAAATCTCGCCAAAATACACGCGCTTTCGAGAAGCTTGGAGGCAAAGCAACCTCTCCAGTGCACGTAACACGTCGAAATAGCTAACATTTGTTGGGCCAAAGTGTGGAGGGTTACCGTGCTTTGAAAGTCCTAAAAATTGATATGAATATAAATTGCGGTGGGCTACAAGCTTCTAAATAATTAAGGAGGCTAATGATAAGAGCTGAAAAAAGTTAACTATTCAATTTTAGTATAACCATCCTGCTAGTTAGCAAGTCTTAGTTGTATTATGATGTACTACGCTGCTGACAAAACTATGCCAAAAAAAGGGTTCGTCTAACTCAAAAATGCTATTTTTAAAAATTGTGTGAATTCTTGGGTGAAACACCCTTATATCAAGAGCTTCGACCACCTGGCGTTGGGGAGGGGACCTCTTCGGTGCGGAAAGACTAAGCAAATCTTATCTCTCCAAACGATAATGCGAACACGCAAGCGAACGGACGAAGAAAATGTTGCCCATCTGAATGCCGACAGTAGGTGTATGAAATGCATTGCAAGAAAGGCGCATAAATTATGGGATGCCTCTTACACGGTAGCTGCACTCCGGTATTGACTGCGATCCTTTGGCTGCTGCACGCGCCCTCACCCGTCTCCAGTATTCTTCGGTACTCTGGGCCTGCGGTGACTCGAAGCCCCCTCGGAACTGAAGTGTTTTTCTGCTAGCTACCACTCGTACAAAAAAATTCGGATGTTTTCTGATAAGTTCAGCTTCAAGTACCGCCTGTGGTTCGGCGCAGTTTACGGATGAGGTGCGCCTGAATTCGCCGCCAATGTGGAGCTAATAACATTTCACATTCAAAAGACACGGTCGGTTTAGTGAAGTGATGCATAGGTGCTGCATAGATCACCATTTTCCTTGCGAATGTTTTTGTTGCACGTTACCCCGTCGCCGTTTCTCAGTGGCCGTCGCGTTCGGCTGCGGAATCCAACGACACTGGATCGAATCCAAGGCGTGGCGGCCACATCGATGGAGACGAAATGCATACAGGCCTATGTTCTGTTCGATGCCAGTGCACATTCAAGAATCCCAGGTGGCCAAAATTAATCCGTAGCCCTCCACTGCGGCATCTGCGATAGCCAATTTGCAGCTCTACATACGCCATAAACTCTACATACGCCATCTTGAGACGAATGCAGAATGATGAAACAAATATACAATATTTTCGTCGCAGGAAGAAAGACGCGGCAGCGCGGTGAGTGGCTGGACGTGATAGCACAAAACTGTGTTCACTTGGGTAGCCTCTCGTGGATTGGGCTGCCGAATGAATCCGGGAATGGTGAGAAATTATATATGAGAGAGTATTTTGAATGGAGGTTATGAGTATAATAAAAACGGTAAAGCTACCAAGTGCCTACCGTGATAAGGACGTTATGTTCACCGTCATAGCCGTGAACGATGGCAGATGCGTAGATGCTGGTTCGCTTGTAGCCCATGTGCAATATAAACGGCAAAATGAATCATCCCTGTATCCACAAATCATCAGCACCATGCGCCTAAAGGTAAATCATGTTGGATGGCTATTGGGCACAGGTGACCAGTGCCTGGGCTCGTACGCTTGGCTATAAGCCTTCATAGCTCGGACTGCCATGACAATAAACACATCTGTTCAGCTTCTAATATTTCTTAATTAGCAGGCCCTAATTAACGAAAAATACACATAGTGCTCGTACTTTACTACTATCCTTCATCTTCAACGCCTTCCGTAGCCACAACTATTGGGGGTCGGTGCAAGTGCGGACACAGTAAACGAGTATTTTTCCTGGTTACCAATGGCATGCTTTATCTTCTTTTACGACGCCTGACTGACTGCTGCTTGTAGGCGGGAACCACGGAACTATTCATCTTCCGCAAACCAAATCATCCTATTTTTGCATTGTCGTTCGTGGCGGGCTATTGGCGTTTCCTTTACTCTGTGCTCGTCAGGAGGCGTACAATCTTTGCAAAAAGTATACAAGCCACCAAGATTGCTTCTGTGCTGTGCAGAGCGGCTCGTCTTGCTCTGCCAGTTGTCAGAGCCTCTTGGACGTGAGGGGGTTCTTCACTCTTCCAGTGCCTCTCACCCTCATGCTCATCGCCCTCACCCCCACGGAGCTTAGAAGTTCTATAGGGATGCAGCGCCCCACAACGTCACTGGCGAAGAGATTTATGACGAGAGTGTGTACACACAAGGCCAGAAACTCGAAAGCAAGTCCACAAGGAAGCGCTTACACTGGGTAACGCTTCGCCGGTCAATTCTAATGGCTCTCACCAAAGACTCGTGCACGGTGTACTGCAGATGTCAGAAACTCACCGTTGCGAATAGGCACAGTTTTGGGACCGGTAGGCGGCCTGATCGCACCCGCCAACTGGGCAACAGCGAGCAACAGCAGAAGCAACACGACGCGGGGACGACGGATGGGCATGGTCGAGTAGCGCTCTGTCGGGGCCCAGATTCACTGTGCTGGGCTTAGCCGGCTTAGAACGCCGGAGCTGGGGCCATATTATATACGCGTCAGGGGCCGCGAGTGCTCCGACGCTGTCTGGCGCGAAGGAAACGGCGGCGGCCGAGCGCGGCTTGCTGTCCGAACTCGTGAAGAAGCTCCGCGAACGGCCTCGTGTTTTCTGCACGGCCGTGAATGAACTATGCTTTCTCGCCTCCTGTCTCACTCGGGGCGACTTCGCGTCAACTTCAAAAGCGGCGCCGTTAACAGCCTTTGCAAGTGAGTTTCTCTTTTATTTTTCTTCTTCCTCTCCCCCTCTCTCTCTCTCTCCTCTTTTTTACCATCGCCCGGTCGTGTTGACGTAACAGACACTTGGCGCAACTCTGGTAGAGGGCTCCGTCTTCTTTGTCTTGTTTATGGCGTTTAGAGGTAATAAATGGAGGAGCTGTCTTCATTGTCCGTAGGGATCGCCCGTGTGAAGCGTGGTTAACGGTCACTCTGAACTTTCTACCTGTCTTAAACTTCTCGGCAGCCGCTGTAACTCCATTCACCGGATGCAGAGAGCCATCCATCGGTGCTCTCACGACCTAACTTACTCAGGTGAGGCAAGTGGTTAAACGCTGTTTTGTCCTTCCTACATTCCTACTGCAGGTCTCAAGAAGGCTTTAACGAAGGCACATTCGATAAGTGCTAGCTTGGTTAAGTTTCTGATAAAATTTGGGATACTATAAAAGTGTAAGGGTCTGTTACTTGCGGCGAAGTAAGCCCTAGAAAACGATAATTTATAAATTGTAATGCACGCTTTGCTGAGCTGAATTCAGCATTTTTCTGAAATTGGCGTAAATATTAAAGTACTGCATCTCTTTTTTTCCCCTCGGATGCAAATACGCTGCACAAATTGGATGGTTTGTAGCTGACGACAAACCACTCCAGCGAAACAGCCATTGGAAATTGGTTTTCGAGGAAAGGAAATGGCGGAATAGTTGTCTCACATCGCGGTGGATACTCAAAAAGCCACGCTGTCAGTTTTGGTGATGCGATGCTGTATAGTGGTTATTCAGTTTAGTTGTTGCCGAGCAAGCAAAGCAAAACTGCACCTGAATGTCCTCTGGTAAGCAACGCCAAGTGTCTTTGCACGCAGCACCTGGCAAACGTGGAATGCCACTCTTGTCTACCGCAGTCGGTGTGACCCCGGCTACGAAGGAGCACGGAACAGAAAGCATGAAAAGCAGACGAAACGAAACAACCAACAGCCTACGATAGCAGAAACAAAAGCTGAAGATGCCTGCTAGTGTGCACCGATATCTGTTCACGAGACAGTTCGCAAGGCGACCTAGTGACCTACCCACGTAATTTGTAGCGTCGAGGGGAGAAGCATCCGCCAAATATATACTATATACAGATACGTCAACGCGCTCCTCTTTCTTTCTTTCATTCATTCTTTATTTATTTCTTTTTTGTTGTGTCAAGTTTATATTTGTCGCTCAACCCAAACTCTGAACTGACAAAGTCTCATTATATCAAAATTGCGGGACCAAAAATAATGCGTTCCTTTATTCTTTTGCTCTAAACTTTGAGCGCCGCAGTTACTCGAACAAATCGCTCCTTCTGGATGCAGAAACAGCTCCTGCGTTGAGCATCTTCGCCCTTGTGGCAGTCATAAACGCTACAAAGGCGTTTAAGAAGCTGGAGAAGTCGTGTCTGCTACGGAATACCGAAGTCACTTCTTTGAGCCGTTAAGTCTAACACCTGCTTGCCAGCGCAGGTGCTTCGAAAGAGCGCTGCCAGTTTCAACTCATTGTCCAGCAGGCTCACGCAATGGCTGTTGCAAAGTTCTAGTGGTGAATGCTGCCGCTACATGTTTTTCAGCGGCGCCGAGGAAAATAAGTCGATGCAGCCCCAGCAGCAGATCGCGTCAGTGTCTTCTGGTGCAGCATCTCAGAGATCACTCGCAGGCTGAAGTCAGCATGCCCAGCTTCAAATGCTTTGAACCTGTCTCAGAAGTCCACTGTAGCCAAAATGTTATCGCTGTATGATCACATGCTGCACTTCGAGCTTCTGCTTTCAGACTGCAGGAGACGGGCTTCCACCCGAAGGTGGGATCTGACGTACAGCAAGTTTTCTCCAAAGGTAAAAATGGCGCTGCAAATATTCCAAGTAACATGATTCTGTGGTAAGTGTGAGACTGTGTTCAGCATGCTCAAATTAGCAAAAATGTCATAAGTGACTGCGCCAGTTATCACTGTTTAGCTTGCAGCTATTGTACCTAATTCACATCCTCATATGCATGGCAGAGCAAGAACATACCCGCTCCAAAAAAGTGTCATAATGTGATATTAGAGATTAGGGTTTTTTTTTCCTCTAAGCTTATTCAAAGTAGCGTGGGGTTCAGTTCATATCAATAGAGGAGATGGCGTAGATGTCGAGGGAGTAAAGACAGAGGTAATAGCAAGTTAATACAAATTACACAGGTACGCAAGGGCGCATGACAACAATAAGCAAATGTATTATAGCAAGAGCAGCGTTCATAATCCAAAAACGTGCGTGTGTCTGAAACAGTCATTCAGTAGGTTTCAGTTATAAACACAACACCCGACATTAAAAGGGATGGTAAGAAAAAGAATTTTAAAACAGTAGGCGTTGTACTTCAGGTAATTATTTCCGACAGAAAAGAATATTGAATCAAATAGAAGGGCTAGCCATTTGAACGCATTAAAGCGATGCTGGTCATAGTCATTGCGACATAGGGGATAAAAAAATTTTGTAGCTGTACGAATCGTGTGCGAAGAAAACCGGGAGACGTCAAACAGTACTATTAGTGAGAGTAGCGTAACGCGGTAATTTCGATGCTGCGTTACCGCCAATATTTGGCTGCTCAGAAACAAATGGCCAGAGGGCCATTTTTTACGAGGCCGCGCCTCAGCTACAGCATCATGGTGTGTTCAAATATCGAAAGGCTTACAAATGATAAGGAGGCTAAGAAAATGATAAACGCTTTCCCAGAGCCACAATCATGTCGCAAATGTCCGGAGAAGTCATAAATCAGTTAAGCAGGGAGAGGAGCTATTTTTTCTCACAGTGCCTGTCATGCTGAAATGATGTCAAGGGTTTAAATACTATTCCTGTCCCACTGAAAAAAATTGAAAATCTTTGCTAACCACAGTACTTTTGATCCGTACTTTTCCACGGTGACTGTGACGCATTGTTGTTGATGATTACGAAAAAAAAATAGCGTAGGCGAATGCACCTGTGGGCGGTAAGAAGCCTCCCATGGGTTCGGGCACATACTTTGTAGCGGCTAGTATGAGTCACAGTATAGAGCAGTGTGTCCAAATATATTACTAACATACATGATGGCCGTTGCCTATGTGCCATATGCTATGTGCTCGAGTTCTTCACCACGTGTGTTGAAACGGTATGCAGAAAATAAAACATGCCTCTCTCTTAACAGTTTCTTGTCAACTAGCAGCACTGCCTATATATATTTCTCCTCTCAAATATTTTTCACCATCTTCGCGACATTGTCGCGTTTGACGACAGCTTGGTGCTTGATACCGACTCTTGCATGGGAAATAAGTTGTCAATATCCATGTTAAGCTAACCAAGTAGTGGTAAAAACAGTGCCCGAACCCTGACTAGCTCTCATTATTTTATGATTTATGACAGGAAAATTGACTGTAAAGCTAGTGAAATATTGTGAAACCACTGAGTGCTCGCATAACATCTGGGTGGTGGTGTGAATGAACTGGCGGAATGAGCGCCTGTACCCTCAGAAGCTGCCTAATATCAGTGAAAGGTAAGCTTCGAGCCAACGTTTTTCGCACGCAGCTATAAAATCGAAGAATGCACCATGTAACCAATTAGTATGACTCAAATATATATATTCAAGCATCGTTCAGGTCCTAAAGCCAGATATCAGGCAGTTAGTTTGTTTTGTATAGAATTCACGAGGAAGGACGTACGGACTGCTCCTGGACAATACGGAAAGCAGTGGTTTTGAAGGAAAAGTTCCGGCAACGAGGCAGCATAACTGAAGCTAAAATGTTTTGTTTTTTAAGTTTCCTTCTAAGACAAAATCCCAGAAACATTTCTTTTGTCGAAGTTCTTGTCGGACCGTCCTGCCATGGATACTGTGTAGTGATGGTAGTGATGGATTTTTTTTTATTTAGCGCTCGAAGAAGCCGTCTCACTATATTACGTTTCCGTGACGTGCTGAGAGAAAGGAAGCTCTCCGTGCTGCAGAGAAGTACGTAGCCCTTCGCACAACGAAGAACCACTGAAACAACTCCGCACGAATCGAGAAAATGCAACGGTAGCATTTTACTCGCAGCAGGAGTGTCGCCTTAAGTACGAGAGGAGTTCATCCACTCATCCCCCCCCCCCCCCCTTCTCCGCCTGCGCTCTTAGTTACCTTTGGCAGCTGGCATTTTCTAAATCAGGCGCGAAGGGTGATGTCATGGAACCTGTCACTGCATCCTGTATGCTCGACGCTCGGATGTATGCGCTGCCAAGTCGTAACGGCTGCGGCTGGCATCCATCACCCGTGGCTTTCGCGGTTGACACCCGCAGAAAGTTACCAAAACGAGACCGACGTATAGAAACGTGCGCAATTGAGCCGTCAGCTATGACTTACCGTTGAGCACACGCACCCTTTTGGGCCGCTGGAACTGGAGGGCCAGGACGGTGTCCAATAGGACGGCAGACAGCGCCAGTGCGACGACGATGCGGGGCTCGATAATCATCTCGCCGTCCGCTTGATCGCCGGCAAGGAACAAGAGCTTGTATCCGGCCGCTGTACACGGGCGGAAGTATATGGGCCAAGATTATATGACCGGTTGTTAATCACGGGCGCTGGCTGGCGGCGCTGTCTCGGCACAGCGGCGTCGATAGGCTGAGGCAAGCGCTCCCTGACCGCCGCACTCCTCGACTTCAGTCACGCCTCCGCAGCCTTGGTAGCTACAGTGTTAAGCAAGACTACGAGGACTGCTTGTACGTATTTTGGAACAGAAATTCGCTTAACCACCGAGACAACGAACGCAGAGCCTAGACACCGCGAGACCTCACGGCGTTGTCATGCAGTGGCGCGCGTGTGCAAGGTTTACGCGTGAGCAGAATAAGAGATGCAGAAACAAAGGAATTCGGCGGTAATAAGGCTTAGCATATTTATGCGCTCTGGGGCCTGTCTTGGCTCTTGTTCGCTGATTCGGAAGTATTGAGGTGCGGAGGCTTGAATGACGGCGCAGCACGCTTCTTACCTGGCATATCCGGGTTACCCCATGTTCCTCACATGGAACGCGTTCCAACCGGAAGGAAAGTTGCAAAAAGGGCGTCCCGGAGCTACAGGCGCTTCTGCGCAGTACAGCTACTTTCCTAACGTGTTTTGGGCTTATAACTGTGCTTCGAGTCCCTTGAGCACTAAACGGCGATAAACCGACTTGAAGAACTGGGTCGCAATACTTGCCTTAAATCTTCCGAGAGCAAACAGAGTTAGTACGCTTTTTTTATTTTCTTAGCTCAGAACAATCTTCGTGCACCTGTGGGTAATATCAATTTTAATGAGCTTGCTTGTTTTCTTTAGGGTTGTGCTTGCTCTAATTACGAAACACAAGCTCGCAGCCAGCTGCGGATCAATTAGCTGTAAAAAAAACCGGCAAGTGTGCTTTTCACAACTCCTCACGGCGGCGCTGATCTTTTCTGTGGTTTATGAATCGTGTGCAGCCTGGCGAGTTGCCGCTTTGGCAAGTGTTGCACACGGCTGCGAACGGAGAAAGTAACGATACGGGAAGCGAGGTTTCTGGTGCATTAGTCGTAAATTTTGCTCCTAAGGTATAGAAATTTCGCAATTATAATCACACACTGGAGAGTTACTTTTGTGTACTTGTTAGTTTTGTGTCTTGAATAGCATCTGAATTTATATAAAAAGGCTGCGCGCAACCACTCAAGTTTGCCCCCAGGATGTCCAAACCGAAGCAGCCCTAAAGGGGAACATTCCTTACAAACGGGAGTGTCACTGCACAGAGGTAAGAAGCACTCGCAGGGACTCAAGGGGTTTCTGTGGAAGCTGTATAGATTTCCGTTGTGGACGCATGCCCGCCCCCCCCCCCCCCCCCTTTATTACGAATCTAGTCCACCTTGGGGGATTCCCCTGAACATTTGACAAAGGACCAGGCTATTCCATACCCACAACCCGCGCCCTTACAAAAATTTCTTTAGACTGTCTATAGGCTCTCCATAGACTCCTGTCTATAAACTCTCTAGACTCTCTGTAGACAAAGCCTAGAGCACAGTCTATAGGCAATACAAATCATATAGACAGTCTATAGACAATCTATAGATTTATTGCCATACACTTTAGTAAGGCTTTTGTTTATAGATAAAAAAGAAATATCTATAGGAAGGCAATAGTCTATAAGAAGTTTATAGACTGTCTATAGATCATTTTTGTAAGGGCGGCCTGCTCAAGAGGGAAGCTCCGCGAGCCGGACATTGCCATCTGAGTGTTTTTCTGCCTGCATTTTCGCCCCGAGAGGACCAAGCACTAATCCTTACACTCGTGAAGGCCTACGAAGACTGGGAGCACCGAGCAAAGCACACCCTGAATCTACTGTTACCAGCTCCTCGAAATCTGGAGCAGAAGCTAGCCTCCATGTTACCGCGTGAGAGACAAGATAGCAAAAACAATGTTAAGACTTAAATAAAACTAATTCCTAAAGCTCTTTTCCTCCTCCTAAAATCAGGACTCGGCCCGTAATTTTACCAAAATAAATTTATTCAATCATGCGGTCTAAATTGCGCATTTTTTATTTCAGATTTTTTTGTGCAAGGATGTGTGCGGAGGTTAACACCTTCTTTTAGGACGTGGCAGGCATCACTGTCAGATGTTGCTTACGGCGTCCCTGTTGTGCTCAACTGCCACGAGTACAAGAGAGAATCTAATTCAACTTTACCGGTTTCATTTCGAGATGAATTGATAAGTAACGTCAGCCAAAATTTGTTTCAAATTATTTTGATACTCGCCATATTTTTCACCAATGACTGGCGACTATGACAGCAGCAGGTCTTCCGTATATACGCGGAATAGCGAACACTTTTTTGCAAAACTGAATACTTGGTTAGTGTCATAGCCTCATCGCAATAATGGGTCGATAAAGGGCTAAAGCATTGCGGATGTTACACTGCACCTTTCTTGTTAATAATTAATAATTGGTTTTTGGTGGAATGGAAATGGCGCAGTATCTGTCTCATATATCGTTGGACACCTGAACCGCGCCGTAAGGGAAGGGATAAAGGAGGGAGTGAAAGAAGATAGGAACGAATAGGTCCGTAGTGGAGGGCTCCGGAATAATTTCGACCACCTGGGGATCTTTAACGTGCACTGACATCGCACAGCACACGGGCGCCTTAGCGTTTTTCCTCCATAAAAACGCAGCCGCCGCGGTCGGGTTCGAACCCGGGAACTCCGGATCAGTAGTCGAGCGCCCTAACCACTGAGCCACCGCGGCGGGGCACACCTTTCTTGTTCATGCATAAAAAAAACACATTTTTACAACGCATTTACTCCGAAACGCCAACCTTCACAAAAATTTCTTCACACAATCTATAGACTGTCCATAAACTTTTGTTCTTAAAATACATAGTTTTTGTATAGAGAATCTTATAAACTTGTTTGCGTACAAGCTGTAGATTTATGACAGTACAATTTTAGCAGAATTTTGTCTATAGAAAAGTCAACTGGGTCTCATAGACGTGTATATATATATATATATATATATATATATATATATATATATATATATATATATATATATATATATATATATATATATATATATATATATATATATATATATATATATATATATATATATATTTTTAATGTCCATGCGCTTACTCCTACTGGTCTAGTAGACACATGTCTAAGGACTGCCTATAGACATTCTGTATATTATCACTTTGCGCATGACCTCTACTAAACCCTGAGTAGACCAGTTTCTATAAACTTCCCATAGACACTGTCTATGCCTTTGAAAAATATGTCGCGACATAGCTTTTACAAATCACATGATGATCAGTATAACTGCAAATTTAGTTAATTTCAAAGCAATCCCAGTTGGGGAACCAAAAGTTCATTAGTTGTATAGCTAAAAAAAAGAAACACGAAGGACGAAGAAACGAGACACACACCACAGGGACACTGCACAACTTGCTCTACACAACTTGTGTCATGAATTACCGACTTGTCCAATTAAGTATCCCCCTGCAATACACTCACGATAAGAAATGCACCATATTACACAGTTAAAACCGAAAGTAAGTGTCCGGCAAGTTTCCTCAAAAGCAGTCTTTCAAATCGTTGCCTGCTATCCACTAGCCCAGGCATGTGATGATGACGGCGGTAATGAATTTTTTTATGACTACGATAATGAAGAACCTCATTGTTTCTTCGTGGTGTCCACGATTACACAGTGTGCTTCAGCACCGGCAGCGGCTTTTAATCAGCCATCACTCTATTTTGCCAGTTTTCCTCCAACGCCGCATTACTGCAGCTTCGACAAACTTCCCATGGTCCATTCCATAGCGTTACAAAACACCTTTGGTCAAACGCTCCGATCAAGAAGCGCGCTCAAGCGCGGGTGTCAACTCGCAAGGAGTGATGCACACCACAACACTTCCGAAAGCAGCACTTCACGGTCGCACAGGTGATAACACAGAACTTAAAGAAAATAATAAACGTCATCCATCTCAGAAAGCAAGCGAACGTTTCGAAAGGCCCCAGGCAAATCAAGCCCACCCGCCGTTAACTAGCGCTAATTTTAATTTTGGCTTTTCCTCGCATTTGGGAGGTGCGGGGTTCGATCCCCAGTGCCGCCGGGTACCCACAGGTGATACATGGGTACAAACTTTCCTCTGGTCTGGTGCTCGGCTTATTTAGGGTGAAATGATTGGGAAATGGGTCTTTCACCCCCATTGAGAAGTCTGAAATACCTTGTGCCATGGAGCTTTTTGGCCATAGATGCCCTTGCGCCATAAAAATCCATAATCATCATCATCATCAATTTTGATTTTATCCCCGTGTTCCGCCAGCGTGAAATAAATTGGCAACGATTAAACTCTGTTAAACCTCATTAGTAGAGCGTCAGCTCAGTGGTTATGATTAGTATTGGCTTTAATTGCAGTTAACTAAATAACGCTACCTCAGCGCAACGGGTCTTCCCTCCTTCTTTTAACTTTGTCTCCCGCATTCCTTCCCCTTTTTTCAACTTATGCCTCATGGCACACTTTTCGAGTAAAAGTAATCTAAATAACGCTAATTAACTCGGGTCGCTAACTACCACAGTGCATTCACACTAGACCTAAGCATTCCAACGATATATAACTGGGTGCTATAGCGCAAAGTTTGATTTTACTGCAGTTAACTTAGCGGTAATTAATTCGGACCAGCAATTGGTCGATATAACTGCATAATTAACCTACGGTCCGAACTTATGGTTGATCACGTCAACTATGCTTAGACACTTAACTAGACCGTAGAGAAATCGACTAAGTCCCGCTTTGACCTTGGCTGATCTTGAAGGTCAAAGTACCTGCATGGGAGGTTTTCCGAAGTTGTACCCCAGTGAGTAGAGCTACGCTGTAAGAGCCAGCGCACAACTCGTGAGGGCGCTTTGCCTGCAAGGGTTCTTCACTGTTCAACATTGCTGAGCGTCAAGAACAACACAGCAGCACAAGTATAATCGGCATTATTAGTCGAGAGTCCAATGGCTTCCGCAGCTTATAACGCCGCTTATAACGCAGCTTATCACACCCAACGCTCTTCTCACAGTGGTTTCTGAGATAAGAGGAATAAAACGCTATCGTGTAAACCAGGGTTCTCAAAATCGCATGGCTATGCGGGCCACATTAAGAAAATTTCGACACCCGCGGGCCAGAAGCCGGAAAATCACACACAGAAGGGTAGTGGGGTCAACCACAGTGACGTTTTATTTCTTCGAGGGGGGAGGGGTATGGTATGTAAAGAGCGTCAATATTGGAGCTTGCTAAATAAAAGAAACTACGAAGATAACTGGCCGTGTCCAGGGGAGGTTTTATTTTTGAATAGCAGGAAACAAACCCTTCAGTTCTAAGCATGCTGTTGGCTTTAGGTTTGACAGCGCATAGCAGCGACAAGGCATGCAATATCCCGCGTTAGGTCTTGTGCGGAGGTGATTCGCAAAAGTGGCCTAGGTAGTCACTTAGGTCACGCGACCTTGCGACGTCATCACAACCTGCTAAAATATTGTGAGCAAACTGCCCACCGCGGCACGTGGCATTTAAATCAGTGATTCTTCGATAGGTTGCTCGGGAACAGCAACCTGGGTCTCACGAGTCCAATCGGTGGTAGCACCTGCCATCGCATGGCAGGGGCGTATACCGTTTACTCACTGTACAGTGCGCCAGGAATGGTATGAGGTCGCCGAGCGATCTATGAATGTAAAGTAGACAATTACCAATACCGCATATATTTGGGCATGAACGCTTTAAGGCTATGACGTCATACCCTTAAATCGAAACTTAAGTGTCGCCTCAAGATTATTTTTTTCCCCGTGTTTGAAATTAGAAAACTGGGTTGGCCGGCCGGAGTTCCCGGTTTCGAATCCGACCGCGGCAACTGCGTTTTTATGGAGGAAAAACGCTAAGGCGCCCGTGTGCTGTGCGATGTCAGTGCACGTTAAAGATCCCCAGGTGGTCGAAATTATTCCGGAGCCCTCCACTACGGCACCTCCTCTTCCCTTCTTCTTTCACTCCCTCCCTTGTCCCTTCCCTTACGGCGCGGTTCAGGTGTCCAACGATATATGAGACAGATACTGCGCCATTTCCTTTCCCCGAAAACCAATTATTATTATTATTATTATTATTATTATTATTATTATTATTATTATTATTATTATTATTATTATTATTATTATTATTATTATTATTGCCGGCATTAGGGAGTCATCGGATCTGAAACATCAGACATATGGGAAGAAACGAAAAAAAATTGCCGGTGGTTTTGCTCTGGTTAAACCTGGAGTGACGCCGCGGTAGCCACAGCTGGCCGAGTGGAACTTGGTCACATCGACAAACCACGTGACAAACCACTGACACCGCGTGATCAGCACGGCGTCGCGCCGCCGGCAGCTGCTCCGCACCACGTGGCCAACCACGTGAAAGTGTGGCGGCGCAGCCACAGGGTGGCTGCGCCGCCACGCTGACAGCTCGAAATGCTACCGTAATGTAGCTATCGCTACAAAAAAATGGGCGATGTGCTAATCGCCCACGAGATAGTACTTTTTGAGACTCATTCTAAGGGTGCTTGGAAGGGATGGGCACAGCCGGCCATATCCTTAGCTAGCGTGCGCGTCGGCCGCTTTTTCTGCGCTTATGCGCTTTGCGACGAAGTAAACTTGCGGAAAGCTCAATATTAAGCATGGAGTTAGGGAGCTTGTGCTTGGATTTGATATGTTCGCAAGTCCGCTCCGTCGTGAGCTGCAGGAGCACGGAAAACGTGGAACGCCAGCTAAAGATTTGGCTGGTTGCACGTCCCTGAATACGCGCACCCGTTTTAACCGCTGTTTTCAGGAATTTTTAGGATAGAAGTTGAAACGCTGATGAAATGTTTCTGAGCTAAGTGCGTTGGGCAGTAACGATCGAAACACGGAATGGAATTGACTCAACGGATTCCGTTTAAAAGAAACCGTTTTTATTTCATGCAGTTCAGTGTACAAACACCGTGACTTCACGAACCGCCGCCTTTCTTCGCTTTCATTTCTAGCATTAAATATTCTTTATTTGTGTGCGCCGCCGCGGTGGCTGAGCGGTTGTGGCGCTCGGCTGCTGGCCCGAAAGACGCGAGTTCGATCCCGGCCGCGGCGGTCGAATTTCGATGGAGGCGAAATTCTAGAGGCCCGTGTGCTGTGCGGTGTCAGTGCACGTTAAAGAACCCCAGGTGGTCGAAATTTCCGGAGCCCTTCACTACGGCGTCCCTCATAACCTGAGTCGCTTTGGGACGTTAAACCCTCATAAACCATAAACCATCTTTATTTGTGTGCATAGTATACATCATGCAGTAAAGAAAATGAACTTTCAAAATTTCTTAAATGCAGTACACTGGACGGCGTTGAATTATCCTCTGCAGTAATAATAATAATAATAATTGGTTTTGGGGGGAAAGGAAATGGCGCAGTATCTGTCTCATATATCGTTGGACACCTGAACCGCGCCGTATGGGAAGGGATAAAGGAGGGAGGGAAAGAAGAAAGAAAGAAAGAGGTGCCCGTAGTGGAGGGCTCTGGAATAATTTCGACCACCTGGGGATCTTTAACGTGCACTGACATCGCACAGCACACGGGCGCCTTAGCGTTTTTCCTCCATAAAAACGCAGCCGCCGCGGTCGGGTTCGAACCCGGGATCCTCTGCAGAGAGAAACATACTTTTTGAATTTTCGAAATAGCAAAGAGGGCACAGTCGTGGTCACCTGCTGCTGAGTTGAACGTTCTCTGTGAGTAGTCCTTAGTGTTAAGCTTATTCAGCGTCCTTACTCTTGAAGAAAAGACCCATTGACATGTACACACGAGATAGAATGTTGCTCTTGACCCTCCCAGCTTCTACAAAAAATGCTGTAGGAGACGCTACCCACGTTTTCCGCGCTGTAAAAAGGTTGTCTCGATACAAGCCAATAAGCATCGCCCACCTGAACGAGTGAGCTAATCACTCTGGCTAGCATGGTAGCTTTTTTTTTTTTGCAACATGCGGCAGTAAATCATTTTGAGAATGTATTCAACCATTGGTTGAGAAGATGCTCAGGTTTTACAAAGGATATACATAGGAAGAGGCTCGACTGGGCACTGAAAACCATAACGGCTTGGAACGAAACGTTAGCTGTGTGTCTAATTACGCTTGCTTGCAAAGACAATAATTAGTGTGGCAACACACAGCAATTTCCAGTCCAGTTGCGTGTGCAGACTACACACATTGAGAAGACAGGCGTCAGAGCAGACTGTCAAAAAGTACAAAGTCCATCGTAGAGAGAGCTTCGTCACGTGGTTCTTGATAATCACAAAGACAACAAAGGAGGGGAAAACCTCAGGGTGCTTCGCAACGTTTCGACAAGTGGCTTGTAGAAACGTTGGCAAGCACCCTGGGACTGTAAAAAAAAAAATCAAGTGAACCTTCTTCCATCGTTACATTGCGAGTAGATAGACGAAATAGACACTCCCACAGTCTTCTACCTTTACAGGCGGTCTAATTTGTAGTCCTCGAATAGACGGGAATTTAGGGGTCTTATCAACTTACGTCCATAGACTATAAATGAAAAAGTCTCACAAACTTCCCATCAACTTGCATCTATAGAGGCTACGAATTGGAAAAAAGTTGATTTCCAATTGACTTGCGCCTATGGGCAGTCTATAGACAACGAACAGACAAACGTCCTATAGATTCCCTATGCACTTGCGTCTATGGACCAGAACCGTGTTTACAAACGAAGCGGGCTGTTCGCGGCAGGCGGCTCCGCCTGGGGTGAAAAGTAGGCTTAGCGCCCGTAGTAATACATGGAAGCAGAAGTTTTCAAAGCATTTTTTTCTTTATTTCGCAGTGCACCTATGCATTGTCGTCCCTTCGTGAAGAACAACCAATTTCATCATGGAACAGGTCCTGAAACTATGAAGCGTCATTTCAGGGCGATGTGCATTTAAAACTCCTACGCATGGGAATAACTCCCAGCTGTGGGTACAGAATGCGACTGCGCCCTATAGAAACACATGTAAAAGAAACTTTCAGAAATATTTTTCTCATTTTACAGAGTACTCATGGAGGTGGCTGCTTGTTAACAGTTGGTGAGTGCTTTGAAGAAGAGCGTGACGAAGTATGGTACGTAATCTCGAAGCAGTCTTTGTAAAGTGCCATAATAAATGTGTTGTGAGGCCGGACATATCTCAAATGGGGCTCCATCCGCTGGGTATTTCCCCGAATCGCGCAAGCTTCTCGGATAGTCCGACACGGTTCCGAGTGTGTGTGGGTCTCATTTTTCTAGAAGTCCGTGTGTTCCAGCGCTGTTTTGGACAGTGCAGAGCCAACTAGTCATAGAGACTCTACAGACCATTTTTATAAGGGATATACCCCATGAAGGGGAACACTCCTGTCAACAACTTGCTGTCGCTAAATATTGTACCTTACCCGGCGACTTCGTCCGGTACTACTTTGCTGCCACAAGAAAAACCGATTGCCCTGTTTTTTATTTTTTATTTTTGTCTGGGTGCAAAAGTGTTGCCTAGACGCGTTTTTTTTAGGAAATAATAAACGAAGCTGAGTTGATAATCATATTTCCTTCTTCACCCTCCGTCGTCTCTTCATCAGCGCATTTTAGAAATACGGAGGTGGATGCTCGTATGGGTTGGTTCCCTTGTATTACATCGCGTTCGTATGTGCATTGCTGAAAAAGAAGGAAAAATGGCAGGACCAGCATCATAACTTGCGATCTAATGAGCATTCTGGCTCTTGCGCGAGCAACATAGTCACGTGCACATGCACGCACCACACCTCGGGAACCAGCTAATCTTGCATACTCATGCACAACACCGACCCTTAAAGGAAACGGGAAGAGGGAAAGTAATGACAGCGTCTAATGAAAGTTGTTCAAAGGTGCTCTGAAGACAAACAGAAATTGGCCTGCATCAATATATTACGGCATTCTAATAAAAAAAAACACCACTCTCCTCGAAAACTGCGCTTTGACAAGGTATAGGAAAGACCACCAAATTAAATACAGGTGTCGCCGAGATCAAACAATTCCGCAAGTAAAGGGCGCACGTGAATGCCAGAAGCTACGTTGCACCGCCACTTATTTTAAAACGGTGTCAGCTTGTTTTATTCGGTAATACATTGGCGAGAAAATTTTGGAAATTCAATTTTCTTGCCGACAGATAGTTCTTTTGCTGCCAAAAAAAAAAAAACACCAGCGCCACCCAGAGAGAGCCAGAGAATTCATTTTTTTTTTTTGCTGTGAACAACGATTGCACAGAGTTGTCTTCACTTAAACTTTAAAACCCATTTTCGCTCACTTATACTTCTATGTATAGTGCTGACTGTAATGTCAACTACATGTCATCAATACTGAGATGATCTTTCAGAAGTCTCGTTAACGAATTTTTCGTGAATTCTCCCCAGCTCTGGATGACATGCTCAAAGCCAACTGTTTAGCCAGTATCGCGGGGCTGAAAACCGCAATGTTCATCGTGGCTTGGTGCTTATAAGTTAAGTGAGAGAACACAACAAAGTAGCTGCGGTTTATACCGAAGACATGAATGCGTGAGGAGTGAGAAATGTGTTGAAAAGAAAAATGTAGCACAGCCAATACAGTACCTCTGCTAAACGCTGAATAATCCCGAGAAAGTACAACGCCACTTATACACGGAAGCGTGAAAGGGGCGCGTGGAATAAAAAAATAAACAGGCCACGAGACGTCATTTGCCAGCTTTTTGTTTCTTAAACATAGTGCGGCCTCGGGTGGCGAGCTTCCTGACCATGGGCTTCACACCGCGGTGGACAGGCGCCTTCACGGTCGGAGACGTCGGCTTCGTCACGAGTGCGTGGTCACATTCTGGGTGGTCGCAGCAATCGGGGTAGCGGCCAAGCTTGCCTGATGCAATGTAGCAGGCACCGTCGGTCAAGTCGACCACGAACTTGGGACATCTGCGACAAGCGGTAAAGCTGCAGGGCAGGGTGTTGTTTACAGCGAAAGCAATGCTTCTGCGCCCTGAAAATGGCCTGGCAACTAAAACTAATGAATGCTTACCGGCTACAATGAAAGTGAGAGAGATGCGCTGTCGTTGCGCGCATCGCGCAGACAAAGATTCGTGGGGAACCTGATATATGTTATATTGGTCAGCATGAGCGATCTGGAAGTGCAGTGTCCATTTACTTCAGTAACGTCATTTTGTTGCGAGCTGTAGATCACTGTACAAACCTACTGCAGCATAGCAGAAGATACTCGGAAGTTTGATACATTGCAGAGTGATAACATTTCCTGAAATCTGCACATGTTCAAGCTGCTTAATTTATCCGCAATAACAACTGCAGCTTTTGATTAGTCCGCCTTTTCAAGATCGTTGTATTTTGTTCCCGCGGAATGACCCAGGCAATGGCACCGAATGTGATACTTGGAGAAGTAAACAACGAAGTGCTTTCCGTGCGAAACGTTTGCGCCCACAGCGCGACAGATTTCATCGGGCCACGTGAAATAATGCTGATACGAGGCAAGATGGTGGGTTTTGAGGTAGGGACCACTATGAGGGAACACGGAAGTATGTGCATTGGCCAGGGCACCACAGGAGTCGGAGCACTGTTAGCAGCCTTAGAGCTTGGCGCGATTCGTTGCAACTCACTCGATGAAGGTGATCGACCTCGCGCTGGCAGCGCAGACATAGCGCACACAGGCCACGTCGTCATAGAACGAATGGCCGTCTAGGATCACTCCAAGGTTGGTGTTGCAGGTGCCTGAAACGAAGCGTTAAGCAGGCTCTCATGAGGACCACAAAACTTGTTGCTGGGCTTGTTGGTGACACATACTTGAGAAAAAGGTCGCGCAAAAAGAATGACCACTGTGTTTGTGGTTTCTCACTTCTGTGGTCGTCCTTTTTGCGCTACCTTTTTATTCAAGTGAGGACCATGGATCGCCATACTACTGCAGTACAGCAGCGACAAAGTGAAAGCTATGAACGGCACATGCAGGAAGTCTAAGCTTCATGAAATGTCGCGTTTAGTCATCCTCGAAATGTGGAAAGAAGTCACTATGAGTTGGTGTGTATACGCTTGCGTGGAAAAGGCTTTCAACTGCAACGGCGAGAAAAAACAGCGGAACACAGTGGGACGATAGAAGTGTTCCGGAAGTTCGCACGCGAAAGTCGGTCGCAAAGACCATATCTCCGCTCAAGAAGAGACCCAGTAATGTTGTGCCATTTAGCAGAGCGTCATAAATAAAGAAACCTCATTCTGAAGAGCGCGAGCAACATTGAGACATCGTAACGTGACATAGTTTAATTCATATTTTGTTAAAGAGACCTTTAAGGCAAATTGAAGTTGACCTGAATCGATTGATAACCGCGTTCTAATCTCAAAGGCGTTACTTTCGCGGAAAACAAAGCTTTTTACGCTATCAAAGGCAAAAAAAAATGAAATTCTGTTGATGCCATCACGGGCCAATGTCTCAGGTAAATTGCGATGCGTCAACAGAATTTTTTCGCGGATCCCAGAGGCTACGCTACACCGCCATTCACTTCAAAACAGCCATCACGGAGTTTTCGGTGTAGGCGTGATGACTGGATCTGAATGGAGAAGGGTCGAATTTTCAGATGCAACTTTCTCAGCAAAAATGCGTATTTTGTCCCCGAACAAACATCCGCGTAACCAGAATGAACCGCAGCGCGCGCGTACCCAGTGGGGGGCCTGAAGGGGACCGGTCCCCCCCCCCCCCCCCCCCCCCCATTAACTACCCTGAGCACGCTCCGAAAAAAAAAAAAAACCCTGGCTACGTGTCTGAACAGTAGAATTGCTTTTACTGAGGACAAAAATTTTATGGAGTTGTGCATAGTGTCTTAAGTGGGCGTAGTAACATCAAGAATTTTCTGAAAGAAGCGAGCTAAATCATCGTGATTTTAACCTCATCCTTTATTTAAAAAAACAGCATTTATTTACTAGGCATAAAAGACTTGCACTGACAGGCAGCTGAACTCGGCGCAGTGCCTCAGAGACTATACTGCTTCCGCTGCTGGAAGCGTTTTCACACGTTCGTAAAGCGCGAGTCCACCCAACCATGCAGGGAACGTTTCGAGGAGGGCCTAGTGACCAGCGTAGCGTCAGGACGTAATGAATATTATTTTTCAAGGATTCTTTTTAGGCAAGCATGTCCTGAATATCCAGAGTGATTTTACACAAACACTTTAATGCGATATCATTAGGAGGGCCTTGAAGGCGAAAACTGCTCTGGGGCGTCTGTGTGAAGTCTCCACCTGCCAACTGTGGTAGGTGGCGTCCAGGAATTTTTGCCTCTCACCATCTGCCAACTGCCAGCCGTCCCTCCACCGCCCGCCCCTCTCCATTTGTGGGGGACAGGAGGGGGAAGCCGGACGAAGAATGACTCAGCAAAAATGAAAAGGACTAAGAAAATGGCTCGGACAACAGCGGGCCTACGTCCAGAATAGACAGCCTTCCGACGAACTGTGTGTGCAAAAATGAGGCTTGCGGAAGCTAATTTTCCTTCTCGTGTTACGCGGGAAGAGCATCTTGTGTCTCACAAGCTCCACTGGTGACTCCGTTTGGTGCATCCGTACAGTCCTCATACCAGTGGCATGAGGACACACCGCAATCTATCAGTGTGACTCAATGCGCGTAGCTGCGTACCCAGAATTGGCATAGAATCCGAATGGAATTGATTCGTGAGTGAAATGCAAAGGGCTCAGAATTGGAATAAGATTGGAATTGAAATATATCGTGGAGTTACAGAAGAATGCTACCGCATTTCCGCCGCGTCAATCCAAATGACCACCCCTAGAATTTTTTTATTAGCAAGTTCACAGATGGCGTATTGTGGAAAATTTTTTTTTATGCAGCAAGCTAGGCCTTGCTGCCAACTTCCGTCTTCAAAGCCAGATAACGAAGTTTAAGCTTTGCCTTACTACTGCATTATTTTCTCTTAAGTAGGAATGTATCACTTCAGCAAATAACATTTAATTCAAATCAAAAGTGGTGCCTGCATCTGGAACTGAAACTAAATATTTTAAAGCTTTCTTGGCTTGATTTAGGTTTTTAATGAGCGAAAGAACAAAAAAGAAATCAGCTCATGTAACATTCAGTATTTAGTTGTATTCGATAAATGAGCTTAGAGATCCAGGGGGGCGCTGCGAGCGCGAGCGACAACGGACGAACTCCACGTGAGCTCCGCTGATTTCGTGTTTTTACCCTAGACAGTGAGACCCTACAATACTTCCGTTGATATCACCGGTTTCCTGAAGACGAGCGGAATCCAGGGACACCAACCAGAAGTACGTACAACAAGTTTTGACCATTTTAGGTCAACTTTTCCCCGTGACCAAGCCAGATGCCTCGCTAGGCCTACTGCGCCGCGCCGAAGAATACGGAGCTCTGCGTCGCAGTGGCGTTCGCTACCTGCGTCGCAGCAGCGTTCGCCAGCTGGGCTGCGCCGTGGACCGTGCCCGCGCGCCGTAATTCGCCATGAGGGTCACCGTAGAAGGCATCCCAATTTCTCGAGAAGAATTAGCAGCCAGTGATTGGTTGACTAAAGTTAACAAGCTCCGGGAAGCGCGAACAACATCAGGGCCTGCCGTGCCAGATTTCCCTGGAGACAAAGCGGGACCGAACCAAGCGTCCCAAATCGACAATGGGCTACGTGCGAAGACGGAAGCTGAACTCACGCCTCGGCAACGAGGACGCTTACTAGCCAAAAAATCTGTAGCATCGAACCAGCCTCGCTTACCCAGCAACGCTCTCAAGCTAATTGTGCGCCCACGGGGCGGACTGCTACTCTCCAAGATTACAACCTACCAACTACTGGAAGCAATTTGCACTGCTGCTCGCTTCACCAGGGACGCTGTTCGTCACGAAGACCTAATACAAGCTAACCTGATCCAGAATACTTTCGCGTACTGCACCCCAGTCGTCGAAAGAGCTGAACGGATGCTGCAACTCAAAGAGATCACCGTTGACAACAAGGCGTATGAGATATCCGTCTACTGCGCTCCAGATGATAGCTCGAGCCGTGGTGTGATTCGCGGCGTCGACCTCCGACTGGATCGAAATACAATCCAAGCAGAGTTACAAGACACCCGTAACCCACCCATTCTGGACTTTCGGCGGCTCGGGAACACCACCGCAGTACTCATCACATTCGCTCAGCGCCAAGTGCCTACCTGGGTCTACTTTTGCAATAGTCGCCACAGATGCAACTTATTCAAGAAGAAGTACGAGGTGTGCTATCGCTGTGGCGAGCTCGGTCATCGAGCCGATGTTTGTGCAAGCACAACTACTAAGTGTAGAGGTTGCGGACTATCCAATCCTACCACCGACCACACGTGCAAACCAATCTGCCGCCTGTGCGGCAAAGAACATTTCACGGGCGATAGTCGCTGCAGGGAAATCTTCAGGATTCCTTACGAAGTCAAGCGCAGGAAGTGGGAGAAAATTCGACATGCTGAGGCAGAGAAACTCAAGACCCAAGAGACCGCCAAGCGGATCACACTCCAGCGCACCAGCCGATGGGACCGGCAACGCTCCGATAGCCAGCAGCGGCAGCTCCGAGACCGCTCGAGCTCTTTTCCACCGCTCAAGTCTCCCGCTCCACGGATGGGTTCTCAGGGGACCTCCCGGACCAATCCCGGGCCACCTGCAGTCGTCCAGCAGACAGGGGACTCTCCTCATCCTTTGCAGCAGCCACCTGGGCCACTACCATCTCTACCCGATCTACGAGAACGTCAAGAACCGGTGAGTACGCAGGAAGGGACTCCCACTACTCTAGACACACACAAAGCGATTATGGAACTGACAGCAGTCATCCAACAACTTATACTCAGAGTAGAGGCTCTCGAAAAGCCAATGGCCACACTCCCTTCGTCTCCCCCGCATCCGCAGGGATCATATGAATCAGTACCTATGGATATCGCTCCTCCCAACCGATCCGCACAAAAACGCAAAGCAACGTCCGACACCGACTCACCCGCGGAGGGTTGGCAGGCGCGTTTTGCCAAAGTTGAAAAAAGCTGCAACCTCAGTCAAACTCGCATCAAAGCTTTAGAAGCACACATCGAACGCTCACTCCACACAATCGGCTCACAAGTCACGCAACAATTTGACATGCTGAACAAAGCTATAGAAGCACAGGGCAAACTCCTCGCTGCCGTGGTACCCGCGGCCCCTGCGCCGACACCCGTTCAAACCCCACAACTATCCCCGCCTAATCATGGCGAGCAGCTCGGGTAACACCACCATCTGGCAGTGGAACTGTCGTGGGTTCGCGCGTAAGCGTCCGGTCCTCCAGCAGTTCCTCGCCGCGAGTGATCGCCCCGAACTAATAGCTCTCCAGGAATGCGACAAGAACACGAAACTTGCCGGTTACAGTACATACCTATCGGAACGAGTAAAACCTCGAATAGCTACTCTCGTCAAACGTAACCTCACTGTCCTCCAACACAATTTAGATCCAACTTTCCCCGAATACGTTTTCTTAGAAATATTACCCCGACCCTCGCGTAAACGTTGCACTAGTCTGTTTATAATTAATGTCTACAGCCCTCCCCGAGCTCATAAGGATATTTTCGGTCCGCTTTTCCTCAAAGCCCAGCAGCTGGCGCAGGGGCAACCCCTCCTCATTCTCGGTGACTTTAATGCGCATCACCGCGCTTGGGGCTACCACTATGACTCCGCTAAAGGTCGACGCCTTTGGAATGACTGGCATATGAACCAGCTGACTCTTATCACGGACGTGTCCTACCCCACTAGACACGGTACGGGCCTACATCGTGATACAACGCCGGATCTGGCCTTTACGACCTCCGGAGTTAAAGCGACTTGGTGTCACACTCACGAAAACTTTGGGAGTGATCACTTCGTACTCGAAATCGTAATACACGAGCCCACCAGGCAATGTACGCGGCCAGCTCAGGTGATTAACTGGGACTCCTTCCGGAAGCACAGGAAACAGCAGGACAAACCTCCCGCTATAACTGATATCAAGGCGTGGACAACCGAAATTGTCAAACAAGTGGCCGACGCCACTCAAACCGTCGAGTTAGAGGACAGTATCCCACACTGCGACCGCTACTACGCCCATCTGTGGGAGCGCAAGAAGTCGCTCGAAGCTCTACTTGCCACTCGGAAATGGGACCGCAATATCCGACGTAGACTGGCGCGCGCACATACGAATATCGAGAAATATGCAATAGAACTCACTCGACAGAGCTGGCACAACATATGTGACCAGATGAACAACACTCCAAACGCTCGTAAGACGTGGAACCTCCTTCGACATTTACTCGACCCAGAAGGAGGCAAGCTCCAAACACGCCAACAGCTCGAGCGAATCTTCCACCAGTATCCTGGCACGTCTGACGAGCTTAAACAAGAGCTTATAAATACTTACATCCGCCCTGAACCAACAACCAACCTCCCTTTCTATCAGGGCGCGGAAAATCTCTGTCTAGACGCTCCGATCACTTTAGCGGAGGTCCGAGCAGAACTCAATCGCCTCAAGACGACTTCGGCGGCCGGTCCTGACCGCATTTCAAATAAAATGCTTAGGAATCTAGACGACGCATCCATTCATGCTCTTACCGACTATTTTCAAGAATGTTGGGCCAGCGGTACCATCCCTCAAGAGTGGAAATGCGCCAATCTAGTCCTCATCCCCAAGCCAGGCAAACCACCAACCTTGGCCAACCTCCGTCCCATCTCTCTCACGTCCTGCGTTGGGAAGCTGATGGAACACGTTATCCAGACCAGACTCTCACGATACCTTGAAGACAACCATCTTCTACCAGACACTATGTTCGGCTTCCGCCCTCATTTAGCAGCCCCGGACATTATGCTTCTTCTCCATCATCAGGTAGTCATGAGACGTACACTAGACACGAAAGTCATCGTCGGCCTCGATGTTGCCAAGGCATTCGACAACGTCCTCCATGAAGCGATTCTTCAACAACTTCAAGCTCTCGGTGTCGGACATCGCATGTATGCGTACATCCGAAACTTTCTCACCGACCGCACAGTGCAACTTAAAGCCGGCACGGGAGATCCTTCCATCATCTCTCCGGGAAACCGTGGCACGCCGCAAGGCGCCGTACTTTCGCCGATGCTTTTTAACGTCGCACTGATAGGCCTGCCGAAGCTACTGGCCGACATCCCCCACCTGCATCACAGCATTTATGCTGACGACCTCACACTTTGGATCACGCGCGGCAGTGACGGCCAGATTGAAGAGACTTTACAGACCGCGATCGAACGGATCGGAGATTATCTAAGTACAGTTGGCCTCACGTGCTCGGCGACAAAGTCCGAGTATATCATCATTCCTTCCCCGGGACGACGCCCTTCAAAGATACTTCCGGACATCAACCTCCAGGTGCAAGGAAACCCGATTCCTCGAACAGACAACATCAGGATCCTGGGCTTGCATCTACAGGCCAACGGCAGCAACAACATCACGATCCAACGCATCGACCAGTCGGTTGTGCAGATCGGACGCCTCCTTAAGCGAATCTCCAACAAGCATCATGGCATGCAAGAGTCCAACCTCCTGCGCCTCGTTCAAGCTTTCGTCTGCTCCCGCATCACCTACTCTGGACCCTACTTACGTCTCACTCGTGCCGAAAGCGAACGGCTAGACGCGTCACTTCGAAAAGCATACAAGACGGCCCTAGGTCTTCCCATGTCCACAGCTACCCACAAGCTCATGGCTCTCGGAATCTCCAATACCGTGAGCGAACTGATCGAAGCAACCCTCACCGCCCAGTATGAGCGGCTCTCACTCACACACGCTGGCCGAGCGGTACTGCAGCAAGTTGGGATCTCCCCGCCGAGATCGGCCCCAAGTTACGCTGAACTTACATCGGAATATCGCCTAAATCTCCGCATTCCTCCCATTCCCAAACGGATGCACCCGGAACACCACGCCGAGAGACGGGCCGACCGGGCTCGTCAGTTCGAGAAACGCTTCAGCGGACGTCCGGACGTCACGTATACGGACGCCTCTTACCATCCATCGAGGCCAGCGATGGTGGCGGTAGCTCTCGCCCCTCACCGCAGCTGGTACACAGCCTGCAGCATTCGCAATGCAGAAACAGTCACCGCAGCTGAGGAGGTTGCCATTGCGCTCGCGCTAGCCGACCCTAATACCAAAGTCGTCATCAGTGACTCTCAACAGGCTATTCGCAATTACGATGCTGGCCGTATCTCTTGCCAGGCGTTACACATTCTACGTTCTACAGCACCCTCTTCCACATCTCGCTTACTTCTTTGGGCTCCAGCCCACGAGTCGCTCAGCGGAAACGCCCAGGCACACACTCTCGCTCGAGATCTCAGCTGCCGAGCCGAGAGTATGATCAGCCACCCTGCTTCCGCTGACACTAATATCCCACGCGCTTCACTATCTCTACTCACCACTTACACGGACATACTCCAGCACTACAGACTCCAAAGGTGCACATATCCTCCCGCACACCGCGATCTAACAAGACGCGAGGCCGTCCAATGGCGCAAACTACAAACTGGCAGCTTCCCACACCCCCTCTTATACAGCAGGATCTTTCCGGAACAGATAGCCCCCATGTGTAAACACTGCTCAACTCCGGCCACACTCATACACATGGTGTGGACTTGTACACATTACAACAGAGACAACGCTAACACCCCAGAGACGTGGGAGTCTCTCCTGTGTACTTCCAAGCCAGCAGACCAACGCTGGCTTATCCAGCGCGCGGTGGAGGCCGCGGCATCCCAAAGGATCCCCGCCGACCTCCTCTAAGTCAGCGCAACCGGTCCTTTGACTGGTCCCCTGTTTTTGGGCGCAATAAAAGAGTTTACCTACCTTAGAGATCCATTTTTGATGGACAGCAGCACATGCTCCGCACTAAAAACACTGGAGTGAGATATTGCTCTTGAGTGAACGAAATATCACATGCTAAAAGTGAAGGTCGGAATGAGCTGAGTTATTTAAAAAAAAAAGATGTCAGCCTGTGATAAAAGAACAAAAAAAAAGCTCCTGGGAAACTCATTACTTAAGGACTGTATATAAGCCTTTTCAATCATGCGCAAGTTCCCAACAGTGCTATGTAAGGACCATCATATGTGTGGGCCCGACATCGGGCTATATGTGTTGTTCTTGCACCAGTAACATCTCAGCAAACAATGTTTTAGTTTTCGCAGCGCCGGCTCACAAAGTAGGCGAGTACCAGCTACACGGTGACTTCAACGACCTAATCCAGAAGAGAGCCGGATTTATAAAAAATAACAGCAGCACCTCCCAGCTTTTCATACGCAGCACGTTGTCGCTACGAGGTTTCTACATAGATGTGTAGCAGCTCAGTTGACAATTATTCACTAAGGCTAATTACCATTCGTCAAGCAATGTTTTTTTACTAATTTCTTTACACATACGTTTTATAGATACTTGTCGCGGTGGGCACAGTACCATTGGTGAAGTCGATCCTGTACAGTATCTCAGCCGCTTGCGCCGCAGTGACCAGGGTGAGTGTCGTTATCCACAAGCGCTTTAAACATGCGAGTTTCATGGCCGACTCTCCGAGGTCGAACCCACTGAAACACTGGCTGCGATTTGCGCAAGAAACCCGCGAGAAAAGAAAATAAACGAAAGGCCTAAGTGAATTTACTCGTTTTTTTTTGCTTTCCCAGCTACCTTGATTGGTAAACAACGTTATCGCCAAAATGAAAAGAGCGAGAAAGAAAAGAAAAAACAACCGACGAACAAGGCGCACCTTTGTGCTGCACGAATCAGCCAAACTGCGGGCGTGCTGCTATTGTTGTCATTCCTTGAGTTGAACGTTTGACTTAGAGCAAGCCTGAACATCCTTGTGCCCATTGGCCAAGCGGGCGGGAATATTGTAGACAAGTGACGCGGTTTATTTGGGGCCTTCTGTTTGACGATGTTCAGGCCTCGGGCACAACAGCGATCAGCCCCGGAAGGGGCAGACGGTGGGCGAATAAGATCTAATTACGAACGCATTGTACGGGGGCAGCCTCTGAGTCCGCAGCTGGCGCTGCTATCGGCAAGCAGTATCACAGTATTTCCTTGCGCTTCGTAATCCCACACTCCGTTTCTGCGACTTCCAGTTCTTCTGAGCTCCTTGTTTTGAGCATTTCTATAATTTCGTTTTCGCTATGTGGATTGTTTTGTCGGCATCCTGCAGGTTTTACTGAACCGCGTCCATTTAACTTTAAAAGCAAAGGAAAAGGAAGGAAAAAGTACATGGCAGGCTGCGCTACTTCGGAAGGTACTTCGGCGCTTCTTTTATGAAATGCCCCACTCTCTCCCTCTGTCGTAGCCCGCTCTCCAAGACAACACGTCGGGTGCTTGAAGAGGTCATTTTGTTTACGAAGTGCTTTGGTGAAAATTTACGCCGTCGAGAGACTCGTTTATGAAACGTAATTTGCTCTCTCCTCTTTGTGTTCTTTGTGTCTCTCTAATACGGCCTATGCGCCCACTACTTATACGTGTTACCTGACCTTTCCTTTCGCTGCGTTGCAAGGTTAGCGATTTTTAGGCACCAGTAATACCGAGAAGTCATTCTTACCATTATTGCACCTTATTTATCAGATATAGTATACAGTATACAGATATAGTATCAGATATCAACCTTATAATATTCTGCGTATCGCGTAAGGTGAAAGTGTAAGGTGCCGGCGAAGGATGTGGAAATGTCAACAGGTTTTGTACCGGCGCAACAAAGAATATCAAGTTCTCCCAACTTTGCGCGAAACGCATTTCCGAACGCATTTATGAAAGCGACGTTAAAGTGTCAGTTGGCAGAAAGGCGAAAGACAAAATCCTCCAGCTCAAAAACTAACCTTCCACTTAGCCAACAGAATCTAAAGTTTCAATGGGTGTATCGCAACTGCAGAGGGTGATGGAATGTTTCTGAATTTAGCTGTTCGTAATCCGAGACTCGCTGCAACATGCGCTTTAATGCATTCGTTATGTCATGCTGGTTAATTTTTCATGATTTGAGACTACCGCGATTTCTTGGCCTAAGTAGATGCACTATTAGTATTTACAGCACCTTAATAGCAATCGCTTTTGCTAGTTCGCCAAAGATAGAACATTAATGAGGCTTTATTTATGTCACTCTATCAAATCTGTTATCAGACGATCGTTAACAGCATGAGGTCTCTATAAAAACGACTTGACATTCGAAACAGTTCCATGACCACTGGATGGCTGTGCGTGTATACATGGCATATAACGGAGACGATTAGAGGCAGAAACAGGTAAAGTGCTGTTATAAGTACCGGAAATTCTGGCCGAAGTGTAAATGTCGCCACTCAGGCACAGCGACAGACCCGCAATTGTTCTTGTCGTGACAGGAGGCTGCTAAAGTCGTAGTCATGCATCTAATTATATAATACTAAATAAAAGTTAGTATTATAGCAATTAACCATAGTTACCCCCGGTAACAGATGAACTTTTTTTTTAAAATATTAATGTATGCGGCAGTGGAAACTTATGTTTTTATTATAAGTGAGAGATGGAAAAGAGGATATTAGTGTCAAACTAAAAAAGACAAGAAAATGCCTGGGGGTTAAATAATTAAGTTTAGTTTAAAAGAAGAAATAAATATAAGAAGGGATGACTGGAATTGTCAACCGCTGGCATATTACCCAGCCAGCATCCAACGTTCAAAGGAAGTTGTTAAATTGTGGCGTAAATTGCAGCAACGTAACTTGTTTCATAAGAACGAGATGATAATGATAAAAGTTATTTATTTTATCGTATACATTAGTTTAACGTTAAAACTAAACATTATTCTAATGATTTGTTTGACACGTTTTTTCAGTCTTCAAATCATAGCTATTAGACCAAATTAAAAATTCTAAATGTTATTATCATTTTCAAATTATACTATAATGCAGCACTACAATTAAATTTGAAGTAATTTTGTCTGAGAACTTTTTCCACTGTTTGTCAAGTGATGATACTTTTCAGTTAGCAGAATTTTGCAGACACATATCTCAGATGGCGCCTGCATTAAGTTGTATGCCGGAAAATTACATCATAAAACTTCGCTTATTTCACATTGGCCACTACCACTTATAGGACACCTTTCACGGCTGGCTATACCTATAAGCTTGAGGTCATGGTACCCGTTAAAATTTGAGCATATGAGTTGCATGCTTTGGTTGTGCTGCATTGTAGCGCCTGTCGCTGTCATTGCGTCATTATTCCTACGCAGAGTGTTGATTGAAGTTGTACACTCCAAATTGGCATGTATGGTCTTCAGTTTTGTTCAATTAAAGTTAAGACGAAGACAGGTTCTCTTGTTGAAACGTTGGCTAGGTACCTAGAAGCTCCCGCCTCAACTACTGTTCACTTTGTTTTGTGGTCGCAAGGTTATGAAAATGTTATTAGAACGTTTAGATGCAACGTTTCAGAACGTTAGAAAAATATACATTAAGAGCATAGTATTGACGTTTCACAAAAACAAGGCAGCAACACTTTATGATGCTCGTAGGCCGCCGCGGTGGCTCAGTGGTTATGGCGCTCGGCTGCTGACCCGAAAGACGCGGGTTCGATCCTGGGCCGCTGCGGTCGAATTTCGATGGAGGCGAAATTCCAGAGGCCCGTGTACTGTGCGATGTCAGTGCACGTTAAAGAACCCTAGGTGGTCGAAATTGCCTGAGCCCTTCACTACAGCGTCTCCCATAGCCTGAGTCGCTTTGAGACTTTAAACCCTCGTAAACATGAAACTTTAAGAGGCTTCGGTGCTAGCTGGTGAGATGTAAGAGACGGCGCGAAAAGATAGGAGACGAAACTGATGACAGCCTAGGTGAGGAGGAGCCGCGAGCTTCAACAATTTGCCCAAATATTTCGTTCCTTGGTAGTGCAAGACACGAATAATTGGGACAAGAATAAAAGAGTTTAGTTGAAGGGCCGCCTCCTATATCATGCTGTCATCTAAAAACACCCTCGAATTTCGTAACCAACGGCATCGCGCACTTTTTAACGCAGAAAGGAACACAGGCGTAGTCATTTTAATTATTCTAGTGCACACGGCGCGCCCGTAAGATTAGCGGCAGATTGAGGCCCCGCAAGCTACGCTGCATCGAAAATGAATTCGACCGCACACTTCTGCGAGCCCGAAATTTAGTTGAAACACTGCCTCGAGCGCACACAACGTGGTACACGCTTCGCGTGCTCTCCTTGATTGCTTTTGATGCGTGCCTCTTCACTCTGCTGGATTTGAAAAAACTGAACAATCGCATGGCACGAACTTTCACTAAATAAGCGCCTGTACGCAGCGCGACTCATGCCTAGCAGCGGTGCGAAATTGAGTTCGTCGATTGCTGATGCAAACGAAGCCACGTTTCTTTTTTTACGCGACGTCGTTGATGGCCTTGTGTCGCAGAAAATACGGTGTCGTCGTTGGCCGTGAAAGAAAAAACGCGACAGAAGCAAATAAATAATAACATTGATTTGAAAAGAAAATTGGGTTAATTTGGGTTTGGGTGCAAATTGAACGCAGGACCTTCAGATTTGAGACGGGCAGGCTACCCATAGGGCACGAAGCCTCTTTTCCTGCGTTGCATGGAAGTGCAATAACACTGACAGGCCTCTAGCTTCATTTAACCTAGCCAACCAGGCCGATTCCCGCGAACCCATTATACGTAGTCACACCAGCATCCTGCTATCACTCTGCCTGCACATCAGGCTCCCTGGAGATACACACGCGCCTCGTGTTAAGGCAGCCAGACAGGAGGTCGATCATTAATGTTTGGTTGTTCATTAGTGAACCTCCCTGTCCGCGACCTAATCAAGACACCGTGATATTTTTTTTGCCCTGAACTGCTATAACCGTACTTTAATACATTGTTTATGTCATCAGGATACGATCCCGGAGCAATCATTTTCAGCTTATGTAGTTAATTTAGGGTGGGTCCCAATTCACGGAGGTGAACACACTTCAGGAATGAGATCCGGGATGATGCTTCGGCAGCCAAATTCTTACCCTCCTGATTAAATAGATCACACCTTTCAAAAACAGTGGTCTGTGCGTTCCCGTGTATCCTTGGAGCAAGCATTGCAGTGCGCTGAAAATTTTCATATTAGAGGACAGAAACATTTAGCCGCCATAGCTCCCACCATGTCTGGAGTAGATGAAGAATGCACCTTCCTGTCTGAGCAGACACCATGCAGTGGTCGCTGGAAAATACCGGCCTCAACCAACAGCCATGCGCACTAGGTGATGTGCCAGCAGCAACGTTGGCTGTGTCACTTGGGGAGTAAAATTTGTGTCTGAGCTAGTTGGTTCATACTTGAATCATAAGAGGGCAGCACAAAAAAAACGACACGGAATACAGCAGCAACACAAAATACAAGACGGGCGCTTGTCCTGTCTTCTGGGTTACTGCTGTGTTCCGTGTAGTTTTTTTTTTGCGCTGCACTCTTATCATTTGAGAGGGTTGGAAATGCGTGAAGGTATACTATCGTTTTTAGCCGGCCAATGTCCACAAGTCTTGTTCACAAACTAGGTCAGTGAGAACAGCAGAACGAGGGTCATAATGTCCAAGATGCACTGATCGATCTTCATGTTACAAGCACAGTTTAAATCTTAATGTAGTAGAATTTCCCGATACGTGCTCAGGAGTTTGCCAATGACAGGAAAATCACTTTTCTATCTCGCTGTTTTGCAGGAGCATACACACAAACATCTTGCCACCACCACCACCATCATCATCATCATAACCACTGCTGACCCGAAATGGCGAAGTCACTAGCCACCCCTCATCATAAATGCATTACGACGGGTCAGTCATATCCAGTGTATTACTCGCAACCAGCATGCACCGTCCAGATAGGTCTTTCGATTGGCTGGGGGGAATATTATACTCAGGCACAAACAGATCAAGAGCCGTTTCTATCACCTCATCAGTACCTATATATAGTTTAGTTTTCTGAATGTCAACTGAATTCACGTTGCATCTTTCAAACAGCTGATTTAAATTCTACTGCCACCATCGATTCCGTAAGCCTCTGAAGTCAGAGGTTACGACTTCAAAAGCTATGAGCCCCGCCAGTTTGTGTGAGTAGCTTATTTGACTCCGTCTGCTGGTGCGGGGAGAACCGTCGCTGTAATGGCCGCCTTTAGGGCTCTTATGGCACTCTTTTGGAACCCGTACTTCCTTTGCAATCTGCATCGGATACCTTGGACGGATCTCAGCTGGCACTCGGCTCCTCATCCGCGGGGCGTTTCAGGCTTCTATGACGCGCTGCTATCCATGGAGACCTTCGAGGTGGCTAAGGATTCCAACCATTAGGCTTGGAGCACCACATCACTTGCAGCACGGTAGTCGCCCGACAGCTCCTGACAGGCGTAGTGGCTGACTCCAGACGCGGTGCACTGCACTACAGAAACGGACCACCAGAAGAACAGCCTGGACGCACATCCGCTGACTTCTTTATTTGTTTAATTGGTTTTTGGGGAAAGGAAATGGCGCAGTATCTGTCTCATATATCGTTCGACACCTGAACCGCGCCGTAAGGGAAGGGATAAAGGAAGGAGCGAAAGAAGAAAGGAAGAGAGAGGTGCCGTAGTGGAGGGCTCCGGCATAATTTCGACCACCTGGGGATCTTTAACGTGCACTGACATCGCACAGCACACGGGCGCCTTAGCGTTTTGCCTCCATGAAAACGCAGACTTCTTGGCAGCCTCTGCTTCCACGTGCCCCGTCCCCGGACAGCGCCACTTTTCGCACTCCGCTGACTGGATAGGGCCATGAAGTTCCAGAGCATTTGTGGCGTGGGAGCTACAGTAGATTCAACTTCACGTTCCTGGTTTAAGGATCAAATATTTTGCATTTCAGCCCTTTTACGCGAAGCTCTGCCACGTCAACGAGCGTTTGATTTGATACGGTATTCGCACAAGTCGTCATCCAAACGTGGCTCATTTGATATCGTCCAATGCAAATGATATCACGAAAGTCCTTAACATGGTCAACGGCATCCCTGAAGTCAGGAGCTCGATACAAACGGCCATTTAGGTCGCCACGCAAAAACACGGTGCTGAGCCCATTACCGCACGAGAGACGAGGTAGAACAGCCTCCGTGATGATTTCAGAAGTTGCATGACCTCGGCCAAAGGCGATGCGCTGATTCCAGCTAAGATGATGATGATGATGTCCTCGGGCTTAATGGCACATACCCACGGGGGGGGGGGGGGGAGTATTGGCCAGGACGCATTGCTGATAGCATAATGATAACGTGGCCGTTCCGAATGACCTCTTATTCTTCCACCGGGCTACGAAGGCTCGTTGGTTCAAGCTGAATAAAGGTGAACCTAGTGAATGCGTTGTGGTCTTTGACGTAGTGAGGTGTCTTAAGGACATGTGCTGATGCGTACATGAGTAATTATAAGTATGCTATATAGGTAAAAGTATGCCTTCAAGTACGACAGACCCGGAACGCCGTACGACAAGCGGTTGCGCACAATTTTGGTGCAAATGCAGTCGGGAAAAACTGGAGCCGTATTGAGGTCAACCGGGGGGAGGGGGGGGGGGTGTATACGAACGACATGTGCATGAATGTTTGAGATGGCGGTGCTCGGATGGCTGTGTGCGTCTTGCGGCATTACGGCAGCTTGATGGCGTCGCCCTGCTTTTCTTGCCATCGCTGAGGTTATCTGTACCATCTGCGACTACACACGCTGACACACGCCGCCGGCTTTTCTTGCAATAGGACTTCCTAGTAATGATTTCACGTCAATGACTGTGCTTCTGAGAGCTTCGTGGCCTCGAGCTAGCACTTCTTCCGTCTCCGGGGCCGTCAGCAAAATCGTCTACGTTTACAAACCCTGACGTCGGGCCCGCTGTCCACTCGTCATCAGCTACGGCACAGAATGCGACGCTGGTTCCAGCAGCGCTACAGCGCCACCATGCACCCGGAAGGCGGTGTCAAAACAATCTTCGCTGGCTGACAAAAAACAAGCGTTGAAACTTTTTTCTCTGCTTTTATTTCGCTGCAAGATCGTGAGTGGCTGCTTCGCTCGGCTTCGTGTAAAAAGAAAAAAGACTGTAAAGAGCGTTGCACCGGAAAGCACTAAGAAGCAAGCGAGTAATTTATTTCTTACTGCTTTTGTCACCATTAATAGCCCTCTTTATCAGGGGAACTGCGTTGTGTCAAATTGATGGGTATGTTTAGAGCCGGCTCCTCTTCTTCAGAGGCGAGGCGGCCCTTCACTGGCATGCGCTCTTGGGGCTCAGCTTGGGCATCCGGGGAACTTTTGCCCTTGTAAGACACGACCTTCAAGCGTCGCAGATCTACCACAGCATTGGCAGAGACACGTTGGCGCTTCTCGGCTGCGGAGCGGCCGAGAGGCACCGCCTGTAGTTTGTTGGCAGCCTGGGAGACTGGGCCTACGTTGCTGGGAGATTCTGCGAGAATGAGGCCCATGGATTACAACCCCTGTATGTCAAACCGAATACGCACTGACGGCTCGTAAATAAATACCTTAAAAAAAGACTCTTCACAAAAAAAAAAACTTACGGGGACACTTAAGTCACCTCACTGTTGTTACTTCTGTGTGTGTTTATGTCAGTTTCTTTGCAACTCTCGGTCCATCAACCGCCATATTCGCACTGCTAGCTGCACTGGCAGGTATATCCGCTATGTTGTGACAGTGCAGGCATTTGCTTATATATCATATTTTTAATGCGTTGGCATCAGTGGCTGCGGTGAGTGATTTCGGCGATGTGTGGTGGCAGTTCTGCGTCACACAAATGGGAAAAAATACCACAAAAAGAAAGTTCCGCGGGTAGGATTCGAGCCCAGGAATGTCTCGTCGGAAGCGAATGCAGAACCTCATAGGCACGGCAAGTGCCGTGTTACATTATGGATAGAGAAGGACATAGTCTGTACGGCAGACAGCAGCACGGAAAAACAAAAAATATAAAAGCAAAAAATAAAAATCTTAGAAAGCGTGGCCTGTCAATTTTTATGATTTTTAATTTGAATTCTCTTTCTAGGTTGCTGTCTATAAAATAGGTTGCCTCAAACCCGGTAAGCAGGTTGTGATGACGTCACAAGGTCACGGGATATCTCTCGACCACTCAGCGAATATTATGACTCCGTACATGGGCAGGGTTTAGGTGTGAGGACAACTCTGATGCTATCGCATTGAAAATTAAGTGCTGAACATCAAGGATGCTTTGGATTTGGGCGTTAGTCGCTTGAGTTCTACCCACTATAATGTCGCTGACAGGCGCTTGAACGGCCGCACTAGCGGAATTGGGCGAGGACGCGGCAAAGCTAGCCGTATTATACGGATGCTGTCGGAGATAGGGGGGAGGGAGGAGGGGCGTTGCTCAATGGTCAATCCAACCCTGCTGTCCACGTGCGTTGACGTCGAACGTCGTGTATCCGATCAACGTCCCTCTATGCAGCGAGCGCTTTACAGCGCAGATTTAAAGTCAGAGGTGGTAGCCCCGATTGTGGCAGTGCTCGGTTGGCCGGACGTGTGCCGAGGTGGTCGCGGCTCAGCTCAGCTAGTTAGAGTACAGTTCAGCCGGTTAGCCTACAGTTCCATTGGTTGAATCAGTGCAGACGTAGTTAAGCAGCGCTCAACTGAATCCGATCCGAGGCAATTTCTCTGGTTGTAACAGTGAACAACCTCGTTAATGCAGTGCTCAACTGATTCAAGCAGAGCTCACTTGATCAAGGGTGTGCTAAACTGATAGAGGAAGAGTTTTTCAGGTTGTTGAGGCAGTGATCAACTAGATAAGGCAGTGCTCAGGTGTAAGTATGTCAGTGCAAGATTCAATCGCTAAGCTATCGCACTTACCTACTTGGCAGAGCAGCTTCATGCAGCACTCCGGAAAGCGTCCTTTCCCATGCACCGGTTGACAGTTTTTGCCTCTCGGCTCTGGTTTCCCGCAACTGTAATTCCAAATGGACACGAGTGTCAAGAAGTAGCGTTCGATCTATTATAGGGATTGTGAACAATACAGAAGTTGTTACCGGCATGAAAGTGCCACAGACAAAAAATTTGGCGGTGGTTTAGCTCTGGTTAAACCTGGGGTGTCGCCATAGCTGCAGCCGGCCGAGTGGAACTTGCTCAGTTGAGTTGCAAAGTCAGTCTTTCGCCGCTCCGTTTCGCTTCTTCTTCTTCTTCACCCCAGGTATATGGCACATACCCACGCGGGGGGATCCGTTTCGCTGAACGTTCCTTCATCTTCGTCCCACTTGACACGGCGCATGCGCACAGCTGTGGCAGCTCGGTTTCGCCGGCGCACCGCAGCGCGTCGCCGGCAGCAGCAGCTGCTCCGCACCACGTGGCTGGTCACGTGACCAACCACTTGATCAGCCACGGCGCCGCGCCGCCGGCAGCTGCTCCGCACCATGTGACCTGCCACGTGCCAGCGTGGCGGCGCAGCCACCGCCACGGCGCCGCCACGCTGAAGGCTAGAAATCCTACCGTAATGTAGCTATCGCTACAAAACGATGGAAAAAATGTTGACAGCATATATATAGGCGCTATGAAAGCAGAAGTCTATACGAGACACTTGGCATGTTTATGCAGATACGGAACTCTATGTACCTCGTCTAGGCAAAAAACAGCGCCAAGTCGGTGTGTGTTCTCCATGATTTTCTATTAAGCTCGCGGAAGGAAAACAGGTGTTAGAAAGTATGGCTGGAAAAGCTTTACCTCGTTAGTACTTGAGACCATTTGGTAATCATCGCATAGCAAGGAAAAAATATTGCTTAAGAATTGTAATGCATTGGAATGCTTATCATATGTTTCCGGTATGGGTTGCTGTACACATGAAACTGCTCAGGTGCTGTGCACGAATTTCGCATATCCTAAGTCGTCGCCCTTTGGTGCTGGAGCTCACACTTTCAGCGTGGAACACGGGAGAGTTTTGCAACCTCCGTCTCAAGGCACTGGACCCTGGACGGCGCCTTCGTCTTCCACATAACTTAGCACGTCACGAAGCAACATTGTTATGCCGTTTATGGATCGGTGTTGCTTTTACCAACCACCATGCTTTCCGGATGGTGCATGGCCGACAGCCCTGCCTGTGAGAGCTGCGGTTGTGAGGAGACCATCGCCCATCTTCTCTGTGAGTGCCCTGCATTTGCGAGTGCAAGACATACACTGTGTTGTGCCCTGGACCGCCTCGATCCTCGCCCATTAACAGAGCAAAAGATGATCGGTCCGTGGCCACAGCAGTCGACTGCCCTCAAGGCATACAAGACACTCTTTGCCTACTTGAGAGAGACTGGATTGAGTGACAAATTGTGACAGCGTTGTGCGTGTGTGTGTGTTATGCCTTTTTCCCCTTCTCTCTTCCTCCTTTTAGTCCCCTAATTCCTCTTCCCCAGTGCAGGGTAGCCAACCGGAACCCCTTTCTGGTTAACATCCCTTGCCTTTCCCTCCTCCTCTTTATCTGTCTATCTATCTTTGTGCGGTATTGTGATATGAAGAAACAGCCACTGTCCATGGGATATGAACGCAGTGGCTGCTTTCACCAAAGGTCATGCCACGTTGACAGGGACATGAAATACCATTATACAGGGGGATATTATTAACATCTACAGATTTTTATTTTACAAACTGTGAGAGATACGCCAATGCGGTCTGTTACAGCAAGGCGGACATTATGTACTTTATATGGGCCATTAATTAGACGATTAATTAACAGAAAGTAAATAATGTTCTTATTTTTATCTTTGCGGGAAGGTTATATCACAATTTATGGCCGTGAGCATCAAAGGTGATCCCTGTTCTTAAATTTTGTTAATCAGCAACGTGGTTTGATATATCGAACGTGAAAAATACGCATTTCAAAGCTCTCTGAATGGGCTTTCCCGAATCACCTAATTATGAAAAGGCGCGGCTGCGCGTGGTATCGTCACCGAAATTAAGTTTACCTCTGCGTAATCAGATGCAACAACTGCGCCTGTATTTCATGCATAAGAAGTGAGATGAACGCCGTTTTACAAATACGAAATGCGGGAAAGCCAACTCAACGGCCTTTCAAATGCGTATTCTTGTCGTTCAATATTTCTGACCGCATTGCCGATTAAGAAAATTTAAAGACGCTGCTAGCTTTCGATGTTGGAGGCCACTAATTTTGCAATATAACTTGCCCTCTAAATTCAAAAGTAAAAAGTTTATTAGTCAACTCTACTTAATTAATTCGTTAACTAATGTACCCTATGAGGTACATAATTTTGGCGTTGCTGTACAATCCAGCTCAATTCGCACAGCACGGAGGTATCTCTCACAGTTTTTATAGTAAAAATATCTAAAGATTAAAAATGTCATCCCGTATGCTGGCCATGCAATAGCATTAGCAGCTGCTGACATTTTTACACGGCTTGACGTCACTTGCGGTTCGGTAACATCACTTCAGGTCTAGTGACGTCGCGTCTATCCAGCTAAATGGAATGCTCCAGTCTTCTGACGCCAGTTCCTTCCAGCCAATGGGAGAATTTTATGACAGACGACGCATTTCGGGCTCATGAGGCTTCAATGCACTTTCTTGCTCGACATGACAACGCTTGGCAGCACAAGAACGCGAAAACTGGTCAGAAAGGACCATAGCAAACAGAACGAAGAACTAAACCAACACGAAATGAGCATGATAGAAGAGAAAGACAGAAAAAAATGAGAGTATTCATGTATAATTCGTTTTGGGAGCGGGTACCCGAGATTTCTTATCGAACAGATTTTCGAACTAAAAGAACGCAGAGTGCTCGCCCTTCAAGCCCTCATAAGGTATGGAAAGAATGACCTTAGGAAGATGTCATCGGTTCTTCTTAAGGTTAATCTCGCCCCTCGATTGAGTTATCTCATACCAAATTTATTTTCGCAGAATTTTTAAGACTTCGAGCACGGGGCAAGCCATTTTAGAAACACATATCAAAACACTGAATGCAGATGCATACATATATGCAGCACGAATTTTTTTTTCTGTGGTGAGTAGTACTCAAGATCCTCAATATCCTCGTTGCACCAAATGCCTAAAATTTCATAACTCTCAAAGTGCGTTTACATCGCCGACAGATACGCATGAAATTGAAAACTGTTTTCCAACCCTTCGTAATAGCAAGTATCGTGATGTACACGACATGCAGGTTCAATTTTTGACGTATGATAATGGTCTAATCAGCCGAACATTGAAATAAATATTTGGCTACTATCTATAAAAAGGAATGTTTTCTAATCGCATTCAAATAATAATAATAATAATAATAATAATAACAATAATAATAATAATAATTGGTTTTTAGGGAAAGGAAATGACACCGTATCTGTCTCACTTATATCGGCGGACACCTGAACCGCGCCGTAAGGGAAGGAATAAAGGAAGGAATGAGAGAAGAAAGGAAGAAAGAGGTGACGTATTGGAGGGCCCCGAAATAATTTCGACCACCTGGGGATCATTCGAGTACACTGACATTGCACAGCACACGGGCGCCTTGGCGTTTTACGTCCATAAAAACGCAGCCGCCGCGGTCGGCTTCGAACCCGGGAACTCCAGATCAGTAGCCGGGCGCACTAACCACTGAGCCACCGCGGCGGGTCCAATCGCATTAAAAATAACTGGAGTTCCTGTTATCCGCAAATGAGGAGACAAAAAATGACTTTGAAGTAATTCTGTCATATCTATTCTACCCGTGTTTTCAAAATATTTACAGAAGCAGTCTATAAACGAATATCACGCATTTGTGCAAAAAGTAACCTTATAACATCATGCCAGCATGGCTTCACGAAAGTTATATCAATCGAGAGCACCTTCATTCTACAGAAAGCATTATTTTATAACTGTTCGAAAGCATAGATCTGATACTGCAGTATTTATAGGCTTTTCGGAGGCATTCAACCGGATTATATGGCACTAATAGCCAAATTAGACACCTGAAAATTTCAAGACACTTTTCTTAAGTTTATCCAATCTTACTTTCCTCCAGTGGTCAGCAGACGAAGGTAAATAATCTGTTTTCCGATTTCGAATCTTTACGATACAAGCAGGTGTCCTTCAAGGCAGCGTAATGGGTCCACTGCTGTTTAACCTTTAGTTAAATTATATTATTTTTCTAGACTAGAAATGCATGTTTTAATAAATGCCAACTGTGCTAGTCTTTTTTTTTTCAAGTAAAGTCATATGCCTGACTCGTTAGGTAATCAAATTAGTATTTGCGCTCCCTTTATGAATGTACAGTTGCCAATTCGTTAGTAAATACTAGCATTAAACTTAATCAATGCTTTTACGGCCCAGAAATAAGGTCTTTGTCAACTCTCAAACTTGTCGCTTTCTATAGGTTCAACTAAACATGAACTTCTTTCCGAAGTTGAAAGCCTTGGGGTGTGATTAAATAAAACTTTTCCAGGAATATACGTATATAAACTGCGATAAGCAAAGTGTCTAAGGTAATCGCTACATTATCCAGACCACCCTGTTTTTTTTCCGTTGTGCGTGAGCCGTCGGGGAGCTAAAACGTCTTTCCATCTGTTTTTTTTTTTTGACGGCCCCTTGTACTTCCGTGATTGAGTGCTGTTTGTGCTTGTGATGAACGGATGCCTTCTGAAATATAATCAAGCTTTGTAATGTACGAAAGCTGGCACTCAGAATAATCGTCAACGTTTGCCGCGACACACCTGCAGAGACAATTTTTCCAAGCATCGCGCATAATTACAGTTCCACACCTGTATGCGCTACTTTATTAAGATGCGTCATGGAATCCGCTGATAATTCAGACATTTTTTTTTTTCAAAAGACTACTCAGGTCTGGATACAAGTCCCACAAATCTTATACGCACACCCATGATCATTCACACATTCCGCAAACGTCAAGTGATCAGTCAAAATCTACCACATTTTTTTTAACGCATCAGAAGTTATACGTCGTAAAAAGTGCATACATTTTCCATTCAATCTTGCCAAAGTTGTGTATTGCTGCAAAATTGTTTTTTTATACTACACGCATGTTTTTTAATGCCCCTTCTTTCCCCTTTTGTTGGTGTCAAACTATATGCATATACAATAACGCTTTCTCCTGTCAAAACGACATAGTTTACAATGCCGGCTCGCTCTCCTATTTGTTGATGATGATGAATTTTTATGGCGCAAGGGCATCTATGGCCAAAGAGCGCCATGGCGCAAGGTATTTTTCAAATCCTCAAGGTGGGGTCGAAGACCCATTTCCCAAGCATTTCACCCTAAATAAGCCGAGCACCAGACCAGGGAAAGCTTGTACCCATTGTATCACCGGTGGGTACCCGGCGGCACTGGGGATCGAACCCCGCACCTCCCGCATACGAGGCGGATGCTCAACCACTCGGCCACCGCTGCTGTGCTGCTCTCCTATTTGTGTCTGAACGAAATATCTTTTTTTTCATATAATGTTAAAGATGGTCATGTTTTGCACAGGGGAGCGCACTATTGGTCAAGCTTTCCTGTAGGGTTATTGGCTGCTCTCCTGACATCTCTGTGATCTTAAATAAAGGGGACGATTTGATCTGAAGAAGAAATTCGTAGGTTACTGATTAGTATATAATATTAATTTGATCACTCCCGTCCTTTCGCGGTACGACCGCTAGTAGGACTTTAGGGGCATTCACCTTCAATTAGGCGCATTATCCGTGAGTTTGTCAATGGGCGCCTCAACGAAGTTGTATCTGCAGAAGTCGGACACAGAAGGAGTAGAATCGGACTGACACTATTTAAACGCAAAGCACGGCACACAGAACACAAGCATAAGAAAAGCTCAGTTGAAACACAAGAACCAGATTTGTCTTTACTTCGGCGTCGGACTTGTTATGGCAATCATTGGTCGTGAAGAAAGTACTTAGGAAAATAAAAACACGTAAAAACACATGCGGCTACTGTGGCAGTAACTGTTTTCTGCATACTCATAAGACCTTCCTTTCATGAGCAAAACTAAACATAGTGCTGTAACCGAAAACACAACTCTGAAACCACGAAAAACGTCTCGAGTACACAATCAGCTCAGTGACGCCTAGATATACATGGCTGGTGGGGAACAGGAAGATGCATATGGTGGTACAAATTAATTTGTTTCTGATTATTGCTTTAAAACTTATTTCAACCCTCACCACTCTATTTCGTCTATTTTCATTCCTAATACTCAAAATCTCTCAAAAATCGTTACTTGTTTTCATAAATTCCTCTATTTATATTTATTAGCCGCTTGAGACAAACCTGGGTGAATTTTATCCTGTTTGGATCTGCACCAAACCCTGGCCAGTACCCCACCATGGGTATGTGCCATTGCTTTTGAGGCAACCCCAACAACAGGTGCTGTTCCCAAATAAACATGGCTTCTTACCTGGAAGTGACAGGAAATCCCTGCATGCAGGTCATCTTGATACACTTTGCGTCATCGTACCAGACGGCGCCCTCTGCCTTTGTGCCTTCTGGTGTGCTGCAGCCCTCTAACGAATAGAGATACACGTCGTTTATTTTGCGCGGATCCATTCCCGTGAGCTGTCTGTTGGACTGGCAGACCAAAACGGGATAAAATATAACGCTCTGGGAACAGACCAGATCTAGCCTGAAAACCTCAAATATTGCGGTGTTTAGTATCCTTGAAGGGAAATCGCCGATAAATAACGTTGGTTGTAAAGTTATCCACAATGGAGGAGCACTATCCGCTTTCAGTTTACGGAAGCGGTGCTTGCAAATAGATAAGAACTTATGCTGAACCGTTTCAATACTGCCATAGCCGGGCTTACAGGTTGCATTCAAAACAGTTGATCCGTGTAAATAAATTCGAGGACGGTTAATCACTTTCGTATTTAGCGAGCTTTTTAAAAGAAACAAGCTTTTCTTCGTTAAGTATCCATCAGAAGGCAGCTTTTAGAAAGCCGGTTCGTGGGTTGGCGCGCGATATTTTGAAAATTATTGATCGCCATTTTTCAAGACGTATTTTTTGGATTACAACATGGACTTTGACGCAGTAGAAAATTTTACATTTATTATTTTTCACTTCATTTAGAATACCTTCGACTCGCAATTGCTATCTTATTTTTGCTGCTTTTCTTTTAGCCCTGTCGAGACATTTCGTGCATATTTCAGTTTCGACACTGCTGGACTTAAAAATTCGATTCGAAAGCATAGAAAGACATACTTGTTTTTCTCCGCCATACAGAGGGAACATTGTTGTTGTCAAACTTATAACTGCATTGCAAAAAATGTACCATGACAGCTTTGTGTCGCCATTGAAACATTCCAGAAACAAAAGTAATAATAGGAACACCAGGAATGGAGTTTCTCAGTACATCCAATGATGACAGTACCATCAAGACACTGGTTTCAGTTGGCCCACAGATTAATGTTCATGGTCACACTCAGAAGAGGTAACCTTCTATTGCCGGGTAGCTGGCTGCAGCTTTTTGACATTACAATACCTCAACCTCAAGAATATGGCGGCAGTGCCAAGCCGACCAGCCCGAATGCAGTCGACCTTTTAGACGCTGTCCCTCTCAAGTTTTAAATTCTCTCCAATTCTTTTACCCTTCATGACTCCGTCCGATTGTTCAGTCATTACTGCTGGCACCCACGTGCAAGCGCGCGCGCACACACACACACACACGCAAGCACTAACTACTGCTCCCTTTGAGCGCTGCTAAAGGCGGATAAGAAGCCAGAAGCTGCGTGACACCCCAGTCGCGACTTGTTTGTTGTGATAATGACATTCAACTACAGCAAAAGCCAAATGGACCTACGCAGTGTTCATTTTTGTATTTTCACTGTTTAGAAGTCTTTCTTTGCAATAGTTCTTCAAAATTTAAGTGTTGCAACGCCTGCAGAAATGATGCAGTATTGTCACTACAAGATTACCACTTTAAATATATTGCAGGCTTATCCATGCATGTGAGACGAAAGGGCGAGACTTCAACTTTTGCCCTATAGTTGTAAAGCTGAAATCATTTGTTTGTATTTTTTCACATGCAGATGAGCTGTCAGCGGCTGCATTTTGGTCCGGCTGTTTGACTTGAATAGGCCGGAAGCAAAACGTTTGCGCCACTTCCTCTAGGTGAAACGGAAGCAGCTGCCGCATGAGTGACAGCCTGCGCATGCCTATGCTAGCAGAATTTAAGCCTAATGAGGCACCCTCAGCTAGACTCCTTGATACCGTACTGAAACTTAACGCACACGTGGCGAAGTGCATTCACCGGTCGGCCAGGGGAGACAGAGATGGAGAATTAGTAGGAATTCTTTTGTATCAGGGCACTGACAGTTGTCACCAAGCTATCCCTGATGTGTCTGTCCTTAACAAGGGTAATGTACTCCATCGATCTCCTGCTCAAACTCTCCAATCCCCTTTTTTATTAATTGCCGTTTCTGGCTCCTTTTCTCTCTGTTTATAAACTCTTAAGCATATTGAACCTCTGCGGTAAACAGTGCAATCGTCAACAGCACCCTGTGGTGAAGCAATGCTTGATAGTCAAGCGGCGACAAGTTTCTGTGGTGCATAGGCGAGCGTTCTTGGCGGACAGCAAGAAGCGACGGTCGAGATACTGTCAGAGGCCAAAGCAATAGCGTACGAAAGTGTTGGCGCGGCATGCTAGAACAAAACGGGCTCGGGTATGTCATGGCGGCGTCTAGCTTGCCGTGTTGTACAGCTAACATTATTACTCGTCCACATTTTATTTCATCTATCTGGCTGCAAACAAATGAGTTGTATACTCTTCGTTAAGAAACATGGATATTACTTTGTGCATGAATTGTATAGTAGGAAACTGCAATATATTTACAGGTGTTGAAAGGAATAGGACACGCGTGTATGAGTTAAAACTAATCGAGGCCTTTTTGTGCTTCTGGCCTCGCCTTCCTTCACAATTCCAATTTCGTATTGATACCCTCAGTGTCTTTGAAAGTGGCTTTGCAACGGCGCAATCGCGGGATCGAATCCCGTCCCCGGTGGCCGCATCTTAAGGGACGCAGAAGACATAAATAGCCGCGTGCTATGAGATATTGCCTCACGTTAAAGAACCAGAGAATATCGAAATTGACCTGATGGCCTTCTCAAAGACGTCCCTCATAGCCCACGTGCAACTTAGGATATCAAACACCACATGCCATGCCTTTTGCATTTATTTTCTTTTATACAAGACCAATTTCAGACACTTCCTTGGAAGTTGTTCGGTAAAAAGCTGCATATCCATGGGATCAGAGAACGCGCCTTTGTTAGAAACCGGAGGGTGACGCCACTTGTTCAGCGTAGCATGGTTTCGATATCGCGCCAAAGTAATTTGCGTACCGGTAATCCGCGCACATTCACAGTTCTTTACGATAGCAGCAACACGGTTACGCCTGGTTAAACCCTCTGACGATAGAGCGTCTCTCACCTTTCTAAATAAAGAACAACACTGCGCCGACAGCATAAAGACTTACTCTTAACAGAGTACGCTGTCGCCCGTTCAGCGAGCAGGGCCCACGCCAACGCAACCAGACAGAGGGGCCGCAGATCCCGTTTGTGAAGGAACATGCTTGCGACGCGTGGCAAATCCATCCGTTGCTTAGCGATCCTTTGTGGGTGGGGGTGTTTGGAAAGAGGAGGAAAAGGGAAAAGAAAGAAATGGGAAGGGGGAAGAGGAACAGGAGCCTGTGCTGGTTTGCCTATCGAGCCACAAAACAGTTCTTATAAGGCAAGCTTCTGGGGCCATACCGAGCGAAAAAAGAAGAAACGAAATAAAAAAAAAACATGCTTCCAAGAATAAAGAGCGTCGCCCCGCAGCTTGCTGGGCGACAGAGGCCTTCCAGCTCTCGCGCAATCACGACCTGTCGCTTTGACACTTTCGCCTCTTAGTTCTTTTTCTCTCTCTCTTCTCCCTTTACCCACCTCCTCTCCCTCGCCGTAGACCAGTCAGTCCAGACACGCTAGCTGACAGGCTGTGCGAGACGTTCGTTTGCCTCCGCCCCCCCCCCCCCCCCCCTCTCCCGAACGTGCCCGGCTGGAGCGGAAAGGGCAAGAAACTGCGACCGCGGACATCATTTCGAGCCATTGTTAGGCAATGGCCAGCGCCCTACTGTGAAGACGAGCGAGGAGGTTTCGCGAGACGCGTTAGTTATTGGTAACGCGGGATGAGAACGAAACAAGAGGGGTACGTCGCTCTGTTTTGACCTTGCCTGTACACCTTTCCCGCGTTTCTGTTTCGCGCGCGGTCTTTCTGTGGACGCCAGACGCTGCCAGATCATCGGCGGCGGCTCGCCAGGCCTTTGTTGCCCTTATTGGGGCGACGCGCCGCTGCCAGCTGCGCCTAATTGCTTCCACTTAGTTGAGGGGTGCGCCCGCCGCTACGTCTATAGTACACGCTGAATGGGACAGTGCTGCTGCCCCCCCCCCCCCCCCACCAAAACGATGATTTACCCCCTTTATTGCTCAATGCTTGCGAAAAAGAAAGCGAAGAGGGGCTGGTCGTGCGCTTACATCAAACAAAGTGGGTACTGAGACACACTAGTTGTAATTGCGTTTCTCAATCGCCAGAGATGCATTATTTTCCGTTAACAAGAAAGGTGAGAGCGATGCCGCACCATTGAAAACAGACTTGTGCTTGTCGTGTGTGTGCGTGCGCATGCATATTGACGGGCAGACAGATCAGTACAAAAGGAGAATGGCAGGTGCTTTCTAGGGGCACGCGTTAATTGCACATGCAGAACAATAGAACACAGCTGTGGCCCTGTAAATCTGTCGACTTGCGCGTACATAGTTCACCACGTTGTTAATTGTTTGCAAACCATTAAAGCTGCGAAGACAGTTCGGAGCTTGTGACACTGTATTCAGCACTGTTAAGCAGGAAACTAGAAACTTACGCTGTAACGTGGCGTGGACAATGATTGGTTGTCAGGAAGACAGCAGAGCACTTCCGAATAAAACTGCTTATCTGGGCTATGCCTTCAAAAGAAACTTAGCTCGGTGGCGGCTATAGTACCAAGTTTCCTCGGCGCTTGTCGAAAGTCGCCGCGACCAATTTCTTTGCTTCAAAACGGACTTCATGGCTTTATACAGCCTTTGTTCGTAAAGTTCCGAGACTGAGTTCATTAAAAAAATGCGTTTGACAGTGAAATCATTTGTGCAGCACCCCTTCGAAATCGTCTCTCTTGCAGTATATACACACCTTCCAACGCTTCTTGAAGTCTTGGAAACAGTTGGAAAACGCTTCTTTTGGGAGGCCTCTGAGCTCCTTTGTCGTGGCGTCTTGAATGGCCTCCACGCTCCCCATCCAGCGACCTTTTAGGGCTCTCTTGACACGAGGAAACAGGAAAAAATCCCATGGGGAGAGGTCAGGCGAGTATGGCGGATGGGGAAGTACAGTAATGCTGTGCTTGGCGAGAAATTTTCTCAAGCTGAGAGCAATGTGCGGCCTTGCGTTATCGCGGAGAAGGCTCCATTGTCCAGATGCCCATAAGTCAGGACGACGGCGTCGCAGTGCATCACGCATGTGTTGGAGCACACGGATATAAAACTCCTGTTTCACCGTCTGCCCTTGTGGGATGAACTCGTGGCGTATGACACCTATGGCATCGAAAAAAACTATCAGCATCGCCTTTGTTTTTGGTCTTCTGGCGCCGCACCTTTCTCGACGCCGGAGAGCTCGTGGACTGCCATTCGGCGCTCTGCCTCTTTGTTTGAGGATCGTATTGAAAACACCATGTTTCATCTTCAGCAATGGTTCCTTCGACGAATGCAGCATCCTTCTCTGCCTCGGAGAGCAAATCAGCGCTCAATGATGCCCGCATATCCATCTGGTCCTGTGTGAGGGAGTGCGGCACAAGTCTGGCATTCAGCTTTCGTTTCCCCAAGTTCTGACCCAAATTTGGTGGCATGTTGTCTTACTAATGTCGAGAGCATCTGATAGCATGCGGACTGTAATGGTGCGGACTTGCTGTACGATTTCCCTGATCCGAGCCACGTTGTTTTCACTCCGTGAGGTTGAAGGGCACCCCTGCCTTGTGCCGTCTTCCACCGACGTTCTCCCCGAAACGAACCTCTTGTGCCACTCGAGAACTCGCGCCCGCGATAATGTCTGGTTGCCGTAAGCGTCACGAAGGAGCTCATACGTCTGTGTGGCTGCCTTGCCAAGCTTCACAGAGAATTGTATGCTTACACGTTGTTCGAGGTGAACGTACATCCCTCCACATTCACCCACAGTAGAATGCGCGGACGACTAGTGACAACGTATTTTTCTACATGTAGTGCCATCAAGCGGCTGCCACAGCAATTAACATAGATAGCTCAGGTTAGCCCGAAAAGATGGCTCTACACCTACGCAGCAGCATTTGTTTTGGGGAATCATTTCTGGCCAAGAAAATAAATCAGCCTCGAAACATTACGGACAAAGGTTTTATAACTGATTGGACACCTTTCACAAAGTCGTTAACGCGCTGACGGGGTTTATAAGCTACCGTTAATCCAATGTTTCTTTTTTTTTAGGATTCTTACTGAATGGGTAGTCTACGCGAAAAAAAGACAACTGACAGAAGTTTGTGCACTCTTGTTTTTTTTTTTGCGTTGCTCCTGTAAGCGAGAGGAATACGTGAGCGTGACGCTGCCGGCGCTGATGACCCCATTGTCTCTCGTGTGGAAGAGCGTCTGGCGTTTATCGTGCTTACAAATGTCCGGTAAGCTTCTGAGCATGAAGGAGGCAGTCTTCCATTTCTGATGGTAAGCAACGCAACTTTAAATAAGTTTGAAGGGGTGTTGTTTCTACCATAACGGTGAGCTTTTAAAAAGGAAGGAGTGTCCTAGCCTCGTGAAACCAACTGAGGTTTGGTCCGAGTCGCGTGCCCTAGTCCGCAGTATTTTTTCGGTCTTCAAAATTAATTATTAATGAAAAAAATTTGCAATTTTTTTTATTTCTGGCTTAAGGAACAAAGTGTCAATACAGATGTCGTAGATCGTTTCGAATTACCACCCGCGTTTCAGTATATTGCACTATGTCATGAGGCTGCTTCATGATGTTGGGGCAGCCGCCGTTTTGTATGAAGCTTCAAGACGAATGTTTACGGGGCTTATTGCTGATTCTTCTCACATGGACAAAGGCGTTATTTCGCTTTGCACTTCTGTCCTAAATGCCAGTGCTCACAAAACTTCACATCCCGCAAGGGCGAATCAGCGCCGTGGCTCAGTGGCCACGGCTGAGGACCGCCAGGTCACGAGGTTGAGTCCTGGTCGCGGCGGCAGCATTTTGATGGAGGCAAAACTCAAAGGCATGCATGTTCTGTGTGATGTCACCGCACGTTAAAGAGTGGCAGAAAATTAAGCCTTTTCCACCCCTTACCTCATCCCTTCCCTCAAAGTATGATTGAGGTGTACGCTGAGCGAAGTCAACTACTTATGCCTTCCCTTTCCTCGTGATTAAGTTGCGTTTTCCCTGTGAAGTATGGCTTGTAGTCGCATTGCACCTAACAACCCCTCTTATGTGGAGTGTTCGGCTAGACTCTGACCGCTTGCAAGAACAGCTGTCCCTCGTGCAACAAGTCCGCCTCCAACTTTTCGGCTAACACACACGATGCGGCATGAGTCGTGTTCTCTCTTTCTGTGGCATGAATATGCACATCGAAAGTTTCTGTGGTTCACTATAACCTCAGCTAAAGTGCTTTAAAAACGCACGGCGTCAATCATCAAACGCGACAGGAAACAGATGCTTTACAGAAAGTTTTACATTGCAGAAACAAACAATAAACTCACTTTTAACACAAAAGGCCTGCCAAATACACAGCAGTGACGAGCATTCTGGTAATAAAGACTTATTCGTCCGCACTCAAACATAACATTTATTCTTTCTTCTACATCCAATCTGAAAATGCATCAAAGAAAAAATACTCGAAAAAAGAAGCAGGAAGTGTCCTGCTGACTATGAAGGTGAATCGTTGACAGCACGTTAATGACGTATTTGGTTTCAGATTTCTTCGACCTGTGCGTCTTTTTTCATTAAGTCACATCTTTATCACACGACAAAGGCCGCGACGACGCGAAAGTACGCCCTTCTTGAGCTCACAGCTAGCACTAAAAGCAGCGCGCGAGGTGACCTCCACCGAATGCAAATAAATATAGCGACTCTCAGTTCGCGCAGGTTATAAATAGACCCGTTCGCGAGACGTTAACAATTTATTCCCATGCTGCAAGATTAAAAGAACGGCTTCATAGAATTGGTGGTGAAAAATGAAAGTGAAGCTGCAGCTCCAGGCTGCAGCTTTCGTACAAAAACGAACCGGAACTAAGAAAAAAAAACTACGGAGGCGCTTAATTATCATTATGCGATGACTGTGTTTTAGCATTACGTCCCCTTGCTTGAAGAGCCGGCTTATCGCATTAATGAGAGAGGGATGATTGGCACTGACTGATCGGGCATCCGCCGTCCACGGTAGCCACCCGCCGGATTTTTACCGTGGCAACCACCCTCAGGTTGCGCATTCCTCCAGTCGTCCACGCAAGCCACCTCAGGGATCCTCCAGTCGTTGCCACCACCCTCCTGTCCACCACAAATGGAGAAAGTACATTTCCTTCTCTACATTTTGCTACCTGTCAATTGTGGCAGGTAGTGCTAGTGTATACGAAATTCTAAGCCAGACAACGCCGAACACATTTAGTTCCATAGCACTACATGCCTCGGTAGAGAAAAATATTGGCAGTGGCTTAACTTGGCTAGCCCTGGAATTCAGCGAAAAGTAAGCACGCTTGCTAAGCGTCTGAGGCTCGTCCATGGAATCTCCGCTACACGCTCGCGACAGCCGTTCTACATATACCCACACGACCACGTGGCTATGACGCGGTATCACATGGTCTTACGACACCCCCATATTCAGACTGGTGATAGACAAAACGATAAGTGCAAGTACTGTGGGGAGAGAGGGACCCTCGACCACATAATCTGGGAATGCGCTAGCTCCCCAGTGGCTAAGGCAAACATAAATTGTAGAGAAGCCTGGGAAGCCCTGCTGCGGAGCGAGGTCTCTGCTCAACAGCAACAAGCCATCCGCCTGGCGACAGAAGCCGCGAAGAGTCAAGACCTCTTTGCCTGCTTGTGATCGCGGAGGTCCCCGCCCCCGTCCTCTAGGCCTGCGTGCCGGGGTCGGGGAGTAGGGGGCCTCCTTATCTGGTGGAATATTAAAGTTATCATCATCATCATCATCATCTTACGACACCCCCATCGGATGTCATCACGTGGCTTCACATCATCCCATCGGATGTTCTTAAGTTAAGAGGTCAACCCAAAGGTCACCCGATGTCAAAGGTCACCCAATGTCACAGGTCAAAGGTCAACCAAAGGTCATTGGTCAAGGTCAGAGGTCAAGGGTTCTACAGCATAACTGTACGACATATGGTCATACGCGGCTAACGTGGTTGGGCTGAAGGTCGTTCAAAGTCATTTTCCAGCCTACGCGACGACTGACTTACCTAGCGCAGTTAAGCTTTTTCGCTTCAAAAGCCGGCCTGTCAGTGGATGAAGCCTAGGAGCAACTGTGATAAGCTAGGAAGAGCGTCGTGCTAGCTGGCTGCAGCCAATGGGAGGAGAGCGAACATTGAAGACGGGGACAATAAGAAGATGGAGGCGAAGGATGAAGTCGCCGGAGGAACGTGCAGTCGAGAGGCGTATGCAAATGACTTCAGAGGCCGCCGAACAGGAGGAACGGGGACTCGAATCGCAACGAGCAGCTCAGGTGGCTTATCCCAAGAGGAATGTCGAGGAACGACTGCAAGAACATTTCGGTGCAACGCGAAATGTCAAGCTGTTGAAAAGATAATCAAAATGAAACAACGCTAAACACCGGGAAACGTGTCATCGCATCTATATTGCATTTAGCTGAATGAGATAAATCGAGGGCAATTTTTGATGAGACTAATAATGTTAATGCGTTAAAAAATAAACCAGTGGAAAGGCATGTTGCCTTTTACCGGAATTAAATACCCTGTTGAGTCGGCGAGATAGGTTCGTCTTTTCTCAGGTCCTTTTCTTGAACGTTGCGCTGTTTCACACCCTTCGCAGTCATAACAGAAGTGGGACTGCAAACCAGTGACAGGGGCGGATCTCTATCGCAAGAGCGCACACTGGAGGAGCTAAAAGGCATCACACACACACACTCTCACACACCTCGCTGTACGAGTACGAGTACGAGTACGAGTATGATCATCACCAGGGGCAACCTCAGCAGAGCACACGTTATCTATTATGTTTACTAGAAGTTTGCACGTGCCAGGATCTCGTGACTGGACGAAGAGTGAACGGGTCACGTTGAAAGCCTTTCTTCTGTGCGAGATGACGAGGAAGAATACAGCTGCTGTAGAGGTTTTACCTTACGCTGATACAGAGAGGTAGGAGCAGTTGTCGTATTTCGCCGTAAATGCAGCGCTAATGTTTCATTTGCGTCGGTCGGAAAAAGTACATTTACGGCAGCAGACAAAGTCCACGAGCTACATTTGGTTGCAAACATAGCGATGGCACCTAACAACTGTACATGTTCTTGGGCAGTTTTTGCAGAACCATATTATACACACTGTCTGCGAAGTGTGTCATGCTGGATTTGTATTGCACGTTTTACTGAAATTCATTTAGAACTAATGCATGCAAGCTTTTGATCCCACTCAGAGTGAGCATAGATATAAGCTTCCGCTACCTGCGTCATGTAGGCACACTTTAGCCTTGCGCAAGGAACATATTTCAAGCACTATTCACAATTCCTCCACGGTACTGAATACAGGCTCGTGCCTGTGCGTTGCATACAGCCGATGTAGGAGGCACACCGGGATACATTTCCCTTCATATCTTTGGGAACAAATTAACCTAAGCGAAAGCTGGCTACATTTTTTCGGACATCTTTTTTGGGAGTGAAGTCGCAAACACGGGCACAATATAATTTTAAAACAACCACTTCTGAGGGCAGAAATTGCGCTCGAAAACTTTGTACCTCTTCTTTGACAGTGGAATCGAAGTTGCCTATGTTATCGGGCGCATTACGTTGAAGCGTCCCGTCTCACGCGTGCGGCGACCTCAAACGGCGCCGTTCTCAGCTGGCCGGTCTTCCCAGTCCTGACGTTTGTGGGCCATTAGCGCTCACACCGCTGCCACCCGGCTGTCAGCCCGAGCACGAAGAATGGGTCTCCCGGGTAGAAATGAACAATGAAGGCTGAATATGTACAACGGTGTGCGTATTCACACCTGCGCCAGATTAAGCCATCGAGTTGAGCTTACACGGCCATACAGCTTTCAGTCAGGTTCGTTAGAGGGGTGCACGCCACTCGGTCCTGGCAGTTTTAGGGGCATTTTTCTTCTTCCCGCGGCCCTTCCGGGGCGTTATAAGGGCATCTACGAATATGTATGCGCATTTCACAGCTGCCGGCCGCCCGCGGTGCCGCCCGTAGCGGCAAGCAAAAAAGCGATCTCCAGTCGCCAACCGCGTAGCGTGCGCAGACCCGCCTAAGCGGTTTCCGAAACACGGCGCGTGCCTGGTTAACACGAGTATGCATACCCAGACGCGAAGCACAAGCAAAGTTACGAACTGCGGGAGCCTATCGAGAAAAGAGAATGAGACAGTACTGAATTTTATTTTGGAACTGTCATGTTAGCTGTAAGTAAGAGATGTAGTCCATACCAGTGTCTGCCACCATCGAAATGCGCCTTTGAAGTCCGACGTGCGCACTATGAAATGTCGCGGCCGCTGTGGAGTGCAAACTTCGGTTCCACGGTCAAGAAATGCAATGCCGGCTGTTGCTGATTTCCGCCTCAGAGACGACGAAGAGTGCAGGAGCACGCGCAGTTCCACGCGTCGAGGGAAACCTTACGAACCCCAACAAACACGTATAATAAATTGCGACTTGAACCTTCAGGAGAAGCCTCGCCTCCCTGTGCCTCTAAGAGCAAACTGGTGTGCACAATCCACCCAGTGGCGGCTGCTCCTGAATCGATGCCGCAGCACAGGCACAAACCTCCCAGAGAGGGACAAACGCTACCCAAAGTGCCCATCGCGCCATCGCCTATGTGTTCATGAGACCATTGTCCTTTTTATAATCATGAGCCGTGCCAAGCCTACCGCAAAATGGTATTGAGATACCCCCGTGTAATGCAAAACATGGCAGGAAAGCATTAGGTGAAAGATAAAAAGAACACAAGAGCGGAAAGGATAGAGGAAGACATTACTTGTCGTTGAGTAAAGAAAGTGCGCAAAATAATACAAAGAAGGAGGAGAAGGGCATTCCATTCACCATTCACTTGCACCCTGCGCGCGCCCCTACGGCTGCTCACCTCACTACTTCTGGCGTCGGAATGCAAGCGCGAGGTGACCGCTTCCACAAGCGTGCGGTCCTCACGCGCTGACAAGCCAACGACACACTACAGGAAGATATCGCCTCGCGCTTGTAGCCCCCCCCCCCACCCCCCCCCCCAACCCCCCGTTCCAAGTTGTTGTGATACTGCGTGTGCGGGACTCACTGAGGATTGCTTTATCTTCACCCATGCGGCATTGAGGTCAAATAAATAAGGAAAAGTGCATGCGTGGAAAAAATTTAAGTGTACTCCATGCGTCAGGCATGACTTCAGTCTTTTTATTTGTGTCTTCTATTTTCTTTCCTCGTGCGAGCGTGCTTCGATTAATTGCAACGCGATCTGTACAGCGATAATGCAGAAGCCAACGCCCTGTCCCTATAAATAGTTTCTTGGATAAAGCTGCTGCTGGCATTTGCCACTGTGTCCTTGTCGCTCTGCCATGCTTGTCTTTAGTTTTGCGCTTTCAGGCAATGCAGGGAGACGAAACGCGCGGTTTCTTCTTGTGAAGTACTCGGAGCTGCCGTGATATGACCGTCTCACGCGCAAAAAAAAAAAAAGTCACTTGAACACGCCAGGAGCGATTCTGGGGCCACCCTGGGTAAGTGCGGGTGCATTCGATTCAGCCTGCCTCGATTGGCGTATAAATAGTCAGTGTCGAGAACCACCAAGGCCTCTCTTACGTGAATGGTTGACGTCCAGACGCCGGCCGATCATGAGTAGCCAACTAACGAACAGTTCGGTACCCAATGGAAAAGACTCGAAACTTGCAACGGCAGTGCCAACATCTTGCGCAGCAATGCGTACATGCACAAAACGCAAGTTTATCGTTCGAAGGGTGTTAAATAACACACGAAGACCCCTTTCTAACGATTGAAAAATTCAGTGGCTAAAAACTTCCGCGATTTTAGTGCCGAATCTTGCGGTATTAGGTGCTACTTACCGTTTAGGCCGTGCATGCAGCTCAGCAGACGGCACCAGACATGTGCAGTTTGTCTGCACGCGTTGCGCCACCGCGTGTTCACAAACCGCGATGACCTCCCTCTCTGTCGCTCTCCTTTGGGCAGCATGTTGACCGAGTGGCACAGCTTCACGTGAAGCCAAGCACACCAGGCCACGCATGTTGAGCGCCGCTGCGGACTGCAGTCTGTCAGCCACGCCTCCAGCGAGGTATTGGCTATAGAAAGCTGGGAACCTGGCTTCAGAGCTGGCTTCTTGGGCAACACGCGCCAAACTTCAATTTCTACATTCTACAATTTCCACATAAGGTACCCCAGACATGGGGCGCGTGGTTAATAAAGTTTTGCTCCTCTTCTTCTCTATTTCCATTCGAATAAAAAACGCCAGGTGATTTTCCATCCTTCATATCATTTCATTTATATCTAGTGGCACTGTTTACTAACCGAAATCTACTAAGATTCACCTGACGATTTTCTTGTTTCGTTTCTGCACTTTTCTGCACATCTGTTTCTCATCACGGAGCCCACACTAAAATGAGGGAGCAAGCCCCATAAGAAACAGGACTGGAGGCTGTGGTTTTTATTCATAATTGTACATTTGTCTAACGTGAGCGTGTACGGATGTCGAAAGGAATCATTTCTCGGAGACAGGGAAATAAAGGAAAAGGAGGAACGGCTGTTGAAGAATGCCTCGATATGAACGCGGGACCTGGTAAGCAAATGAAGATTGTAAATTGTGGTGTTCAGCATCCCGAAGCGACGCGTGGGCTACAAGGGACGCCATGGTGTAGGGCTCCGGGTTAGTTCTGGCAACCTGGGGTTCTTTAATATGCACTGACGTCATACAGTACACGGTTGTTTTCTGTATTTAATCTCCATAGAAATAGGGCTGCCGCGGTCGGAATGCCAAAGTCTTTGAGCCACAGCGCGGCGGCCGCCGTTAGTAAGATTAGGCACTAATAAAAACTAACTTTTTTGGTATATAGTTGAGCGTCCTAAATTGGCAAGCACGCATAGTTTTAAATAATTTAAATAAAAACAAATGCGTATGATGTTCCATTCTGTGGTGCGTGTAAAAGATGCAGTCTTTTCCTTCGGCGCGGAAGTAACAGAGTAAAATGAAGACAACCTGTAAATACTCTGATACCTAACATAAGTTCAATGTCAAGGCACATTTCTAAGTACAGCTTTTTTTGTCTACAAAAAGTCAGATGGCAGGCAACTTCAGACAGGATTCATGTGGAGTAATTTGAGCGGGACTTTTTATTTTTTTAACAGTGTGCGAACCATGAAATTATAACTGCACATTTGGGGGAGGCATCTGTATGCATTGTTATGTTTTATTCAAGTGCGTGAAATTGTTGTATGCGTATGCGGCATCCACTAATACTTTGAGGGGAAAACATCGCCCTCTGTAAATACTGGTGGTTGAATCCTTGGCCCATGAGTTTCCTTGGTGGAATTTCCGAAGCGGCGCTGAAAAAAAGGATAATTTTTTTTTTCTCTAAGACGGGCTGTGAACAATCATTCTAAAGCCAAAGCATTTGAGCCATAAACAGAAGAACTGAGCAAACCCTGTACCCTAATATTTTTACGTGTGTTCAGTGCTTGACAAAAAAGGCCTGGAATTTTGCTCAAGCGTATTGCATCTCTGCGAAAACGTGGAATTCAGGCTGCAATCCGTGTCAATTTTGACTGCAGTGAACGTGCCACAATTTTCTCAAGCAGTTTAAAGATGATAAAAGGCGAGAAAGAATGCCAGAACAGCTCGCCCCTTGCTGTATAGACTGCAACCCTTTCGGCAGCTTTTTGGGCTGCCCTCGATGCTGTGACTGCCACGACCGAGCTGCATGTCCCAGTGACAATGCCCTTTGTCCGAACTGTGATAAGCAGCATGAGTCCACGTTTTCCCACTGTGCTGCCTGCCAAAAAGAGAAAACTATCTACAAATACAAAAACACAACCAACAAAGATGCAAGGCAGCAAAAGTGTTTTCAATGACAAAAACAAATCCGAAGCAGTCGCGGTGGTAAGAATTCATACCCGGGAAATCCTAAATTATGGGACGTAACTACAACCAGCGTCCCACACATTGAGGACATGGTAAAGTTACTCCCGGAGAGAGCAGATATGCCCCGCAGGGGGGCGCCTGCAGCTTGCAGGCGTCGCGACGGTGAGTGGCGTCACCGCGGGTTCCCGAGCATCCGCAGGGACATCCCCGCAAGGGGATGATGGTGAACTGTGCATCACCACGGACCCGAGCACCCACGCCTCGCCGTGCGTAACATCGCCGTGTCCGGGGAAAAGGGGATCCTGGTGGTTGAGCCGATGCCGACCGTTTGGACCCTTAAGGCCCCTTGGCAGAGGCAACACACCACTTTGGCCCCAGCTTCCTGCAGACGGCACCTCCGGCCTGACCCGACCGGGGGGAATCGGCAGTCGCCTTTTCCTATCCTCCTCTCCATCTTTCACTTTCCTATCTCTGTCTCACAACTCTTCTATATCCTACTCACTTCTTGGTTTTTCCTGTTTTCCTGGCGGCGAGGGTTAACCTTGTGTGACCAACTACCCTGAGTTGAGTCATATTTGGTTATAGTTAAGGTGTACAGCTGGCGTGGGCAGGACTTGCTTTCAAGTTCCTGTCCCGTCCCCTTGTTGGACTCCGTGGTGGGTGGCTGGCACCATGACCGAAAAACTAAATTTTTTCATGGCTCCACCCTTATCCAAACCTGATCGCTCTCTAAAAAGAGGGCGGAATGAAGCAGCTGATTTTTTCTCAAAAAAGAGACAAACATTTTCAAAGTTCCACGTAATCCACAGTGAAAGTGACAGAATACAGGCAAGAATAATATCCCCATTCCTTGTGTCAAACTGCTTAACCGATACCTTGGGCCCTGGCTACAAGGTCTCAAAAATGTCCAGCGGCGACTTACTTCTTGAGCTGCGCGACAGCATCCAGTGTTCAAAACTCTCCAACATTGCGTCTATAGGGGACATCTCTGTCTCTGTAACCCCCCACCGATCTCTAAACACAGTCCGAGGTGTAATCTCGGAATCAGACTTTATCCATATCACAGAAGCTGAAATGCTTGAAGGGCTTACCGACCAGAATGTAATCGATGTTCACCGAATCAAGATCCGCAGGGATAACAAAGAAATAGATACCAAACACATGGTCCTCACATTTAATACCAGTACCTTGCCCGAAACGATCGAAGTTGGATACTTGAAAGTCAACGTCAGACATTATATACCCAATCCCCGCCGATGTTTCAACTGTCTAAAGTTTGGTCACGGCTCACAAAGTTGCCGCGGCCGCAAAACCTGCGCGAAATGCGCTTCGAAAGACCAGCATTCTGAGGAATGTGACGCAGCACTGCGCTGCGCAAACTGCGGAGGAGACCATGCAGCGTACTCCAGGGCATGTCCGTCCTGGAAAAAAGAAAAGGAAATAATTACCATAAAGACAAAAGAAAACATTTCATTCAAAGAAGCAAGGAGGCGTTTTGCGCTTACGAACACATTCTCTTTCACAGCAAAACCCAACTTCGCTGATGTGGTGCGCGGGGGCGTAGCACCCGGCGTAGCACTAAAACATAACCGAAAAACAAAGACTCCCTACGGCAGGCAGCACAAACGAGCCTTACAATAATTTGATTACACTTCAAGAAATACAGAGAGTACTGTCTATAGGTAAACAAACTGCACCAGGCCCCGACGAAATTCATTATGAAATGCTGTCCCATCTATCTGAGCAATCTGTAGAAGTTCTGTTAAAATTTTTTAACAAAATATGGGTAGTAGGGAAAATACCAGCTGCTTGGAAAAAAGCCATTATTGTTCCATTTCTAAAACCAGGAAAGCCACCAACCTCCCCTAACAGTTACAGGCCTATAACCCTTACAAGCTGTCTTGCCAAATCTTTTGAGAGTGTTATAAATATTAGATTAATGTTTATTCTGGAATCCCGAGAGCTTCTTGATGTCCACCAATGTGGCTTTAAAAAAACATGTTCCACAGTCGACCATTTGGTCCGCCTGGAAAACACAATCCGAGAGGTCTTTATACACAGACAACACTGCCTTTCAGTTTTTTTCGATATGGAGAAGGCATATGACACGACCTGGAGGTTCGGGATTCTTCGCGACCTGGCAGAGCTTGGTATCCGCGGGAGGATGCTGAAATATTTGAGCGACTTTTTATCCAACCGTTCTTTCCAAGTTCGTCTCGGCGCAACCCTCTCAAATAATTTTACTCAGGAAAACGGCGTTCCTCAGGGATGCATTTTAAGTACTACATTGTTCATAGTAAAAATGAATTTTTTAACCAGTATAATTCCACAGTCCATTATGTACTCGGTCTACGTTGATGACCTTCAAATTGCATGCACATCTTCTAGCCTGGCAACTTGTGAGAGACAACTACAACTCACAATAAACAAATTAGCACTTTGGGCAGACAGAAATGGATTTAGGTTTTCTCCACAGAAAACTGTTGCGGTTCTTTTCTCGCTGCAGAGAGGACTGCAGATTAATCCCACCCTCCACTTGAACGACATCACACTTCCAGTAAAACAAGAACACAAATTTTTAGGCTTAACTTTTGACAAAAAGCTAACGTTTCTACCACATATAAACACACTAAAAAAGAAAGCCACCCAATCCTTGAATATACTTAAAGTACTCTCACGGAAGCGTTGGGGATCCGATAGGAGGTGCCTATTGCACATCTATCGCTCTCTAGTACGCTCTTCGTTAGACTATGGATCCATAGTGTATGGGTCTGCGAGGCCATCATACCTTAAAAAGCTAGATCCAGTACAAAACCTCGGGTTGCGCCTTTCAACTGGTGCTTACAGAACATCACCCATAAATAGCCTTCACGTAGAAGCAAATGAACCGACCCTCACCAAGAGGAGAATAATGCTTACCTGTGCATACGTACTGAAAATAAGGTCGCTACCGAAACATCTTTGTTACACCATAGTTACAAAATGTCCATCCAGAACACTGTTCACCAACAAACCTCAAGCTGTAAAACCATTGCTCCTCCGCTTTGAAGAAATATGCCAAGAAATAAACATACTAGATGCACTTCCTGATGTTGCCCAGAGACCCGATAGGTTGCCACCTTGGTACTTGTTTCCTGGTGTATGCGATTTCGCACTGACACACATTCAAAAAAGACATACCCCACTGGAATATATACAGCAAGAGTTTCTTGGAGTAAGCGAAAAATACAAGAATTGCACAGATTTCTACACAGATGGATCTAAGACAGCACTCTATGTAGGGAGCGCGATAGTGCAAGGGAAATGGGAAAAAGTAGTCAGGCTGCCTCAGTGCGCTTCAATATTTACAGCAGAATGCTACGCCATTGCTCTAGCTGTAGAACAAATATTGAAGAAAAACATACAGAACAGTGTTATCTACAGTGACTCCGTCAGCGTAATTACAGCAATAAACCCCAGAAATGCAACTGAATCCTTAATAGGAAACATAATACATAATGTAATACGAGCTGATTCACAAGGACATACAATAAAGTTTTGCTGGGTTCCCAGTCACGTGGGCATCAGCGGAAATGAGAGGGCTGATGCAAGTGCCGCACTTGCCCTTAACGCAAAAATAAAACCAGTAAACATACCGCATAAGGACTGCATCAAGTCAGTCCAGAATAAATTGAGAGAAAAATGGCAGGCCTCTTGGGACAACGAGGTTAACAACAAGCTGCACTTTGTAAAACCTGTCCTGGGTGAATGGAAGACCTGTAGGCACCAGGAACGATTTATTGAAGTAATTTTATGTCGTCTCCGCATTGGACATACACACATTACACATAATTTCTTACTAACGAAACAAGAAAAACCTCGTTGTGAAAGATGTGGAGACGAACTAACAATAAACCATATTTTATTCTCTTGTGCAAAACTCGAAAAACTAAGAAGTAAGCACTTTACGAAGTTTCATAATGAATACATTCCTTTACACCCAGCGCTGCTTTTAGGCGAAAATGCCATTGTTAACATATCTTCCGTTTTTAGCTTTTTAAAAGAAGCAGATGTTCTTCAGAAACTGTAAACTTTGATCCAGAGCTTTGCTTTAAAATGTGATGCATTTCAGCCATTTTCTCATTCCATGAGAAGAGGGCTGAGGTGGGTATTTGAATGGTTGGGAGCCTCAGGATCCTTGCCCAGCCAAGGATGGCTACTGAGGTTATCTGACCTTCTTGAAAGCGTTTATTTTTAGCCATTTATAAAATTTCTTCTCTCTCTTATTACTACCAGAACGTAATAGCAATTTAAGTCCTCTAAACAACCATGTTTCCTCCCACCTACAGAAAAGTGTTCATATACCTTGAGCCTGGCGCATGATAGCCTTAGCTGCTTATGTGCCATTAAACCCAACACAACACAACGCAACACAGAGCAGATATGAAAATACCCTTAAGCGCCGCAGTCCCAGTTTGCAGCTTGGAACCAGCCACGTGAAAGGTCCGTTCGCCGAAACGCAGAAATTTCTGTTTTTTTTTATTATGCGAGATGTTCTCCGCTGCGGTCGCTTGTATAGTGGCTGTTCGCGCTCCTCTTGCGCCACAAACGGCAAAGGTCATCCTCGCAAACCATGACATTGGTTGTTTATAGATTCATTTAAATATTTATTTAGTGCATACCGCTAGCCTCGTGTACGAGGCTGTTGCGGGACTGGGTGAATAAACCCTTACAGAAACACATACATGGTGTTTCACATAAGATTTTACACAATTTTTAAAAATGGTTTTTGAGCTAGAAGAGCGTTTTTTAAGACATAACATTGTCAGCGATGTAGTACACCAGAATACTGCTAAGGCGTGCTGACTAGCAAGCTGCTTAACTCATATTGAGTAGTTAACTTTTTAAATATTATTGTTAGGTACCTTATTTGTTAAGAGGCGCGCAGCCCACAGTAAAGAATATCCATATCAGTTTTTTACAATTTCGGAAACGCGGTTACCCTCAGCGCTGTGGCCCAACAAATTTTGGTTATTTCGTAGAGTTCCGTGCACTGCAGAGGTTGCTTTGCCTGCAAGCTTCTCGAAAGCGCATGTATTTTGGCGCGATGCAGCCATAATTTGTTGGGCCACAGCGCCGAGGGTAACCGCGTTTTCGAAATTCTATAAACTGATACGGATATTCTACTAACGGTAGGCAACACACCTTTCAATAATTAAGGAGCCTAACAGTAATAGTTAAAAAGTTAACTGTTCAATAGTAGTTAACCAGCCTGCTAGTTAGCACGTCTTCGCTGTATTGTGACGTACATACTACACCACTGGCAATGCTATGCCGAAAAAAAAAACGTTCTTCTCATTCAAAGAAATCTTTTTTTTTAATTGTGTAAAGTCTTGGGCGATACGGTTTGTATAAGAAGGTGGAATGTACAGTCTTTGTCAAAAGTCTAGACACAGCCCAAAGGGTCTGCTTCTGAGCTCTGCAGCGCGGCATCTCTTAGATACTCAGGGACCATAATCTTACGAAGGCGGGAGGAACTCAAGTTCTCAACCCTCCTAAGCTTAGAACTGTCAAATTTGCTTAAATGCCCCGCTACACGACTTGGAAGCAAACGCCCTTGTGCTGTACATTATTGATAAAGACTGTACGTACATATATATATATATATATATATAAAGAACCTTATAAACTTTTAGGTTGCGCTGCGCAACATGAACAGCCAATATTGGTACCAGCAACTCGTAAAATTCACAATAACAAACATCATGAAGGTACAAGGATGACAGTAGCCTCGACAGGTATATTTCACAATAGAACTGCAAAAAATACAAAGCAAGAAAACCTACAGTATCAAAGCGAAAAGAGCATTATGCTTCCAGTCGGGGCTGGACAACTGGGAAGCGAAGTCATTCAAAGATGAGCGAATAACAATATCATCAGGCAGTGCATTCTAGTCTCGGATTGTTTGCGAAAAAAAATAAAACTTAAAAATATCGTTGTGTGTTCGACATTCTGCTAAACGTTTGGAATCTTGTTTCCGGTTATTACAAGTTGTCGAGCGTGACAAGGTGTGGTTAGAGTTAATGTATGAGGCTTCACACAAAAGAAAACTAAATTTTAGGCTGTTATTCTCTGCGCGCATTCTAACATTGAGAAGGCCAGCCTGGGGGTCTTAGAAGTTCAGATGGGGAATCGAGGCGACGATATTTATTAAGGACAAATCTTATAGCCTTGCGCGGCACACCTTCGACTTTAGGCATCAAATTCCTTGAGTAAGGAAACCAGCTTAATATGTTGTATTCAATGATTGATCGTACTAGGGATTTGTATGCAAGCAATTCGGTTTCAGGTGAGGCGAATCTCATGGAAAGTGTGAGCGAGCAAAGACCGGTAAGTGACTTGTTTGTCCCACTTTAAATTCGGTGAGATAATAATTCCGAGGTACTTGAACTCAGTAACAGCCTTTAATGTCGTGCCTTTGTATCAATAAGGGAAAGTCAGGGGCATTTTTTTTACTTGATACTGTCATCGCAGCTGATGTTTCTGAACTTAGTGTCATCTGCCAATCTTCGCCCCACGATTTTTTATCCAAGCACAATATTTACCTGTAGGTAACCTTATCGGCTGTTAATTTGTTTATAAATTACAGAATCATCGGCGAACATGCAGACTTTGACGTCCTGTATCATTGGTGATATCAGTTAGGTAGATTAGAAACAATATTGGTACTAGTACTGTCTTCATGTTACTTCTATATTTTATGAATTGTAGCCTTCGAAATAGACAAGCTGTCGCCTGTCCGAAAGATAACCTGCTATCCATCTAGTGATTATGCTAGTACCTAGAATTTTTTTAGCTTTGAAGATCAGTTTTGAATGGGACAAACGATCGCCTGGAAGTTGCTGGCTCCAATACCATGAGTCATATATCACAGATTTCTATGTGTGACTTAGGTGCCTTGGTGTGACCTTTGATAGGTCCCTACAGTTACCGTCACATACCCGCAGATAAAACCAAACTCGGCGCGTTTGATGTCCTCTTTCGCGTGCTATTGACAACCACAAGTGCATGCTCCTTTGAATGATTACCTTGACTGTATGCGGTCTGTTTTGGGAGGACCTTGTGCGCTATGTCTCCCTGCTCTTCAGCATATCTCGCAAGCTAGCATAAAGCTGCTAGATGGATTGCAACATAAGACCTTGAGAACCTGCCTATGCCTTCCCAAAACACCTCTGCGGTAGGTACTATGGCAGAGAGCAGACGTATCTGCTTACCAGTGCTGTACACACGAGAGCTGTTTGTGCCCGAGTGTGCTTCGTGGCAGACAAACCTAATCATCCGCTTGCAACATACTGTAAAGCCGAAGTCTCTGACTTCTTCCTGGCGCACAACCAGCGTGCTGTCGCGTCTTCTTTATCACCCTGAAAAGTTTCTCCATTTATCATCACTACAGTCCCGGGAGTTCACAGCAAAGCCAACATCTCCGACCTGGTGCTTACATATTTCGCCACTGAGCTCATCTCTAGAAACCACAGTGCACACTGTCCCATCTACACGGCTGTCTCTGTAGCACCCATATCATCTGCACTAGGCGTCTGGATACATTCCTCGCACACCACAATCTCGGCGACTCTCAGCCAGAAGACATCGGCTACTGCTACAAAAGTGGCCGCTTGGTGAGCTTCTGACTGTATTCCAAAGCAACCGCCTACAGCATGGGCTCTCTTCACCGACTGTCGCGGTGCGTTGCAGTAGGTGAAGTCATCACAAGTGCAGGAACAGCTTATTTTCGATGTTGAACACTTCACGTCGCATCCTTCGAGCTAACCCACAGCATGGCGCTGCAGTGGTTACCTGCTCACCGCTCATCGACCCGACTTGTGACTTTCACATTGTCATTTTCTCTCGCTCTCTCTCTCTCTCTCTCTCTCTGCCTCTTTCACCCTCAGTAATGAAGATTGCTTCGATCTTAATTGCTTAGCATTGTAATTAGGCTTCATGCTCCTTTTATCAGACTTTGCTCTGGAAATAAGGAAAGAAGACGAATTCAAAAGGACAGTCTAAGAAATGGGACAATCTATTTGCGATCGTACAAACCACCTCAAGTGAGCACCCTCTCGGAGAATTTTACGTTTTTTTATTTACCAAATACGTGCCTTTGTGTCACGCTGAGTCTGCGTACACAAATACGCACCAACTAACCGAACATACAGCGTTGCTAAACCGAGCCTAGTCATCCCATTTCTAGCCACAAAGCCTTAAGTGAGGATTCACTCTTACCTTTCCCATTACGTCTTCTCCTCCGGCGGTGCTGGAAACGAGAACGGCACAACTCGGAAGCCAGCTGCTTTCCGCGTATCGTGCCGCAGAGCTTTCCTGCAAGGGCCAAATAAATACTGAGGGCCGCCTGATTATACATTCCTTGCCTGCCATTCCAGTTCCCCAACCGTCAGTGCCAGCTGACCAGTAGACATAACACAAAGCAGAGGAAAAGCGCTATGCGCTAGTCCCAAATTAAGTTCGATAATGCGGAATTCCGCGCAACATAGTGTAGACAGCTCCCGACTGGGCTGTCTTTCCCCGCTGCGTCAATGTCAGCTGCGCCAGTTCTAGAAATGTCACACCAACTATGCCTCGATTTTTGGCATGGCGAAACGTCGCGTCTAGTTAGCGTGCTGCGTTGCCTCTCTCCCCTCAGTGTGTACGTCTGCCACCGCTGGCAATTGCACAAATGCCACGCCACTCAAGGCGAGCTTCCGCGCTCATCGGTAGTGCTGTTTTGTAGTTGGTATTAATGGGGGACGAAAGTCCTCAGAATCCTGCAAACTACAGGGCACGTGTGTGGGGGGCACAGAAGCTCTTGCAGGTATGCTCATAATAATTCGCTGAATATATAAAGAAGATTAAAAAAGGGCAAAAGTGAGTGACAAGCGGAGAAGAGCCAGTTTTTTTTTTGCAAATATACAAAAAGTGCCGTCATGGAGCGGGGCACTCACTCAAAAGCACAATAAGAGCTGTAGGTTACGCCTTGCGAAAACATTTGAACTCAATACCATATACGGACGCCGCGACTGAGAAACTCAGCGCACTTAACGCGTTTGAATGGCTGGTGCCGCAAGCCAGGATCTACTTTTTTCGAATTTACTTGACGAATGGAGTGAAGAACAGCGTCTAAAGGGGTTGTGCTGAAAGCGTACGAATGGGCAGACGTCGAGAGGACTTACGTATGCTTATCCTCATTAGTGGATTCTTGCATGTTACGTCACCTGGTGTTCTTTAATAGGCACTCAAAACTGGACACAAAAGCGTTTTTATTTTATTTTAACATACGATTTCTTTAGACGGCCGTTTTCGGGTTGCGATAAATCATGGCCCGTCATTTTATTTATTTAGCGTTCAGAAACAGTGACTATCGTGTACGTCTGAAAACTTTTTCTGGCGCCATTTCGCACTCAGGTGCATTGCCGTAAACTAGAAACCTAAAACCTGGTAAGCCTTTCTCACTTATCACCAGCAAAAAAAAAAAAAGATTTTTGCTTTAACAACACTAAATTACTATCTTTAGCTGTTCCATTGCGTTCTAGAGTGTCCGTATTAAGCGTTTCAGTTCTCCACTAAACTGCTGGCTTCTTTTACCTCCGGATGCGCTCGTAAGTGGTCCCCTCTTGGACTTTTTTTGCACCCTTTCAGGCGCTTAGACTACGGAGAAGGCGTCTGCCACGCTTGGTCTCACTGCCATGAAATCGTGAGCGCCTTGTCGCCATGGCCAACCGCCGTGACCAAAGGTGCTCGAATACAGTTTATGAGAATGTACATCCTTAACTGGCCGGAAGTTAACTTCTCAGTCGCAGTACCTGCTACATTATTTGTTTTCCAGCCGTGTAGTGAGAGGCTCATGTCACACATAAAGCTAAATCTCTGCAGGTTGAGGAAAATGCTCGTCCGAACTTTCCAGGACCTTTCGGACTTCATCAACTTCATATAAGGGTGTTACTATAGGATTAGAAAGCAAATATGAGGCCCGAAAACTTTTGACTGAGACTTTGCATGCCCCTGGGATATATGACATGTATCTAGCTGGCACCATCGCGCAAATGGTGTTCCTGGAAGGAACGAACCATCCTCGCATAAAGCCAATTTGCTCTGCTCAGAACCGTTAGAGTCCTTTCAAACTTCACTGGCATTCAGTGTACGTGCTTACCCAACTGCGCCTTGTGATTTTTTCTGGGCTGGCAGACTTCCGCAGCCTTTAGTAGGCTTCCTGTAAGGTGAGCAAAAAAGTTTTTGGCGACAGTCATCGCTCGGAGTTCGTGGAATGACTTGTATCAGTTAGTACAACGTGTGTGAGTTGGTACACCGAGCGCAGATATTAGGTTTGACTGTTGTATATGAATTGCGGAACACACTTGAACCCTGCCCCCGAGGTTTAATCAAAGGCTGGTGTTCTTTAGGTGTTCTGCAATTTGCTCTTTAAGAAGGCAGAATAATCGTCAGATTATATTTTCTTCGGTTTTTTTTGTTAGTATCTAAAGATACGTCCGATGTACTCCTTGGGTTCCCATTAAAGGTACGGTGCACGTCTCTGTAGGCCTGTGGCTAAAGTCACGCCCAGCATACTCCCGTCATTCTGCTCGCTACGTGCTCTTGCCCGCAAAGCGTGCGCAAGTTACGCGCTATATTCGCGACTTTCGAGGGGCTGCAAAGTTAAGTTCGCCATTCTTACATCTCTGCACTTCCATAAATGACTCAGATCGGCGTCTTAACGTCAGGTTTGGCGCGGTTATCACCCCCCCCCCCCCCCCTTCCCCAGAGAAAAGAAAAGAACACTTCGCTAGTTCGCCAAAGGGCCCTCCGGAAGGATTTCCAACTAAATTGGACAGACATTAAAACTAACGCCTAACCTGCTTGCATTTTACGCTTGCAGGTGTACTAAACAGCGAAGTAGGCAAGATCGGTGGTCATTCTTCAGTAAGAACGAAAAGCTTCAGAAAAAGGTTTCCATTGTGAGGTTTTAAACGCCACGATGCTTCTATTAACGCTGGGCGCAGTTACAGAACGGTCACAGGCGGTTCTGAAACAAGCTTTTCTGCCTGGTTAGGTGTCATGGTTTTTCTTGCTTTCTGCTGCGTCCGGATTATTTTTATTCCGGTACGTGAGATTAAGTACCACGACTAATTGATTTCCTTTTTCGCGTGTGAAAATGTATTGTAAGTTAACAGAATACAGTAGAAGCCGGTGAAATCCAAGGGATGAAGGTGCAATCCAAATGAACTTTGATGCGACGTCATACGGACACCGCCACTAGGCGTCTGTGATATTTTGTGTGGCACAGCACTCTTGTTTATGCCGGCTTACATGAACTAGAAAACGTCGTCAAGAATGTTGACGTTCACAGGCACAAGGAAAAAAACATAAGAAAATGTTGTTCCTTATTTGGGACAGACTTTTACGCGTCCACAGCATGAACCTTGGGGTTTGGCACCGGCGGTTTTTTTCAATCGACAGCCATTCTTGACATCCTTGGGGGTCAGTGTATCGCACCTTGGTTAGCCTAAATGATTAGCGGTTGCAGTCTTGTGGTGTAGCGTGTGCAGTATGTAATATCTTTCAAAACTGTTAGCTTCGTAGCTCAAGCTTCCACATAGACGTGAACACTGATTTATTCATTTTGTTTGTTTGGTGTTATGTGCAGCTTCGAAAGAACTGTTGCGGGGTTTTGCGATTCCTAGAGGGCTTTTACAAGAACCATAATGATTCAGTGCAAGCGATGATTTTTCGCTCCCACAGCTTCCTTGTGGCAGCAGCGTGCTCAAAAGACGCTCCAAAAGGAAAACGATACTGCATGAGGAGAACTCCAGCAAACTTCCGGCTTATCGAGTGGGGAAGCCGTGTGGGTTGCAGCCCAACTTTACTTGCACAAAAGCCAATTTTATAATTTTCGGAGCTTAGCAGGAAAAATTGCAACTAATCGGGAGGAATCCACTGCCAGACAAAAATTACCTATATCTAGGTCCTTCATTCGTCAAAAGCATGGCCGAGGTAATGTAACGCTTTTAATGTAATTCAGTTTTTACTTCCCCCTCGTCATTACCTCAAGGCCTTCCACGATTCAGTTATCACCGGATCGCGCAGTTGGCCCGACGGGAGATAAAAATAAAAAAAATTCGAGAGAGATGATTGTTTATATTATACTGCCTCCTGTCACTGTATGCTGTACCACCATGATGCTTTGTAGACAACTGTCTGCATGCCAGCAGAAAATTACCGCTGAGTGTTTCTCATTGCAAATCACGTTAATTAGCTCTCATTGCACCTGAAAAAAATACGTGAGGAATTTTCTTTTTCCACTGAAAGAGCCGGAAGTGTCTGAGAGAGTTAGCAATTTACAAGGTTGATTTCTTGTATAGCTTACCTCGTTATGACGAGTCGTGCAGTGTAAATACGGCACTGGTAGGTTTCACAGGTCTTGTAATTAACGAAGCTGACGCCGACGGGAATAAACCTATCCCTATAGAAGCACCTCCTTGAGCTCATAAAAGAGGCGGAAAAATTATTAGCTTTGGTTGTCAACATCTATCGTTGCAGGTGCCATGGAGAGTCTAAGACAAGCAAGACATGAAGATATGTCAGAGAAAGAATGTAAATTTGCATGCTGTAGATGCTCCCATGCTGTCAATGAAACACACCGCATTGTGCGCGTGGAGGGGGGGGGGGGGGGGGGGGAAGCGCCTTTGGAACCTACGCGCTGCCATTCCTGGGGTATAGTCGTGGCACTGCGCCTCTCGCTGCTCGCATGCCGCGACGACACATTGTGTATATTGCTCACACACAAAAAAAAAAAAACACTGGCTGTTACTGTTTCACGGAAGTGTAGCGATTCTCGTTTGGTCTAGGCGTGCCTGGGAGGGGATCGCTCAAGTCCGAACCACAAAGCATCACCTGCCCGGCGTCCTCGCTCAGCCCTGCCAAGAGAAGGCGACTAATTCACATAGCACGCACAAGATGGCGTCTCCAGACAAAGGTAGGAAGAAATCGGGAATGTGTTCCGAGGATTATCACCTACTGATCACCCAATTCGGCCACTGACAGAAACATACTGCGGTGGCAAGGGGGCAGCTTATGCGGGGCCGCTGACCGTGCCATTGCATGTAACGGGGAGAACAGATAATCGTCACCATCATCGTAATCAGCCTCACTGCACCTACTGCAGGGCAAAGGCCTCTCCGATGTCTCTTCGATTAACCCTGTCCTCTGCCAGCAGCGCCCTCCTATGCCTGCAAACTTCTTGATGCCATCCGCCCACCTAACCTTCTACCGCCTCCTGCTACGCATGCCTTCCCTTGGAATCCACTCCGTTACCCTTAAGGACCAGCGGTTATCTTGCGTTCGCATTACATGCCCTGCCCAAGCCCCTTTCTTCCTCCTGATTTCGACTAGCGCTGTGTCCCCTCTGTGTCGTCGTTTGATAGCGCCAGGTTTTTTCATAATGTCACTGACCCGCGTTTGTTCCCTCACCTACTCTGCCCGCTTCTGGTCTCTTGACGTTATACCTATCATTTTCCTTTTTTCCTTTCCATGGCTCGATGCGTGATCCTTTTAAGTTGAACCCTCTTCTTTAGCCTATACGTTTCTGCCTCGTAGGTGAGTACCGGTAGGATACAGCTGTTGTACACTAGGGATGTTGGTAGCGTGCTATTCATGCGCTACACCCGATGCGTTTCGGGAAATCGCATTTGCATGTTGGCAATGTATTTAAAGTGCGCGTTCGTAAATAAGAAATCAATTCGTCCAAAGTATACTTCAATTCTAACAAATGGGTAGTCCACGTCAGCATATTTGCAGCACACTTCAAGCTGCCGTGGAACAACGTAGTGCTCGAAATCACGTTTCCGGGAACAGTGAAACGCTCCCTATTCTGTCGTCCATTCGTTTATGGTAACTTCTAGCAGGAAGGCAATCGCCAGTTATTTAAATTACGTGTGGACAGCGTGATAGCATTATACCGGCAAGGGCACCATGCGCACCTCCGGGCCCGAACATGCCAGCGAAAATGACCTCGACTGGCAAGGCCGACCGGCAACCCAAAGACGCCCATCTATTTGTTGGTTGACACTTCGACTCCTTATTGATGCCTGACGCAAGTTACGACTAGCAGTTCGGTTCTAGATAGACCTCAGATTCAAAAGGAACCACTCCGACACTTGTGCGGTAATTTGGGGGCCCACAGTCATCGCGCAAAAAGTGCCTCACCGGGCAAGATAATGTATCTCCTCTTGGGGGACATATATAAGCCAAGTATCACGCTTATCGGAGCAGTTCATCTTTGCTGACGCCACTTTCCGTCGGCATTTCCTGGGTGGCGACATCTTTCAAGTACAGGTCCCGTCACGAAACCTTGTATTGTCATAGACTTCTTGATGGCATCGCGTTTTCTCTAGGATTGTCTGTCCCCAGACTATCCCGCGGTACATTAGTACATTAGTGGAGCGGGGAGTCCTTCCTCCTTTCGGACTCACCTACTTTATGTCTTCTAATGATTGGGGGGGGGGGGGGGGGATCCGACTGTGCGGCCTGCCTGTGCCCTCTCCCCGCCACCAGTTTCGGGCCGATGTAGTTTCGGCTACTAGGCTTTGTTCCAGTGCAACGCCAGTGGTGGGGATGGGTTGGCCGGGGCCCATCCTCTGGAGATGCAAAACCCCATGGGAGTGGTAACGACTCCCAAGCAACTGTGAGGGCCAGTCGCGCCCGTGAGGTCCGATGCCTGGGTGGAGGCAGGCCTGGTTATATTATCAGGCTGGATCCACGGAATTCGGCACGGAAGGCATGGCAACAGAACTAAAGGTTTTCAAATACATGCAACTAGCCTCTGCACGCGGGGGCGTGCGCGGCTGGCGACTGGCGCGACGGTTTCTGGCTTTGGAGAGGCCAAGTCCGCGCGGGGGCTTACAGCAGCCAGGCTCCTCGGAATCGATGTCCTCGAGGACGCAGCCTCACGGCTGACCGCGAGGCCATCGTGGTCACTGCGGGACGCCGAGGTAAAGGGTGCGTAGTACGACCAGTGCAAAAACCGTCAATGTTGTGGAGTACCGGCAGAGTAGGCCCGGGTCATCTCACCCTAACCCATGTTCTTGGTTTGTGGCCCGGTCAGCCCGGCCTAGAACACTCCCTCCTTAGTAGGTGTGGAGGAAGCTAGGGGAGAAAATAAGTGCATGGTTGGTTGGTTTGAAGCACAGGTGGGTTCCCCCGGAGGTGTTAAATCATGGTGCCGAGGACCGGAGGTTCGATAGGCTGACGACCTAAGCCTCCACTGGCTGGATGACAGCACACATACCTCTGGAGTCTGAAAAATCGGGAAGAGCACTCGACGGCTAGTAGCTAGCAGGTCTGAAACAAACCCTCAAAGTCGTGGAGGAGCCAGAGGTAGCTGACCCCGGGTTAGGTTTTCCTGTCCCCGGCGGTCGGAGCCCGTTGCGTTTGTGGGTGGTCGGTAAAATTTCAGAATGTCGCATTTTCTCACACCCTGCGGCGCAAGCTTAACTGATTTTACAAAGTTAATGTATTGCGCAATCTAGCAATAATTGCACATAAATGTTGCCTCCATGGGTATCAAGAGGACCATTTCCGGCCTATTAACGCAGCGGTGGCCGAGTGGTTGAGCATCCGCCTCGCATACGGGAGGTGCGGGGTTCGATCCCCAGTGCCGCCGGGTACCCACCAGTGATACAATGGGTACAAGCTTTCGCCTGATCTGGTGTTCGGCTTATTTAGGGTGAAATGCTTGGCAAATGGGTTTTTGACCCCACCTTGGGAAGTCGAAAATACGTTGTGTCATGGCACTCACCGGCCATAGATGCCCTTGCGCCATAAGAATCCATAATGATCATTTCCGGCCTATTCGAATGACGGACACCACCGAGACTGAACTTGGGACTGTTTTCTCCCATAACCTACTACAGTGTAGGCAATTCTGCATCCGGGCTCCACGTGCAGCCTGCAGCTAGACAGTTTTGAATTTCCTGCCTCTGTGGCAACTTTTTTTGTGCTTTAATGTCACAGCTTTTCCTATTTACCTCAGCCCAAATGAATGTACATGCGAGTTGATTAGATTCGTAGGGCACGAACACGAAGTGCGTATTGTGATTGCAGTCCAGACAACAGAGCTTGTTTCATTGTCAGTGTGCTGTACAAGCAGCTGTCCTTCCCCACCGGAAACAGTACGACGATTATTTTCCCACGTTTCTACCGTTCATATTCTTTCAAGAGAAAAGTATACAACAGCTGTATCTTACCGGTACTCACCTACGGGGCGGAAACGTGGAGGCTAACGAAAAGTGCTCAGCTTAAGTTAAGGGAAACGCAGCGAGCCATGGAAATAAAAATGATAGGTGTAACGTTAAGAGGCAGGAAGATGGCAGAGTGGGTGAGGGAACAAACGCGGGTTAACGACATCCTAGCCGAATTAAATCAAGATGTAGAAATGGGCTTGGGCAGGACATGTAATGCGAACGCAAGATAACCGCTGGTCCTTAAGGGTAACGGAGTGGATTCCAAGAGAAGGCAAGGGTAGCAGAGGGCGGCAGAAGGTTAGGTGGGCGCATGAGATTAAGAAGTTTGCAGGCAAAGGGTGGCCGCAGCTGGCAAAGGAAAGGGTTAATTGATGATACATGGTAGAGACCTTCGCCCTGCAATGGGCGTAGTCAGGCTGATGATGATGATGATGATGATGATGGTGGTGGTGGGCACTAATCGGCATTTAGTGATTTTCCGCTCATAACGCAGCCTACGACGACGACGTCGTATTTTCTGCAGAACGGCAGCCTTAAGGCTGTCGCGTTAAATGTAAGCAACAGAACTAAAGTTAAGTTTCGAAAACTCAACGCGTGCTTGGAAAAAGGTAGCGCTGTCTTACCCTGACGTTTCGCCTTTACAGTAAGGACACAAGGGAAGAAGAAAAAAATGAAGGAAAGAAAGGAAGTAGAGAAAGGAAGAAACGAAAGAAGGAAAACCACTTGCCTTTAACAATGGGAACAATAATTTTCTTCTCGAACGACATGGCTACGCGTTCGGTGCTTAGTGTCAAGATAACAGCAGACAAGATGTACGCCCAGTTCCTAGCCATTCTGGCAAAACCTGCAGTAATATTTGGCACAGCTGTGCCTCGGAGCCGCAGACCTCCCCGACTGGGGACCTCGTTGCTGTCTATTCGGTTCATTTTATTCGTCCGCTGTATAGGTCCTGCATTAGCTGTCGTCTCTGCATTGAGACCTCCTTAACATAAGCACAGAGTGCAGGATGGTTGGGACCAAGGGGCGCTTCGAGGTGCCACTTCTGAAGCTCCACGACAGGCATAACAGACGGCGCATGAAGCGGCTTCCGCTCTCCGCGTGGCTCATTTAATTACGCTGTGCGCAATTGTTACTAATTGACGCTTTCAGGGCGAGAGGCTTTTATTGCCGAAGAACGGGCACAAGATAAAATCAGCTCCTTTCTTTCGCTGCGGAGTGCCTCTCTCCTGGTGGCAGAAAGAGGACAGATATGTCAATATCGAGGTCATCGCTCTGCAGGATGAAGATTGGCGCAGGCAAAGAGTACGCGGGAGGCGAATAAGAAGAGAAGAGAGTGATAATTAATTAGTACGACGACTGCACCGGACGTGGAATAGCCGAGAAGTTAATTATGTGAAAAAGCACAGCTTAAGCATTTTAATAAACTCTTTAAGTATGCAAAATTTAGTCGTCAAATGCATTGGCTTAGTTCTTGTACATACGTGAACAATCTTTATTTTAACTGCGGCATCGAAGTGGACTATATTTCTTCCAATGAATTTTGTCCAATATTTCACATTATTGTGCTTTTGTGATAGAACGTGTCCAGTGATTACTATACGCTTCTTAGTACCTCTTCCTGTCACTCAGACAACTACTGGTGCCATGTCTTTTTGTTCTCTTTCTGCAGGTGAACATCGCGATTACCGCGATTTCACGAGAGAGATGTTTTACGCGCTTTTATATTTATTTATTCGGAGAAAGAAGGAGGGATACAGGGGTGTCACAATGATTATTTTATGTTTTTGTACGCATCAGTCCGACTGCGACACCGCTAGTACGCAGCCAGCCGCTCGTTCTTAGTGTTGTGACAGCAAGATTAAGCCCATAGTAATCAGAGCACGCCATCGCCATCGTTTTCATTAGTAACTCTTTACTTTGCTTCCTTGTGTTCTAGCATTCCGACATACGGGCGAAGAATGCGCCATGTCTTGATCTAACGTCCTCATCCTTCATTCCAAGACTGCTTCTCACAAAGCACCTTCTTTGTCTCAGGCGCACGTTTAGCCCGATCGCAGCATCTGCGCCTGAGGACATTGATGACCCGCGTGCTTGTTTTTGCTCTGAACGCGCGACCAGGGCTGGTCTGCATAAACTGTGGCGTCGTAGCAACCTCTAATAAGCTTTAGCATCGAACAGCCGCTATATGTCTTGAGCCGCTATATGTCAAAGCGTACATCACGACATCATGATGCTTGGGTCTCTTAATATGCAGTCGAAGAACAACACAGTAACCGACATGCGGTTAATCGTGCCGCCTGCACCGTTATCGCTATCAGTTGCCAAAATACAACCGAGGTATGCCCCGTTATGTTTCTTTAATGTTTGCGGTGCCTAATAAATTCGCGTGTCTCCTTAAGTTAATTGTTGTTTCCTTCGCATCAAAGATAAAAGGCAGTATCCTCAATACACTCAAGATAGTTTAAACCGCCGCGGCAGATCACCTGTTATGGTGCTCAGCTGCTGACCCGAAAGCCGCGGGTTCGATCCCGGCCACGGCGGTCGCATTTCGATAGAAGTGAAATTTTAGAGGCCCGTGGGCTGTGCGATGTCGGTGCTCGTTAAAGAACCCCAAATGGACGAAATTTCCGGAGCCCTTCACTACGGCGTTCCTCATAGCCTGAGTCGCTTTGGGAGATTCTCTTTCGTTCATTACTCAAGACAGTTTGTGATATTTAAGCTGGATTTCTTAGGGGGTGTTATTAAAAACTGCTCTGGGTGCGACGAGCAGAGGTGAAGAATGGCTGCGGCGGAAGCTTTAACTGCTTCGCATAATGCTTCCTTCAATTGCAGCGTTTTAACTCGTCTCGGGCCGCGGTTAGTCCAAGGCCCATAATGCATGGAGAGCTCTGAGAGGCTTGTGCCGAGTGGTTGAATAAAAACGAATACTCTCTCAAGTACTGTTCTTAAGGTTTTCAACACATCATATCACATATATTTATTACACAGTACATACCCACGTACAACCTCTATAGTGAATTGTTCCTGTGTCAGGATCGAGGAAGTCAAACAGCGACCTGCTACGGGCACATCTCATAACAAGTACACGGGCACCAAAAAAAAAAGACACAATAAAATGAAACAATTCTTCGCACAGCGTCCGCGGCTGTTTCGCTTTTGTTTTGGCACAGGGTGGCAGACAGGGCTTTCAGCCCACGTGTTTCGCTTCTGCTTTGGGAAATTCCACGAAGCTAGGGTTAGACTTGTACTTGGTTCCGTTCAGCGCGGTCAAAGCAGAAGGCTCATGTGCAGACGACGTGCGTCTTGCAGCACTTGGGGTAGATGCCTTTGCCTTTCTTCAGGGTGCAGTTCTTTGGGTAGCCATCGAGGGAGACACGGCCGCACCTGCAGAAACAATCATATTAAGTGCACTGACATTATATGACTCAGAGTATCGGGCTAACAGTTGTTAACAGTTTTTATGCAAGACAGACAGGCAGCAGAAGCATGATGCGTTTGCTAGGCTTCTGCCAAAAGCCAAAATGTAAAATTTTATTTTGATACTATTAAATGTTTGTAACAGCGCTGAGGTTATGGACGTCTACCGGTCGCAAATTACTAATCCTCAAAAACACAATCGAGGATTCACGAAAGCACCACTAATATAATTCGTAAAATGTGAAAACGCAAACTTTTCAGTGTTTTAATAATGGGGTCAACACAGTGGTCTATTCACGAACAAAAGAATGTAGTTTAATCCAAGTCATAGGCTTCGTTTCAAACTCAAGATTGGACAGAGTAGACAGAGTGTGTTACACTGATGTCGTGTAGATTTTTTTCCCTCCCTGACTCATTAATTCGGAGTCTTTTTTTTTAAACACTTTTCGCACAATCTGTGATTCGCGCAACGCCAAAACAGTCCTGTGAGACACGCAACCATAAGTCGCCTGTGAAACGTCAAGAAGGGCTTGCCACTCGACCTCTCGGCCGCTAATGCCAATCAGCTTCCGCTGATTAATGCTCTCAGCTGGCAAGCTTTGACCTAATAATTTTTTTAATGTTATCCCATGGCGATAAAGGAGGCTCGAGTAAAAGCGATTGCTGCTTAACGAACTTCCTGTCCCGGCACAGCTCTCAGTGCCTACTGAACAGACCTTGCATTTTAGCACGCATACGGCGATATAAGGAGGCATACCGTGAGTCAAGCAAAGAGATGATAATAACATGAACGGCAGATGAAGAACACCTGCAGATATAGAGTACTGTCGCCGTGGAAAAAGCAATGAAATCGCAATGACAGATTGTCTGGGAAACGATGACAGAAGCTGTTCTATTGAAATCAATGTACTGGAGCACTTAATCGGTTACTTTATCAGCGTCAGTATGCGCGGAGTCAATTTTTTGAGGATTCGAAGCAGTGTGAGCTTAACCTTTGTTAAGACCTACGCACTAAGGTGCCAATCAAAGGAGTAAGCTCAGCATATCGTACTGAGCGCATCACTAGAGTTCAAAGCAGTTTGTGACCTATAAGCAGGCTTGTGTATAGTTGACAATGTAGGTAAAGTATATGGCACTCCTCTAGACGTAACGTGACTGCTTCTTAAGAAACGTTCTTCACGCTTGACAGCCCTCGCTGGCCGCGGCGTTTTTTGTCTAGTTGCTCCAAGAAAGCCAGCCGTTCTTTTTTCCAGCTCCTTTCTACTTCTCCAGATATGCACTTCCTCCGCTAGTTCTCCGTAATGCACCCCTAATTTGAGCTCTCGGTTTTACCCAAGGACTTGTTGCGTGTCGTCTCGTGATCTCGGTGCCGATAACACGCGAACGTCGTAGCAGGAAACGCAATTCTGCAGCCGGCCAGCCACAGCGCAAGGACCTCACGACACGCATGCATGGTCTGGCTCCTCTTTCTCCGCTGCGCGGCCCCGGAATTTCTTATGCAGGACGCGTGGAGGAAACTTTCACTCGCTCTCGTAGGCCTAATGCGTCTCTGTGAGTGGACACGCTTTAAATACGGGTGCCGCGCACGAGCACGCTTGACTACAATGAAAGAAGCGAAACTCGCAGCGGCAATCTGCATTCGACTGCGACGCGTAGCGACAGTAGGCAGGCACAGTGAGTTTGTAATCACTTCAGCAAGACAGCGACACTTGCGCCTGTTAATTCCTGCTCGGTCGTAGTTCTCCGCAGTTGCACCACAGCGTCGTGTTATGCTCACTCTGGCCACACGTATGCTTGGCTACTTCGAGTTTTTTCTTTGTGCCTTTTAGCTGTTCACTGTGCCTGCCACATTTTTATCAACTATTAGAAGCGTATTTTTTGTGTGTGACAAGGTTTATTTAGGCTGGTTTTTATATGGGCTAACTGCGTTGGCGTTGGTGTCACCTGTGATAACCGAACACTCCAGTGTTCACCTGATTTCAGAAGAGTGCTGCTCAACGAGTACATGGAGACATAGGAGCACAGACACCGCTGAAGACATAACGTGCCTCAGTGGCTGAGTGCTGTAAGGACGGTTCGCTCTCATCTTATGTTCGCCCTGGCCATCTGTGCTCAACGGCGCATTTCTGTTCACAGTTTGATTTGATTTGCTTTGATTATTATTTTCTTGATTCGGTACTTATACAACATATCAGTTAATTATTAGAGGAAGGGGTCCCAAGGTATCAACCGTCATGGGTTCCCTCGGACAATAATACAAATGAAAATAGGGCAGCAAAATAAACAAGCGCACATAAAGATCTTAACCATAAGATTTAAAAGGTGCAAGGAGCATATGAATAAGTAGTTTAACAACACGTACCTAATAAATTGTAGAAAACAATGAGAACAATAGTTACAAATACATAGCTATCATATGCTGAGAATAAGAAAAATAGAATGTTATCCCTATTTGAGGGCAGAGTACAATGCTAAGTAACAGAAAAGGGAAATTATCGGCAAAGTGCATGAATTCGAAATAAGAGTGCAAAGCAGTGAAAAGAAAATAACAATAATATTCCCTATGTTAATGCGATCAGTAAATACCTCTTAATAATTAGTGAAATGGGCGCGAGGTGCGTGATGATTTGATGTTAGTGGGTAAATAATTCTAAATGGATATTTCTGAAATGAACGCTAACTGCGTACCGCAATTAGTACGAAGTTCTGGAAGAGGTAGTTTCACGTGTTGAGAAAATTTGGTTATATTTGTGTCCGAGCGATGTAGAGGATCGATGCAATTAATTATGAAGTAAATAATGCGAGCATGATATATGTTCTGCTAATTTAGTCCTAGATTGAAGGTTGTGGGGTGGTCGATCTGTATTGCGCAAAGGTGATTATGCGACCGGCTTGATTCGGCAAATGACAAAGGCACGATAGGTATGTGTTGAATGTATTTCTTCATAGTTAGAGGCATTAAGTAAGATGACTATGCATGAAAGGATAATAAAGAAATCGAATTTTATGGAGCTGAAAATAATGACGTGTTCTTATTAATTCGTGAATTGCAAAACAATTTTAGAAGTTATGGATTTAGAGTGGGTGTCAGACTTCAAATTAGAGCCTATTACAACGCCAAGAACTGTATCAGTGTCTAATGCGTAAGTAACAAGCGTATTGAAATGTACCTGAGGAGTAGTCAATATTTTAGTCGCAGAAGTTGCAGTAGTAGCATGAAAAGCTGCGGCAGGATACTCACGAAGCACCCCGAAGGTACTTGAGCCTTGTATCGCATGTGAGGCTTATGCAGGGGTTGGCAAGGTTGATGTGCGCCCCGTCTGGGATGGCGTATTTTTTCCATATGCATTGCTCTGGAAGAAGCAGAAGGAAAGAGCAGCGCATTCAATACCCCGAGTCTACCGTGTGAAACGGTTTGTCCGAACATCAGGGTCTTCAAAACGAAAGGATAAAAGATGTTTTTTCTTCTGTACACTATAATTCTCTAATAACGGAGTAATTACATACTGACATCCACTTCATAGTTCCAGTAAGTTTTTTTTAAATACGAAGTTTCTACGGAAGCTGTATGACTTTCCTTTGTAGCCGTGGTGGCAGATGCCAGTGAGTAATTACTCCGTTATTCCAAACATGCTCCACCTTGGAGGATTCCCCTAAAACATTTCGCCAACTGTAGTTCTTTGTTCTGTCGTCCATTTTTATTTGAATCAGTGCTCAGTCTGCCCCTGGATAGATACCAGGTGGAGCTGAAAGAGCTTGCTGACTTCCAGGTTTCAACCTGAGGAAATCGCGCTAAGAGCCCCCGCTCTTCCCTTGTTGAAGTTTCATGTATTTGGTATTTGGGCGGGGATTAATTCGCTTCAATGCTATTATTGTAAAGCTTGAGTACGATTATTGGCCTAGCAAACCGATTACAAATAATTTATAGCACCTGCTGCTTCTGTGTTCATCAATAAATAAAAAAAACTTTATTCCGCATCCTTACAAGACCAAAAAGGTGGCCGGAGAAAAAGCTGACGGGGCTCCAGCCACCCACGAGCAATGAAAACGTAAATACATTCAACAATAATGAAGCACTATACCAAACATAATAAATCAGGAATATATAGAAATGGTGGCAGTGTTATAGAAACACCACACGTAACACAACTATTAAATCTTGACCCATACATTAATACACAAACAAGTGTTCTTTTTATTTTTATTATGTAAACAAACTTATTATGTCTTTTTTTGTAAACCTTTTGATGTTAGTATCGTGTGCCATGGTGGTTTAATGTCGTTGGCAGTGCATGCTGAATCCTCTGTAAGCCATGCTGTGTTCACGGAAAACGAACATGCCACGTGGTTGACACAGAAAAGAATATGCTGTGCTCAAGTTGTACTATGTCGAGAAATATATGTAATCTGCCTGGAACCGCTTTCTTGTAAGATAATAATAATGTGTAAGGGTACAAGTCCTGAACTCGAATGATTCTATGCTTTTCAAAAAAGAAATCCTTTGATGCCACGCGAACTGCGTTCTTTTTTTTTTTTTGCACTGCAGTGATTTTGTGTAGGCTTTCAGGTGCAGTGTTATACCAAAATCAGTACACAATGGCACAAATCAGAGCTAAACAGGGCATCATAAAGTAGTTTTCGGTGGCTGTTCGTTATGCCTACTGTTTTGCTTAATAGAACTAATAATGACTGAATGTGCTGGTTCTAGGAAATGTGTTCGGTAAATATCACGCCAAGTTTTTCCGCACATTTTTAAATCGAAATATTGCACGAGCCAAGCATAATAGATTCAGGCTCTTAGGCAATGTTCCCAGCGCACGAAACAACAAACACTTTGGTTTGTATTCATTCAATGCCAGGGAATTTGTCTGGCATCATCCGGCTAAACTACAATAAACCCCTTCTGCCTCGATACTAACGTGCGTTACATCTTTTCCTGCAAAAAAGACGGAGCAATCATCTACGTAGGTAACGAATTTGCAAGCTTTATTAATTTTCACTTTGTTGTTAATGTAGAAAATGGACAGATCAGGTCACAAAACACTTTCCTGTGGCACCCCTGATACCATCTCGCTCAAGAGCGATGTTGTATTTCCCTCTTTCAGTATATTGCGATCAACCTACAAGGTACGATAAAGAATTAGTTCAAGCGCTACTCCTCTGAACCCATGATATTCCATTTTATCTAGCAATATAGTGTGATTTTCATGGTCAAAGTCTTTGCTGAAATCCAAGTGTAGCCCTAGTGATCAATTTATTTTCCATGTTTTGTAATATCATTTCTTCCTGGACCAAAAGAGCACTTTGTGTGGAATGACATTTCCTACACCCAAATAGATGATTTGTTAGGAAGTTATGTTTGCCACAGAAACTGTCAATTCGCGCATCAATCGCCTTCTCAAAGCCTTTCGAGAACAATAGTAAAATTGAGACTGGACGATAGTTGGGAAATGAGTTTTTATCTCCGCCTCCATGGATTACCGTCACCCTAGCTACCTGCATGTTATTCAGAAAAACGCCAGTAGAAATTCCTATATTAAACATATGCGAAATGACAAGCGTGATCTCATGCACCGCATATTTAATGAGCTTAATTTGTAAGTAATCGGCATCCCGACTATGGCTATTCTTAAGGCCTTCGAAAACGCTCTTCACCTCTGCGATAGAAATAGGCTGAAGGAAGAAAGTAAGATAGAATGCGGATATCTTGGGGTACACGTTGCAGATACAGTATAGTGTTCACTGTGTTACCTATATGTGCAAAAACGTCATTAAAGTACTTCACTAAAGTTCATTAAAGCTCCCCTTAATATGCCATTATCAACGAAAAGGTGGTCAATACGGTTTGACACACGCATTCAGTTTAAGATTCTCTCATTTCTTCCAGATAACATCACTGTTATGTAGGCAATCATTATCAAAAATATGAGTGTAATATTCTTCTTTCGACTTCCTAATTTCCTTGTTAAGCTGCATTCTAAATGATTTAGTTTCTGTTAACTTACTCTGGCCACAAGGCTGAAGAAACGCCTGAAACATGCACGCAGCAACCAACGCGTGCTTCCAATGAAGGTGACTAATTATCCCCAACATACGCGGCGTAATACTGCGAAAGCGTCAATACTGATCGCACTAGGTGCGAAGTCCTGCCGACGACGAGATTTTCCGCTTTTTGATTCGTGCCTATAATCGGCGCTGTGTGTGCTCTCTTCTATGTAGCGTATCGTTTCTGTTGCAAAACGAAAGACCGAAGGCTGCTGCAAGGCTATGCATGTCCCTGGCCTACAACTCTTCTGTGTGCTTATTATTTTCTTTTTTCGTAGAGTTCCGCTTAACTCCTACGCGAGTATGTCTCCTCATTTCATTCCTCCATTGCCGCCCTTCGTTGCGATGCGTGCGCATCCTGTTGCGCCGCGTTCTGCTTCAGGCGATGCGCGGCTAGGCTTTATTAATGTTATTTTAAAGAAGTGTCTCTCTGAACGGCTGCCCTGTGCAGAGATGTACGCAAACGTGTCGGCGTAACCTCCGACCCGAGACTGGTTTCCTGACGCGGAAACCCGGCGGGGGGTGCTGCTGACATATATGCGACCTTGCGCGACGCCGGAATAGATGGTGAGACGCCGTCCGAGTTGTCAGTGTGCTAAGCCGCCTTCCCGCGGGCCTTCAAGGACTGCACGCGGATTCGTGCGAAAAACAAGATGCGTCGAAAGCCTCCGCAATCTGTAATGGAACTCAGCGACTGAGTCATCGCGAAAGAGCTGTGCAAGTAACGTTGAAGAGGCTGACCGTAACGATACGTAGTTGTTGGCATTCTTGCGCAGTGTAAAATTACGTTTTATTTATTTTATTTCAAGAAACCCTTAAAGGCCCTCGTCACGAGGGTATTACATAGAGGGGTGGTAAAAATTCGAACATGAAGATACAAGAAGGAACATCTAACATGAGTAGGTGAACAAAACACAAAACAAGAAAGCGCAATAACTGAATAGTCAACAAGTATCAAAATGTGGCGGAACTGAAAAACAAAACTCAAAATGATCATCATGAAAAAAACAACGCAATAAACAAGAAAAAAACTCAAACACATCAGCTATCTTGCATTCAAATTCTGAATTGTACTCAGGTTCTGCATTCAAGTACTGAATGCATGCATTATATATATTTTTTGTTGGTACATAACAGCTAATGTGCCCTGCGCGGTCACGACCTAGTCAGGAGGCCTATGCCTTTCTTCAGTCTTGCCTCACAGACCTGTGTATTGCCAAACAAATAATAAAAAAAACGTTTTCCGCTGCAGTTTGCGTTTCTGTAATCTGTCCCGACAAGTTACTGTACTGAGGGACGCTTTTTCCCGTTTATAGCTCACTAACTATTCCTCGTCAGAGTAACGCTCGTTCGTAAACTGTGCACTGAAGCTTTTTCCGGCAGCCGTTCATTCCCAGAACTTAGCTCCTCGGCTTATGGAATCACTGTCGTCTCCGTGGCATGTGCTTTCGACTTCTTAATTTATCTGATGCACAAAGAATTTGGACTAAAGGAGGCTGCCTGTCCAGATTGTGTTCAATCCAGTAATAAACATGGCTACATTCACATGGCACTACATGAAGGGCGACAACATTACATTAAGAAGGCAGTGCTTAATAGATTTGCTTTTGGTAAGAATAGGAGGGTTATCGGTAGATAGAAACTTGAAAAGAGAGAGAGAGAATTTATACCGTACCCCGTGCATCTGTAATGTGAACGCTGAGCAATACATCGGCAATTAACGAAACATCGTTATCAATTGGAACCACTCCAACACCACGAACAAGACTCTGGAAGAAAAACAAATGATGACACTGTGCTCATTCAATGTCATCAGCACATTTTGTTGCACATTGTGTACTGTACCACGTGTGTTTTTACTGTGTCGTGTGTGTGTCTAGCGCTGCAATGTTTTAAAGTTTCCAGAGCCACCTTGCCCTGCCCTCAGCACTGGTCCTAACTATTTCGGCGAAAGAGCGCAGAATGCATGAGCTGCCGTCTGCATGACTCAGTATTATTTGCATGCGCTGTCACCTCCATCAGAATGCTCTCAGCGAAATGGAACCGGCATGTTGGTGCATTCGCGAGGATAAAAGTGTTACGTTGTGCCCACGGCAGGCTATAAAGCAGCCATCTATGTTATTGAACTGTCGGACGCAGTCAGTGAATCACTTTTCCGCACACGTCACTCCTGTACTTTGCACGGCTGTCATTCATCTTGACAGCGCACACAACGGGCGCAACCTTTCATTATGCTCCATTCGTTGTCGACGAAAGTCGTTTCTCTCCTAGACACAACCGTGCTAGCACTTTGCACGTGCCGGCTTCGCAAACAGGTCAGAGGAGAAAGCTGACCACGGCCCTGATTGTGTCCGTCTCCGCTGACCTTCTCGCAGTGTCCTGTTTTGGTCGGCCGGGCGTCTTTTTGATGACTCCGTTCGGCGGGGAGGCCGGAGCGAAAGCGTCGACCGACCGACCCTGGTGACGAGGTCACCGAAGTTTTCGCTTGGAAGGGCATGCCACTCCTCAAGTTCCTTTGTGTTTGCGCGCCTCTACACGGCAATAGAAAGCACGCTACTTTGCTTCGTGCTTTTTTTCCTTTCTCGCTGGCGCTCAGTTGCTGGTGTTAGTGCTTCCTTGCGAAAGCTCGTTGCCGTGGCCTCGTTGCAAGCGGCAGTTTCGGTTGTTTTGAAATCGTTGAAGGGAATAACAGCTTGTCTTGATTCATAACGACAGCGAAGGAGCACAAACACAAGAAACACGCAAACACACGGACGAACGCTGCACTCACAACTGGTTTTAATGGGAATAGATTTTGCGTAAATAAAGGCTCTACGCGTCTGCGCACTGTAGAGAAGATAAAAAACATCCACGTGCCACGGTAACATCACAAACACGTCTTATCTTAAAGCCGCGAAAAGGTCGAACTCCGAAGTGTACATAAAAATCGAAGAGTCACTAATACAGCAATCAGCTCTTTTCTTCATATAAAGGCCTCCAGGAGTTCACGTGCCGTTTTATTTTTGCTCCTACCTAGAATTCTAGCGCTATCGAAACGTGACGCACATTTCCTGCATGACTGGCAGTGCATTAGTAACGCTTCGATTTTTATGTACACTTCGGAATTCGACCTTTTCGCGGCTATAAGATAAGATGTGTTTGTGATGTTACCGTGGCACGTGGATGCTTTTTATCCTATCTGTAGTGCGCAGACGCCAAGAGCTTTTATTTACGCAAAATCTGTTCCCATTAAAACCAGTTGTGAGCGCAGCGTTTGTCCGTGTGTTTGCGTGTTGTTTCTGCTTGTGTTTGTGCTCCTTCGCTGCCGTTATGAATCCAGAAAGTTACCGACTAGCCCAAAAACTTGTTTTGCTCAAACAGCAGCTTGGGAGTGTGTTCGTATTCGCACAAGTTCTCGAAGAAGGAACGCTTGCGAGTGGAATCGCTCCACAGCTGGGCGGCGCTTTTTGCACAAACGAAGTAGTATAGATATCAAAGTCTAGCACCGATGTCTTCGTGGCATAGCGTAGCGTTCAGACGACAGTAATTTATTTGAGCACAATTCTTATTTCTGATGTTTGTTTGTCCGCTGCCAAAAAGCATGACTCGCCCATCTCGTCTTTTTCTTTTCTCTCTCTAGAAGTTTTGAAATTAACATGAGTGCTTAATAAAATGTACGACAAAAACAGAACGCGTCTTTTCTATTATGGCTTATCACATGCCGTGTAGGCAATTGAGAGATTAACATGGCGCGATCATCGATCCGTTTCCGCGAGCCGGTTCCTCGAGGCGCCAGCTCCGCATTCGCAGATGGCTCCGAGGGGCGCATTCCTGTCTCTGCGCAGACGCAGCTGGATCCCCGCAGAAGTGAATCACGGTAGCGGAAAGTAGATTGCGCTATGATAAATGGGTCCAAGAATTGCCCTTAGCGATAGGGTTGCTCATCTTACGTAGTACTGTGTTCGATGGAATGCTTTCAAGCATGTAAATCGTTTCGTGGCATATTCGATGTACGCACGTAGTGAGTATTCACCGACGTCAAAGCGGCAGCCATTTTGTCGTCTGTGGAGCACTGCGAAAGGATGCCGGTGTGTCTGAAATGATTATAGGCTGCTGCTCCGGACAACAATATGGCGCCCGTGACCTCACGTGGATACCTCATATTGTTGGGCTTTTCGATATAGGGAAACTGACGGCACACTATCCTTTAAATAAAGTGCGGTTGTAAAGCTGATTTAAAACATTCATTGCACCAATTTTCGCCAGCAGATGATTTTTTCCTGACTTGCCCAGAGCGCGTGAAGCAATGCGCGGGGCGGGGTTTTGATATTTCCATCCTCAGCCAAACACGGCCAGCATACCCTGCCGTTTATCGCTAAAGGATACCCAACGACATTCGGTTTGCCTTCTGCCATAAGCATTTTCGGCGGGCGTTACATCCCATGTAATAATCATAATAATAATAATAATAATCATAATAATAATAATAATAATAATAATAATAATAATAATAATAATAATATGATACGCAAAGGAGCAGCGCATAAGCAAGAAAACGTCCTTAATGTAATATCTCCACGCGATGCCTGAAATTATTTGCTGCTGAAGCGTTGGATTAAAACGCAATGCACTATAGGCAATATATACGAACCTTCCGGTCAAAACAGCAACTTTTAACGGAAGTAAGCACAGTCCGTATAAAAATTATCAGTAAGCGCCCCTTTTTTATTCTTTCTTGCGTATGTGGTTTGCACGCAGGTTGGTTGCATGGTGGACATTGAGTATTTTTCAGGCTGAAGAATTTCGGGACTTCTCAACTTTTGTTTGGTAATGATTGTGCGATCATACTAGGCTCAAGACTTGGTTACCTGTCGTAGCTTTTTGCAAGAATAAAATCAGACAGCTGTTAGACTTTCGTATTCGCATAATGATGCGCTGAAGTAAGTGGAATGAAGTTCGCCTTTAAGAAAATTACTGAGAGCAAAGCTGGTCTGTTTGCGCCGCTTCAATGGAAGTTGATGAAGACGACAATCCCCGAACCCGGTTTCGCCTTTTAACCACTCCAACAGAGGACAACAACAACAACAGTTCACACATTTTTTAAAATTGTGCGACTCACCTCTTCCCACCTCCAGTATTGTTACTCAACCTGGAGCCTTTTTTAGTGCCGCCTGGTCTCGTTTTCATACTCCGCAGATATGTTTCGTGCAGTCCCTCCTTGATCCCATAAACATTCATTTCACGGATGTCCGCCAAATGTATACAACTCTTCTTCTGTCCAGATGGCATTTGATGGCATTTTCCCATCGAATGCAAATCCGCACCATTTTCCTCTCCTTCACGGTTTGTTGCGGGACCACCTAAGGTCCTTTCCCTCTCATATTCTTATCTCGAAAAAGCAGGTGTGGGCATTCTTTTTCACCTTCAAAGGATTGGCCCTTTTCTCTCCGTCTTCCCGACTTCACGTTAATTAGAAACTACCGGTTCCCAAGTCATGGGTATGACGGACTCTCTTTCTATTTGCTCTTCATTATCCACACCGACTGAATCCCGGGCGTTACGCCTCTTTGAGTTCCTGATCCCGCTGAGCCTAAATTCGGTACGGTTGCTTTGGTTACCGGGGCGCATGGGGTTTCACATAAGTGAGGTTGCAGATTACTTAGCAAGGGCCTCTCTCTGCGGCCCAAATATTGCAGCCCTGCCAACCTGTGCATATACAGCTGCGGTGAGGTTTCGCAGCCGTACGGTACTTCAGGAATTTGCTGCCTGGGCTCTTGCATCATCTCCCGAATATCAGCATCTTCTGGATCCTTGGAGTAGAAAAGACTGGCACTCGCGCAGACTAGAGGTCTCTTTCACGCGTTTGCGTTGCCGGGTTCCACTGCTAAACTTCTACCCTCACAGATCTGGTCTGGCGGTCTCACCACTGTGCGCGTTTTGTGCCGAACCTGTGACAATAGATCACTACCTGCTGTTCTGCCGCCGCTTTTCCTCTTCGGAGAGGCACTTATTACAAATTCCGTTCCACCAGTTGGGTCTGCCTGTGTCCACTGCGGTTGTCCTTTCCATTGGCGCTTCTTTGCTTGGTCGAATCAGTGGGAGTGTGCGCTGTGTTGTGCAAAATTTCCTTCTAGAAACGCAGCGACTCCCATTCCGAGGTTTTATTTTTTTGCCTATCCTCTAGCTAAGTCAATGCGAACTGGAAACGTTACATGCATTATATTTGAATTTGTACATAAAGCCATTGTGTCGTCTTCCATCTCCGAGTTAAAAGGTCCCCTGGCGTTGCGTCGTCCAATCTGTCAGCTTATACCGTATTATTACTCATTTTCTCCCCCTTCTATACGCTCCTGTTTCCACCTATTCACCGCCTGTGTGTTGGCCACTGCCCGTAGTGGGTATGTGCCATCTTTATTTGAGGCCAAACCAACCAACCGACTGGCGGGGTGTTGTGAGTCGCATGACACATCGCCACGCAGAGCCACCACGTTCATCGAAGTCTGCCTTCAGACAGCAGTGTGCTACGGCGCGAGGGGTATATGCTACTTAAGATCGACCGCCTGCGTGGTTGACTTTACTCCATGCATGTGTGTGTCTCCCGGACTTTTGATGTGCAGGCAAAGTGAGAGCAGGATGCCGGTGTGACTGTCTATGACGGGTTGCGGGATGCGACCTCGTTAAGTCGTGCTTTAAGCCTGTCGGGGTGATGGCCTGGGTTCCAAACCCACTTCGGGAGAAATGTTTTTAAACTTTTTTTTTTCTTTCCTGATGATGTAGGCACTGCCGATGGTGCTATGAGGCCACGTGAGTTTTCGGATCGTCTGGCATGGACAACAACGCCGGATTTTCCGCCTCATGAGTCAATAACGCTTTCATATTATTAAAATGTGCGTGAGTACAATTTGAGCAGAGAAAACATCTCCGATTTTACACTAAGATCAACGGCACATCTCACCGAACTTGAAGGTTTTTGTCCTCTAAAATATTGTTTCCAAACCCGCTGGGATCCGTAAAGCGATGAAAACGGAGCAAAGTGGCTCAGAAAGTGGTGGCTCTTCGCCATACCAAGTTCCTGTTTTGAGTACTTCATTGTGCTAGACCTGGCCATTGAAGGACCCTCACGTGTCCGCTTTCTTTTGCAGCAGACTTAAATAACTTCTGGCGTCTCTCTCTGTTTCGTAAACAACGGCTGCGCAATCGCCAATTCGTTACCTCGCAGAGCACGTCCAGTCTTTGCGGCTTATCTTTGCGTTTACTTTACATGCACACACATTATCCGACTGCTTACGCTTTTTTCGGTCGTATACGCTAAAAGAGATGGAAGCCTCCGATAACATTGTGCTCTTGACCAGTAGAGCCCGTGTGCGCCGACTCGTTTTGTTTAAGTTAGCGGCAAGTACGTGTAGGTGGAACCCCTCCTGAACCAGCTCCGCGTTTTTTTTTTTTTTTTGCCGCGTCTGCGCAAAGCATTCGGTTTTTCCACTCAGTATTCCGGAGAGCGTCTCCGCGTGTTCGAAGGCAGGAATACTTGAAAAAAAGAAACAAGAAAAGGAAGGACTGACGAAGTTCGCAGGCAGCCACGGCAGACGCAAAACGCAAAGATGAAATGGTCGGCTGAGCCTCTGTCACATGAGAAAGAGCGAGACACGAAACAGCGCGCATGCACTTATTGCCAAAACGCTGGATGGAATATTCCAATCAGGAAAAGAGGACCGCCTCATAACAGGTTGCTTTCTTTTTTTTTTCGCACAGGAATGCACTGAGAAGTTTGCTACTAATGAGATCATATGTTGGACCAACGTCCTGTCTCACTCTAGTTTAAGTGTAAATTGTGGTAAGATTATAACTACCGTCAACGCCGCTTGCTTCTGATGGCTTTTCATAAATGTCATCACAGTATAGGCGGCGCGTTGTTGTGATTTCTCAAATTGAGCGCAGCTGTAGGCGTACCATTTTTTCAGGTTCTTATTTTAACCTTATCCGAACGTTTTCCGTTGGCTTGCCGTACGGGAAAATCTCCGAACCTTTGCTTTAGACGAAACTCTGGTAACCTGGAAGCTAAACGAAAACTTTATGCACAGAGGCTGGGCAGTTTTGGTTCCGTTCTTAGTTGTCATCTATTATTCCGATCTTATGGGTGTATAGTACTCCAGTCTCATCCCAGTCTTAAATTTCTGCCTGCGTCTCCTTGATTTGGCCCAGCGTTTTTATCCTGTAACGCCAAGGCGTTGAAAACACCGGGCAAAAGTTATGAACTGGTAGGATTTCATAACTAATGGACTCTTCACTGCAGAAATGAAAATAAAAAAATGGAAATTAATTTAGAAAAATGCAATCAAAGCATAATTGAATTTACTCAATTTTGATAATTTCTGAATCTCTAAGGACATTAGACCTACCCACTAGACAGCAAATCAAGAGCAAAATGCAAAACTGCTCCATCACCAGCCCATGCAGCCTTACCTCCACAGAAATTTGTACATTGTTTTGCCGTCAGAGTCAGCTTTTGCATGAATTTGTCTTTTAGCAGGCCTCTTGCATCTCTGACAGCGGATACTTCGGCCTTTCTGTGATAAATATGCTAGAAGATACCGTTTCTGCAAGTACAGTTGCAATTTATGTAGTTTTGCGAGCAGAAAAATAAATTTACTCAGAATTTTGCCCTCTTTATCGTATGTGATGCGCCGGGCATCACACGGTTAAATATTATTTCTTGAACCTTATCTTTACATTCGCCACTATTATGGGCCAGCAACTGACTGCCAGCAAAAAGGCAACTGATTTGCACGCCCGGGCACCGAGTGCTCCTGGCAACCTTGCGCGGCGCAGCACCCCACATGTATATTCATGTCTCCATATCCTGTATTTGAACAAAGTGTATATTGCCGCCCTACCCTCTCCTTTCTTACTATCGGTCCCCCTTTCTTTCCCTCTCCCTGTCCTCTTACCGCCCTTTTATTCCCGCTAGCCGCAGCTCAGGTGCTTCAGGTTTCGATTGCAAATGCCACGGCTAGCAACATTTCATTCCTTTGTTATTTTTATTAATAAATAGCCACTAATGACAACAACAGGGTGCATCAAAAGTTTCCAGGTCACAAGGTTTGCTTTTTGAGGCGTGTAGTGGGGCGTTTATGACAGCCCCCGGACCCAAAAATCTCCGTGGGGGGTAGGAGAAGTATCATTCTCCCGTCTGAGAACCTTGGTAGCATCAGAGGCGAAAAGCAGGCCCTATGGCCTGGGAACTTTTGACGCACCCTGTACATATATGATATCGTCGAATGCGAATGCAGCACCTAGCGGAGGTCGGAAGCGTAATGCCTCTTGTGTGCCGCTGTGAATGCATCACTGCTCCTAGGTATCTAAAGTGACCTAAGGTTCGCGGATGCGCATTCAAATTTTCATGTAGGGAAGAGCCCTGTACGGGTCTGGTCACGTTTGACACACACACGACCGAAAGTCAAGAAATGGTTTGGCTCGTCATTCTTTGAACGATGTCTCAAACCTCAGAAAGCTAAGGCGCTCAGAACATCAGGTTGAACAAGAACATAACATAATTGGTTTATGTCAACCAAAATTACAGCATTTTTATCAACAAAAATTATCACCTAGCCAAACAACATTGACAAAACCCCACATGCATCTTTTGTAACACCTTTCTAGGGAAGGAAAGAGGTGCACAATAATGCCAGTAGCCGTATTCCCCAATTCCCTCTGGGCAGGAGGCATAGTTCTCGAACGCTAAAATCCAACTAATCTCCGCTCGGCTATATTTTCTTGGACGAAAGCTGCGTAGAGCACAGGACCGTAAAAAGTTGCCCCCCCCCCCCCCCTCCCCCAAGTACACATTGTCGAAACGCTTGAATAAACTGCTACGGTGCTTATATAGATAACTGGGTAGTTCATTTGCCTACGTCAAGAGGATCAAGTTACAAACTCGCTGCGCGCATGTAATTTAAGGTGTAGTAAGTTGGAATTTGCACCAATGTCACGTGACTTCTACAGTCGTTTGCGAGACAGTATAGTAACACTTTACAGGCCCTGTCACGAAACTGTATCCGAATGCCAAGCAGTGACCACGAACACTCACTGTTTTTCACATCAACGGGCTGCACGAACACGGCCGCCGTGGCGAGCGATGCGAAGACGCACAGCAGAAGGAACAGTGTTCCGAGTCCCCGCCTCTGGACGAACCGCATGGCTGTCCGCGTGCACTGACAGGTTATACCGGCGCAGAACGACCGCTCGGAGTCCGTCTCTTTTTGAGTGAGGCGGGAGCTGGAAACTCTTTTTATATAAACACCTCCCCGCCGACTTGCGGCGGCGCGCGGGTGCCGACCGAAAACCGGATTGTCTGGCGCAGCGGACATGGGTATTCCCCTCCTGGGCGAGGGGGAGCCTGCTTTGGAGCGTGCGTGCGGTATCTGAGATGGCGGCGTCCTTTCTGTTCGTGTTTTACTCCTCTGGGCCAGACAAAAGCCCTTCCATTGAGAAGGTAGCGAAAAAAAACGTGCTCATTATCTTCCCTAGGGAGCATCAACGAGCTCATGCGTTACGCCGGCTGTTAAAAATGCGCTTCACCAAGGGCGACAGTGGGCACACTGAATGGTTTGTTTTCCCCAGTGTTGGCGGGGGCCCGATCTACGGAATAAAGAATACCGCGCTTGTGGAAAGAGTGCATAGTTGCAGAGATGTGTCCCCCTTGTCCTAGTGTGCCTTCTGTTGTAATGGCTGGCGGGCACTAAATGAGTGGCCGCACGTGGTTCATTCATTTGTTCCCGGCAGTTGTCACAGCCTGTGTTCGGAATCACGAGTATTGATTATGCAAAGTAAACATGTATCCAGGGCGGGAACACTGTTGTGGAAGGCGGGAACACTGCTGGAGTGCTGCAAAAAGGTGTATTCCGAGTCGGCCAATTGAGAGGAAGGGTTGCTTTACAGCGAGGCCTGTAGAGCTAATTTGCCGTGGTATCGGCGTAATATGTCGTGATGAAAAACTACCACACCCACTTGCTGGTCACTGAGAGCGCTATTTAGATTCGCCTGGCCATTGAGAGTATGCAGAGCTAAATGTCTTCAAGGATTTGTCCCAAGACAGAAATGTGACAACTGTGGCCATGTAGTTCACGTAGGTCCGACCCGCATGAGCCTGGGTGAGGATATTCCTGATGAGAGAGCGAGGGAGTGATGCAGTTGTTGCCAGCCCTTACTCGCTCCCGGGCAGGGCTAAACGTTCATAGAGGTTTGTATATGTTTGTTTTGGGGCCATACCACGGAGCTTCGCGCTTTGCTTACACTGCATCTAAGTTGGCCGCTGGGCCGTTCATTGCCCCTCCAAGCGTCCGTTGCCTACCTCTATTATTATTAGGCAAGCTGAAAAGCCAGTAGGCCTCCTATGCTGTCCTGCCCTCATTTACTGCACCATCATCAACTGCTCTCCCAACTATCGCCAGGCCCTAACCGGCCTCCGAAACGAAAATTGCGCTACGAAGAATAGCGCTGGAGGGTCGTATAGAACGAAAGAAAACCGGTTGACTCCAAACCATAAATTGCCGAGAGCTGTGGGCTCCCAGTGCGCCGTCGCGTCCAGTTATAACACAGCAGATATGCGAATATAAACAGCCTGTCAGCTGTTCGGGTGAATGCAGACAAAACGAAGCGCTTCGCAGCATAACTGACATCTGATAGCAGCATAACCGAGACATGTGAAGCAAGCTGCCTGACGATTTACGATCATACATGGCAACTCTGAAAGTTGGCTAGGTTCCGATACGTTTTGTTTTGGTACTGCAACAAAGCCTAGGCTATGAGGAGAGTCTTATAGTGAAGGACTCTCGGCTGAGCATTTGCCAGTTTCCTAGGCTGCGAACCTGCGTGTCAGGCCCTGGTCGTTTCCGCGTTTTTCCGCCTTGGAAATGTGGTTCTCTTGAGACTAGGCTTTCTGCTGCCAAAAGTGAGCCTACAAATTTCCCAGTAGTTCAGTATCAACCAAGTGTGCTCGTGACACCGTGCTCAGCTTAAAAGCGCCATGTCGGCTCTGCGCCATTTCTGAATTCAGTTGCGAAAGTAAAGTTGCCTTGGCAGATAATAAGGCGAGATTGTCAGTGATCGAGCAATGAAAGCCAGCGCGTATGCAATAATTGATGTGCTCTGTAGGCGAATGCCTTATTTTCGTTCTTCTTCCAGGAAGCTGAAGGCGCAACACACATTTACTCTTCATCGTTTATCCGATAGGTTTATTAAATTAAGCATAAAATATAGCACCCTATCTTCCCGCTGTTACTTTCTGTGCTTCAATAATCAGCTGCATTAAAACCAAAATCAGCGGACCGCAGTTTTTCAACCGGGAAAAATTCAGAGTTAAATGAACGTTTTTGTTTGTTTCTTTTTCACATACCTGCAAGTCGTTTATTCGAGCTTGTTTGTTGGTGTGCTCTATTCACAAGTGTCTCTGGGTTTGGCAAGCCGCCCTTCGATAAACTGGGGGCTCTCATGAAGTCCAGGGTGCGGCATAGGTGGGGATGTGACGCTGTAGCACTCATGGAAAGCAGAAAGTTGGGCTAGTTGGTTGATATGCATAGTGAAGAAGTTGGCGCGGAAAAAAAACGTGCACAATAGGCGTTCTTAGCATACCGGTGACGTATACCGGTTTACCGTACTTCTCTTGCGCATGCACAGTGTCATTGTTGGGGTGAGGGGGAGCCACTGCGCGTGCGCGAGCGGGGTACGGTAAACCGGTACATACGTCTCCGGTATGCTAGGAACGTCTAATCTTTGTATACGTTTGTCCTCGTTTTTTCCGCGCCAGTTCTTCCGTATGCTGTAGCACTCCATGACCACCTGGACACTCGTCATTGCAGGAAACCTTAAACGACACGCACATTAGTGTCCGCCTATAGACTGGTTGTGTACGTTTTTCTTCTGTTTTCATCAGCAGCAACAGACCCGTGACTATGGTCACGTCCCATGGACACCACAGACTGAACATTCTTCTTGCTCTTCTCTCTCACGTGAATTATTCCCCTCTCATTGAGTGGGCTACTTAGCCAATCACGTTGGTAAACATGGCTGTTTTTTTCTTTCTTTTGCCTCTTCTAAGAACGACGGAGTCCATGTCTCGTCGGTCATGCGTGTGCCAGTAACGCAACGAAAGATATTAAGATACACTTTAGCCTTCTAGCACTCCCTCCCCGGCTCCGTTCTGCTCCTCGTGTGCCCTCCTAACAGCGCGGCGGCTGCAATTTAATTTCGGAACGGGATGAGGGAGCCCAGCTTCTTCCTTGATGCCCGAAGGATGTTACAAAAGCTTCACCCTTCGCATTGTATGGTTGTCTCGGCTTATTTGTACTTTCCCACGGCACCAAATTTTCCCTTCCGGAAGATTATGCTTCGATATGGCGAGCACGTGTGTTACATAAGCATACGCTCTTCTTGTGCTAAGCGATCATCACAAAAGAGATTTCCATTATTCTTTCTTGCCGTTACAAAACGGACACCGTATTAATTCGAACCTCCGCGTGACAAAAACTAGTGAATGAACGCCCGCGCAGCGGTTGAGCAATATCCGTATAGTGACGTCGAGTAAGCGTTACGTAAGCGGGGGATCCACAGCCCGCACTATACAAGGCATCTCCCGTGCCGCTGCTTGTTCCCTGACCTCGCATCTTCTGACGAGGGCGGCGTCAATGCGGCTGGCGCTCAACCGCGGGGGGTGCCCGTGCTGCTCTGACGCAGGCCCTCGACTCGCCTAGCGTACGTGCACATGCCAGGAGACGCATCCTACGCGGGGTGAGGACGGAGACTCAGCTCTCTGCCCACTGCGCTCCCTCTCGACCCTCGTGGCGCCAAGTATGCGCCGTGCTTTCACGTGCCCATTAGCAGGCGAGCGACTTGTTTTTGGCCGCGGCGTCTGCATCCGAGAGCGTGGGGCTGTCTTGACGTGGCGCAGTGCGGCTGCTCTTATGTGTGTGCGTGTATGTTTTGCTTCCGCAGCTGACGCACGCGGGTGTACGCAACGGATGGACGGACGCGAAGACACCTCTTCGCGCCCTGTTGTGAAACGCGACACCGCTTGCAACAACGACGTCGACGTGCGAGCTGCTTCTCACGTCGACGCGCGAGGCGTTTTCATTTCGTGGCCCCATGAACTTAATACGGACGTCTGCATGCCGTATTCTGTCGAGGCGCAAACGGTGACTTCGCTGTCTGACTGCTATGGAAAGTCTGTTGCAATCAAGGGAGGATTTTTCCTTCATACGTCTTTGTCGGTGTCCATTCACTTGCGAATGTGTTCAGGGGCGGTTGACGGCAGGGAAAGGGCCTGGTCTCAACGTCCGAATTTCCGTATTGCCGTAATTTAGAAAACGTTCTCTCATGAACAGTGCCGCATCGTGGAGATTTATTTGCTGCTGCGCCACTCAGAGAGATTATTCTGGCTTTCCGTATAAGAACAGGGAAAGAAGATTCTTGAATGAACGTTGTAATTAAGCAACGAAGTTTGCTTATTCGACACACTCACGTTACCATCGCGCATATCATCTGCTTCTCACCTCCTTTCAACTCCAGCGCCTGGACAACCTTAAGCCAGCCAGGCGGCAGACCTACCTCGGAGGCCAAGATTCTTGGACCATGGCTTCATTCTTTCAATGGCCCACAAAGCCAGCGGACTCCGGCTGCAACACCTCAGCACGACAGGCCTCACGGACTTTGTGGACATCCCATCCGCTTCGATGTGCGTTACTTTTATCTGTGCTTTTCTCTGTCCCTCCTGTTTTCCTTCCGCTATGCCCCTTGTCGTGACACGACCACGCAGGTCATCAAACATCTTTTAAAAACAGTTCTACGGCAAACCAAAAAGGAAATTACAACCTCATGGATAACAGGTCATGACGGCCACCTTGTAAACAAGGTGGCTCACAGACTCGCCAAGGAGACTCTTTTGCACTCACCCCTCTGAGCCCGAACTCTTTTACCCACACAGGACTCAGTACCTTCGATCTCGACTATGCTCCCTTTCTCGTCGCTTTGCCCAGATACCAGCTGTGGCCAAGTCGGCACATATGTTCGGAATGAGCGACCTTGTAGATAATCGCCGCGCACTTGGCCGGCGAATACCTAAGGTTTCAATGCCGCTTTTTATTTTCGTTGCTTTTTTTGGTTCACCGTGTTCTTGAGTGGAGACGTGAGCGCTTGCTAGAAGCGAGGGTTTTTTGACGGCGGGGGAGAGTTTTCTGCACGTCCTCGTTCACTATAACCGAGTGGTGAGGCCAAAATTGTATCTTGCATCTCAGATGCATTGCTATTGCCGTAATACAAATTTTTACGGCAGCGCCGGCCTCGTTCGTAATAAGCGAGCATTCGTTATACTGTCGTGCCCACTTGTAACAAACCTGACGGCCACGCGGATTGCGGTCGTTGTACCCTACGTCCGTACTAACCGACTCCCCGTATTCCAGCCAGAAGTACAAAGTCCGCCAATAGAGTCATTTATTCCTTAAAAACTGCGTCACAAGCGTCTGTTTCTCCAAAGCAGACCCTACAATTTCTATAGTCCCTTTCTAAGTACTTTCTAGGCTGTCCAGGGCGGCCATGTTCTCCTCGCTGAGATACTTGCTGCCAAAAATCTGTTTTAGGAACAGGATATAAATCATCGTACTTGAGGCGTCCACGGCAGCTGCGGTGGCAGGTCGGCCTCAATAATCTCGTTCCTAAAGCTGTAGGGGGTGCTCATACTTTGTGTACAAAGGCTTCGTCAGAATACGACTCTGCGATGTTGTCGTCCGCACGAACGTAGTCGCCAGAGGCAACATCGGCCCAGTTATGCATCGATGACACATTGCTACAAATCTATATAAGTGTCTGATCATGTGTGTCTTCGACATCGTCATCTATCTTTCTTTGGTATATATGCAGCGAAGAAAGTAGCACAGCGCAGGTGCACAAAGAATGTTTCAGCTGCACTGTCTGGTATCTGGATCTGCCTGCACATGATAGCAGCACAAAACGTGAAGCCTACTAGCCAGGCGATGCATACCACGTGACCAGTGGGGCCAGCAAGGCATTCAAAACGTTTCAAAACGCTGCCGCTAGGTGATTTGCGACCACAGTAGCTTCGCTTTCGACGTTGTCACTGTCTTGTGCCCGCCGCGCTTCTGCTTCCATTTTGGTTGCTTCGCCCTGCCGGTGCACACGCAGGCAATGGCTGGCCTTATAGACCTCTATCAGCGTGCTCTTAGCCGGCGGTTACCTACAGTTTCAACGCCGCCTTTTTCTTGCTTTTTTTGGGTCGGCATGCTCTTTCCGGGGCGGTGCCACGGGGCTGACTCGCCATTACAAACATTGTCTGGACAGTCTACAGACTTTCCATAGACTTCTGTCTATAAAGTCTATAGACTCTCTATAGACAAATCCTAGAGAGCAGTCTACAGGCAATACAATTGCTATAGACAGTCTATAGACAATATATACTCTATGGCCACACACTTATAGTAGATTTTTGTCTAGAGACAGTTTATAGACTATGAATAGACAAAAACAAATATCTATAGGAAGTCTGTAGAGTGTATAAGAAGTCTATAGACTGTCTATAGAGTATTTTTATAAGGGAGGGTCGCGCCTCGGTCTCCGCACTAAGGTAGAAGGCCAAAATTTTCAGCTTCGGAGGCGAGTTTATGTCGCCTCCTCGTTCGCTATAACCAAGTGGCGCAGCCGCCCTAATGCACAGTTTGAAGGCAGCACCGCACTCGTTCGTAATAAGCGGGCATTCGTTATATATGCAGTCGTTACAAGTGAGCTCGACTGTGCATCCTATGACTACACGCAAGGACATCAGAACAGAAAAATACAGACGCGATGAGAAAAAGAAAAGAGGAACAACACATAGTTCTCAAGACCAGGGGGGCCATCTCAACCACATTCTTTAAGAAGAAAATGCGATGGAGTCTAGGTTGCCTGCTATAATGTCTAAAGTAAGTGTCTACTGTTCTTACAATTTTCCCACTAAAACTCCGGTTGAAACCGGTTCTATTGCCCTTATATGCTACGCATTAGTCATCACCTTCCAGAATGTTCCAGTACCTTCCATTACATTATCCTATGGGATTATACTAATCCGGTCCTCTAATATCCGCCTTAATCCACCGAGTAATTCTCACTACTCCACCTTAATCCATTTCCTGGAATTGGCCTACTGGGGTTGGTCAAAAATTTTGGGGGTCCTTTGGAATTTTGAGGGGCGGGCTAACTTCCAAATGGGGGTTCTCATATTTTCCACCAGGCTGCCACCTGTCACCGTGGGTACGTTGTGATGACGTCATAAGGTCACGTGACCTAGGGGCCCACAAAATTTGCTTCTCTGGAGATTTTTTCGTCCATTTTTCGCTCATGCCCAACTACGCCGACAACGGTGCCGGCCTTCCTGCAACACTGGACCCTTCACGTTATCCAGTCGAAATCGCCCCAGTGCTGAACGACGTCAAAGAATGCTAAACAACCCCACGTGGTCAATTTTGGCACGTACCATGGTGCGTGGAGACCCAAGTTGCACATGGCTATGATGGACGCCGTTGGGAATAGGACCAGATTAATTCAGACCGCGTATGGTTCTTTAACGTTGGCGTTGCTCAGCACACGAGCGTTTGTGCAATACGCCTCCATTGAAATGCTGCCGCCGCGGTCGGGATTCGATCCCGCGACCTTAGGCTCAGTAGCCGTGCGCCATCGCCTCAAAGTCACCGCGGCGGGCGATCGAGGTTATTTTGGGACTCTGCACTGCAGTGTCTCTCATATAGCTCTTGTGTAGCTTTGGGACGTCAAGCCCCTGATATTATAAAACATACCAATTTTGATAAAAGAATTCCAATAATAAGAAGAAGACTCTAGCTAAGGGTGGACGAATATTGCATAGGCGAAGTTGCATAACCGAGGAATGCCTTAAATACAACGAAAATACCCTAGCATATACTATAACCATTGAGCCACACAGGCGGACAGGACTGCAAAATAACGGCAAAAGCGACCGCCACGTATTGTCACTGCATTGCTGAAGGAAAAATAACAGCGCTATAAAAACCTCAACTAGTTGAGGTTTTTATAGCGCTGTTATTTATGTTAATGGCGCTGTTATTACATTAATGATGTTATGAAGGGAGCTCCCTTCATTTCTTTCGGGGTGAAGAAGTAGCAGCGATATAGCTGTGCCTTCTCCCTCACCTGATCGCATCCAGGGGAATTATCGATTACGACGTACTACGGCGATAGTTAATGCAACGCCGTTAATGTCCCACGTAAAATTATCGTTGTAATAATACCGCAAAAGAAAATAGTACTGCCCACTCCCGGCTTCTATCTTTTAGATAGGGCACACTGGTTCATGCACTATGTCTTTGGGATTATCACGCTGTCCTTAACTCGCTCAAATAGGGATCCTCACCCACTTAAGAGGGATCATGCTGGGTTATCAAACTTGCATGAATTAATCTGGCTCAATCGAATTTTTTTATTGTAGTTTGATATGCTTATATACTTCGCATATGCTTCTTGACCTCCCACCATGATCGAGGCTGTTAGTGTCAAATGCAGAGTTATCCCAGTCGCTTTCACGTGAGCCACCTACTTTTACTTCCCACATTCATGCCTGTGTTTTCCGTGCATGATTTCTTTTCTCGCGACGAACGCAGACCTTGTTTATGCGTCTGCCTATGCGCATAAGGAGTGCCAATGTCCCTGCTTATATCGCTGACACTGGCGCTTGCATCATTCAGATGCCAGAGGTCCTATCCTTTTTCTTATTTTTTTCCTTTGCTTTTCTTTTTCTTATTACTAGATATGCAAGCTCCCTCCCCCTGCCACTGCATTACATGGATCTTTTTTCAATCGCTTTGGAGCTTTGTCGTTGTCCTAAGAAAAGAAGCTATTTCTTCGCCTGGAATATCAAGAGAAGGTAGAAAGATAGCAAATACACACGTCAAAAACTTGCGTGGGTAATCGAATACTAACTGAAGGCACAGCGCACGAAGGACGGGACACAGAAATAGACAAACAGCTTCGTGCGCTGTGCCTTCAGTTAGTACCATGTACCTACTAGCCCAGACAAACACCTTATTAATCGAATACGCTCACGCGTGCTTCGAAGATAGAGATCGACAAGGTCTGGCCAACGTCCGCAACGTATGCTGCACTCTTGGAGGTCGTTCTGCGCGAGCGGATGGTTTTCCGATTCCGAGTTCCGATACGGTGACGGACACTCACCTTTCAAAATATGCGCGCTTACGTGGAACACTGCCCCGTAGGCTTCGTGCAGCAGAAACGGCGACAAAGCCAGCGCTGCCAGGTAGCCGAAAGCCGGCACAGACGCCCACTTCATGTTGCTCTCAGGAACACCCGCGGCACTATAGGTGCGCGCTGTGAATGCGTTCGCTTGTCCCCCAGTGACTTTCGTGAATAGGGCCTGGAACGCAGCTGCTCCTCTGGAACGCTACCTCCGGTCTCGAGCAAGGGGATACTCACAAAGCCCTTTCCTCACCTACATTTATTTTGTCTTCCCGGAACAATCTCAATTTTCGCTGGAAGCGTGTCTGCGAACGCTCGTCAGACACGCTCTGTATATGGGCCTGCCTGACGCTTTCTATACGGCGGCTGTTCGGAGTTCGTTCTCCCAACGGCCGGTCGTATTGTCTTAGGGCTGAGCGCTATACGGGCTCCTGTCGGGGCCTGAATGCTGTGGCTCAGCCTAGGTTAGCTAGCAGCTGCATACGGAATTCCCCGCCGCGCCTCGGGCCGCGTGGAAATGAGGTATTCGGCGAGAGCGAACAACTATGACTAATTGCGCCTGAAGCCGTGGCTTAGTTTAAGGTCTGCCTCCGACAGCCTTTGCACTTAACCTTTTTCTTTCTGTACAAGTGTTTCTGTGGGCCGTCTTCGCATTCTTGTTTTCTTATCTAATGTTGTACTGACGATGGCTAATTGACGGTTGCGTATCGGAGGTGGAGGCCATGTACAGCCCAATGTGATTTGAAAGGAGTTGTTAGTCTCAAATTAGGCGAATTAATAAGCTCTAGCACACTTCTCTTTGCAAGGAGGCTCAACAAAATACATTACCTTAGTTAGCCGCTTGGTTTTTTTCTGCTCTGCATTGTCATTTTCATGGGAATGTAAGTGGCCATCATGCCATGAAAAATGTATGGGTCCTGTTCGGCCAGGACGACCACGACAACCACGACAGCCGTCATATCGTATTAAACTGTACCACAACCTCGATGGTCAACTCCTGTCTTTGTGGGGAAGATCGCTTTGCTGTCGATTCAGCAAGCTTACTTAATGCGATTGTACCTGTCCCATCAACCTCTTCTCCTGTATCTGTCTTTTTTTGTTGTCAGTTTGAAAGATAGCATAGCCTCCTCCTCATAGCCTTATCCTTGGTGCAGTTTGCGTAATAAGTCAGCATCTCAGGCGTGTTTTTTCTAATTTCATCGACATCTATTTTTTGTTTATCGGGGGATTATTGCGGTAGCAACTGGATCCCAACCGACTGTCCGAACCAAATACACGTTTCGATTTGAACCTAGGACATGAGGCGGATGCTATACATCTATTCCTCTATATATAGAGGACAACTCTATGCTCTACCTCAATAGATTCTCGTAGCTTAAGACTCTAGTTGTTTTCTATTTGCATGCGGGAAATGTATAATGATCGATGCATATGCTCTCTCTTGAAATAGTTGAGAAAAAAAAACTGACGCCAACCAATATTTCAACTTTTCTTCAGGGGTGACTAAAGTGTACCAGCAGCAGCGGGTTGTTGCCTTCGCTCTCCCTTCGAGAGCGAAGTCACCCCTGAAGAATGGACCGAGTTGGTCCCGAAACGTTGGGTGAAGTTAAAAATATTGGTTGGCGTCAATTTTTTTTTCTCTCAACTATCTCAAGAACCCAACCAGACGGACTTCCGTCGAAGGTGTTTTCTCTCTCTTGAAGTGCGGTATCCGCTTACCTGTGGCCTGAAGACTGGCGCGCGGTACGTGCGCAGTCAAAGACGGAGAATAAAATAATGAGAATTGAGGTTCGCTCGTTAAAGCTATGCATGGTTTAATGGCACACTTGAACCTGAAGTAGCAGAGCATGCTCGTTTTCCCGAGTTATTATACTTGTGGGTTTGCTTTCTTCATCAAAAAGAGCCGCTGGGCTGAGGTTGCTGCCTAAATAACGCTTAAAACCCAGAACCAACACTTCTAATCATCACTCGCGTGAGTGCGCTGTGTGTCCCTCAACGAAAGGGCTCTCTCAAACTATGCCACGCCTGAACAACGTCGGATCCCTCTGAATTAAAGGAAATGCAACTTTTCTTCCCCGTTTTGCAATTTTATTGTTTTAAAACTTCCCGTGTGTCATCGCGTCGCGGGCTTCATAGGATTAGTAGTCACAAAGCTTGGACCAAGCTTAGTGTTCTTTCTGACTGTACTCGAGCAAACACAAAAGAAGCGATCATGTGTAGCATGACCCGCCGAAAGCCATAAACAGCACTTATGTCCACTGTATTCGTTTGCATTGTACTCCGCCGATCATAAGCGAATGTCATGCGTAGGTGATTAAAGGCAATCAAACAGTCGCCTATTAGTCTTGCGAAATGTGCACCCACTCTCATTAGCGGCCACATACACACACAGCAAGCACGTCTAAACAAACACGAGGCCCTAAACATGCTATCCTGGCTGTCTCCAGTACATTCGCTCCCAACTAGGACGTAGTCTACAGATCTTCTTGTTAACCGGACAGCTGTTAAGGCGACGTTTCCCATTTCTGTGGCGTCGGTGACGGCGTACAACGAAGGAATGTGGAGAGGAAAGGCGATGAGAAAGACAAAACAGGTGCGGCGGGCCTCGCTGAACGGCGCTCAGCCTCAGCGTCGAAGGCGCTCGGAACTCTTCACATTGAAATAAACGTATATAGCCATTCCTCATCTTTCTACTTCGTTTTGACCGTAGGGGCCTAGGTGGGAGAAAGCTTGTTGGGGGGGGGAGGCTGCGGTGAAAATTGGCTCCCCCCAATGGAGAACCCTGCGCACGCCTATGGGTACACAAATCAAATTTAGCGGCCTTGCATAAGCATTGCCGGCACAGTAGTTAAAACATCTTAGAAGAGGGCTGATGCGGGCTGATTGGTACATGTCAACGGAGAGCATGTAACAGAGCTTCAGACGGAACAGCGGGAACGAGACACGCACTGGCGCTGCCAGAATAGGGCTGATGCGAGCTGGTTGGTACATGTTGGTGGAAATTTTAGCTTATTGTAAAACAGAAGAGAGTGCAAACGGCATAAAGACTGCAACTGGACGCGCCCAGGATTCCGGGGCAGCGTCCGCTTTAGCGGCATGGCAGTGGTCACTACTCAAGAGTAAAACTGTTAAGCAGGCTACACCTGCCAGCAACATAGTAACGCGGCGAAGCCGGCCTTAACGCCAGCAATGAATGAATTTAATCATTTATTGCAAGGGAGGGATGCCTTTCAGTCGCTGTTGGGGAATAAGGAGCGATGGGAGGGCAGGATCAGAAGCAACTTGTAGTCGGTTGTTTTCGAGGCCTGCACGGCTGTGTGTGTCGTGAGTCAGTCAACCTCTCGTACACTACTCGAAGCAGGCTGCTCTCACTACCCTATGCCGCGATGGCATGCTGTGTTGCGGTGCTAGATGGTATCTGTGTGCTACGGTGATCACGTCGTCACGTGGTACATGCCGAATTTTGTGCATCCCTCGCGAGGGAGATGGCGAAATTCATATAAGAAAGATGTTGCAGATCTGCTCTATAGTGTTCCTGGCAGTGGATGCTCCTGTTGTGAGAAGTGTTTCGTGTCTGGCAAGATACCTCACGTGAAGTGTATGTGCGGGGTGTACGGTATACGCTTGCTATGACTGTTTAACAAGGTCCCTTGTGGCCGAGTAAGCTCTTCCTTAGGGTCAAGCGACGGTGCTGGTGTTCCTTCCGCTAACCGATGCCTACGGTCTGTTTTTGTAGCGAGAGCTGCACTACGGCAGCCGTTTCGCGAGGTCAGCGTGGTCGCACTTGAGCCGTGGTCGCACCGTGGCTTCGTGCCGTTGCCTAGCAACCACAACAGCTGACAGCCGTCGCTCGCTCCGCACGCTGTGCGCATGCGCGTGACGTCTTAGCAGGTGCTGCCGCCGCGGCGCACCGGCGAAACCGATTTGCAACAGCTGCGCGCATGCGCCGTAGGAGGGAGAGGGGTTGGCGCAGCTGTATATCATAGAGTTTCTTACTATTAACTAGAGGGAAAGCTGGCGCCCCGCCTATGGGAGTTTGCATGGAGCTTCCTCGAGACCACCTGTACCACAATGGGCGCTCTAAGCATCATGGGGCAGAGAGCTGCCGACTGCAGAACTACAACTTTTGGACAAAAAAATAATGAAAAACAAACATTTCTCGATAATTAAGAATGTCCTACCATTCAATATCCGGTCTATAAATTTTAACAAACGAGCAGAAAAGCATGTAAATGCAAATTTTGCTGATAATAAGTAGCCCCGCCGCGGTGGCTCAGTGGTTAGGGCGTTTGACTACTGATCCGGAGTTCCCGGGTTCGAACCCGACCGCGGCGGCTGCGTTTTTATGGAGGAAAAACGCTAAGGCGCCCGTGTGCTGTGCGATGTCAGTGCACGTTAAAGATCCCCAGGTGGTCGAAATTATTCCGTAGCCCTCCACTACGGCACCTATTCTTCCTTTCTTCTTTTACTCCCTCCTTTATCCCTTCCCTTACGGCGCGGTTCAGGTGTCCAACGATATATGAGACAGATACTGCGCCATTTCCTTTCCCCAAAAAACCAATTATTATTATGATAATAAGTAATAGCTTGCTCTCCTATTGGCCAAGCATTGCAGACCACAAAACCCAATATTTCGTGCTTAACAAGCATACTTTTAAAAAGAAATATGTTTTAAAAAAATGTTGTCGCTTCAACATTTCGAAAGGTTTTTCCACAGCATTTCGGAAAACGAAAACCTTTTATTGGCGTCGTGTGCTGTCGCGTTTTCGCTACTATGGCTTTTGCACACTACTTTTACACCGAAGACTGCGCGCGGAGCGCCCCGTGGATACGGAATGGAACATCTTAGTAACGCAACTCTATGTTCCTGAGAAAAGCCTACTGTCCCGTACCAAGTAGCTCATCGCCCCATGGTGCTTTGCGCGCCCATGGAGGTACAGGTGCAGCGCCGCCAGCTTTCCCTCTAGTTAATAGTAAGAAACTCTATGCTGTATATAGACCAGATTCATTTACCCTCGCACGCAGGCTGCGGGAGCGCTCCTACTCTCGACACCAGTCGCCACCTGTCGCCGCGCGCGGCACGTTGGACTGCGGCCGGGTCGCGCCGGCGGTGCGTAAAATGCGTGTTTACGTGTTCTTCGCTTCCGTCGCTGATGCGCTCTATCACCTAACGTATGTGGGTGTGTGCTGTGCATCACTAGTCACATTTTCCGAAGCCGTTCTGCGGTTATCTGACACACATTGTTACACAAATATGCGAGGGCGCCGCCGCGATGGCTGAGTAGTTACGGCGGTCGGCTGCTGGCCCGAAAGATGCGGGTTCGATCCCGGCCGCGGCGGTCGAATTTCGATGGAGGCGAAATTCTAGAGGCCCGTGTACTGTACGATGTCAGTGCACGTTAAAGGAGCCCAGGTGGTCGAAATTTCCGGAGCCCTTCACTACGGCGTCCCTCATAGCATGAGTCGCTTTGGGACGTTAAACCCCCATAAACATATGCGAGGGTAGTCGACCAGGCACGGTGTGGATTGAAAACCGGTACTTACAAGCACATTTATGCGCTGGCGTGTCGTTTGTTGCCGTTTTTTACGTACGCTACCAGCTATGATAATTTTATGCATCAGAATGTATATTTAATGATTTGACTGAATGGTGCAGTGATGTGCAAGCGGTAACTGAATCGGCCAGCTGCAGATCGAAGGTTGTCCAGGCGAAGCGCGTTTTTCAATCGCCAGTACGTCTTAGACATCCGTGCACTGAGCTTGCTATTGTTTCCGTTAAACGCATTTCGTGCATGGGGATGTAAGCACGACCTCCACCAATTTGTTTCTATTTCCGTATGTACCTCAGATGGGTCCGCGGGGTGAAGGGCTGACCGTAGTATCTCTCTGCTGTTGATGCCTACCTGAATCACAGCAATATATACACGATTTTATTACATTCTATGACACGTGGCCAAACGGCTACGCGACGCTGTCACACGCGCCGAGAGCTTCCAAAGAAAATAAACACGTCTTCGATCAGCTAATTCGTGAACGCTGGCCTCTCTGCTGATATTGATTCAATCTTGGATAAATTAGGCGAGAATACGCTTTTGTGCGCCAGACAGCATAAATCATGAGAAAATTTATTTTCTGTTAGCCCTGTGGCTCAGTTGAGCTCACAACGATAATTTGGTGTGACCGGCGCACCACGTAGCTGGCGAAAAGAAAGCCCTATTTGTGGTGGGTGCTTTTCGGCCGGCAGGCAAGATTAAGGGCGCATTGGAATTGAAATTGCATGCTAGCTGTGCACATAATGTTTGATACTGACAAAAAAAGTTTTCTCCGTGATGGAGCACCAAGACGGTAGCGATATAAGCGCGAGCGCGTGCTAATCGCCGGCACAATTAACGTGAGTGCCGAGCTATATGCCATGATTAACGCATCAGTTTTATCCCTTTGATAAAGCAAAGACCTCCTGCAACACAACCACGCTGTGGAAGTATGCTGGACAACGTTTCTTTAACGGAAGCAAATCGCGGCTATATGCAGGCGCGGCCGCGGAGCTGCCGCACCCCCGCAGTCCCCAAAGAAACGCCCGCACCGCGGCGCGTCAGTCGGTGGAAAATGGCCGCGCCCGAGAGCGGCTCTGGATTGTGGTCTATACAGAAGGCGGCTCGGTGGAGCCGTCGGCAAAGATGGCAGAGAGACTGAAAGAAGCCAGGCTTCGCCGTCGGAATGAAACCAAGAGGAGGCAGCGCGCTAAGCGTCTCGATAAGCGGCGCAAGGATGGCGCGGCTAGACGGGCCCGCTTAGCCTTCGACAGTGCATCCACAACGGCCGGGGACGACGAATCGAGTTCTGCGTCTCTGAAAGAAGCCAGACTAATGAGGCGAAACGAAACAAACAAGCTCTCGCTACTCTACCAGGGTTAACCAGAGCTAAACCACAGCTATATTATTGTTTTGGCGCGAATGTAGGGCGTCAGGGCTGTGCCGGTGGAGCCTTCAGTGAAGTTTCCAGTGAGGATATTGGTATACCAAGTTCGACAGGGGGTTGAAGTGTGGGGCGTTGTACCTCTGATCAAGTCCACCTACTAACTATCAAAAAACTTGTTTTTGCATGTATGCCGACTAAATCCACCTCCAGAATGCAAAAGGGTAATTGTTCTATATACAGCGACGGAGCTCCTCGTCCGTCAGGACCTACCGGAAAAGAAAATTGCGTAAGCACTTCATATGTTGACCCTGTAATAGTGAATTGGAGTGATTGGGGATATCGTGAGGAACATAGGGAAGGGTGCATTTTCGTTCATTGCTTGTACGGTTTTTGCTTCATGCTGCAACCGTACATTTCGCTTTCACATCTCTGTTTCTGTAGAAAAACGCGCTCATTTCTGAACGCTTAAATCAGTTGTGTGTACGTACTTCATCTGACTAATCGTTCCTTCGTGTTTTTGTCTCGCAGTAACTAGTACAGCGCGGTTGCCTATGCAATGAACAGCCAACCAACCCCAGTCCTGACCACTTTACATCGGTCATCTAGGTTGCGCAAGATATCGAATTTCCAAGTTGTTTCCCAGGCTATGTTTTAGGTCGAAAACGACGGTGAGATAGCTTTGTTTGTATATAAGCACCTCCTGTAGTGTTTTCATGTTACATAAGGGAGCTACTGCCTCGCATCTTCTCTTAAACCCGCAGTGGTGCATGTCAGTGCTACAACACTTCCGAATGATTTTGCGTGAAGATTTATGCAGAGGGATTTAAAGACATTCCTTGGACCTACCCTCGGGATGCTGCGCACTCAGTATCAGGCAGCTTTTGAGAGCAGCTCGACTGAATCACGTCTACTGAATCCTCAACTATTCTTCACCTCTTAGCACGAAGTCATAAAATTGCTGCTTACTCTTAAACGGACGCAGCGTTTTTGTCAGTATGCTATCTGAAACGAGAACGTGATATGCTTTCTCACATTTCGGTGCAATTGCGTCTCTCGAAGGAAAAAAAAATTATCAAAGGGCATGCAGTGAAGCGCAATGTCGTCTTGAACAGGCGATCGAAAGGTGGCGCAAACTGCCGATGCCTCAGATTCCTGGCCATATAGGAAGCACGAGCGCTGCTGTAGGGTCAATTCGGGTCCACGTAGGGCCTCCTGTAGTTCCAAGATCCACTCAGGGTAATGAAAACAAGGCAGGTCAAAAGCGGAAATTAACATTTAATCTCACGCAAGTTTTTTTTTTTTTTTCGGCAATTTTCATTACCATCGGTTTTCTTCTTTTCTACCGTTGAGAGCTAGCGCCTCTGGCGTAAGTGCTGAAAGCAATAATAACAGTCATAACGCTGTGAGGAAAGGAAAGGCACTGCAACTGTCTCATTCTCGGTGCAGGTAAGAGATGAGAGAGGGTGCTAAAGAAAGAAGAGAGAAAAAAGCGCTGTTGTGGTGGACTCCCGGGTAATTTCCACCACCTGGGGCTCTTAAAAGGGCATCCACATCTCACAACATACGGGAGTGTTTCGCGTTTCGCCTGCATCGAAGCGAGGTAGCTGCGACCGCGATCTCGGGCTCAGCAGCCGAGCGATGTAACCACTGCGCCATTGTAGCGGTTAAAAACAGCCAAACCATGTGACCACTGCGCACCACCGTGGGTCAAAAAGAAAACAATGTCACGACGCCTCCTGTGGTAGCAAGAACGGGAAATTGGTTGGTCCAACAAGAATATTAATAGAGGAAGTAACCGTTACCAAATGCAGCCGTCAGGCGGTTTTCGTGCGTAATGAAAGTAACACCAATGTCGAATGAAACGCGCATGGCGAAGTGACAATCGATTTAAAAAATTGAAATGTAAAATAGTTTTTTGACGAAAGGAAATTTATTTTTATTTATTTATTTACTTATTGGATGGACAATACATGGTACTGCTCGTGGGGCAGGACAAAAGGAGGTAATTAGTCTCCTGACGAGGCCCTGGCCCCACTGGGCGCAACAGCAGCGGTTACAAAATATTTGTAGACAGTACGTATACAGTTGGACATAACAATCATCACCGTACAAAAATGCGCATGAAGCATGTGACAAGTTCAAAAATAGAAGCACGTGTTATTGTTAACACTTTGTACACAACTACAGAAATCAGAACGCAATAACTTTGCAATTAGAAATCATTATTCGTACGTGTTTGGCCTTCTATTTGAAGTGAACATATGTTGTATTCCGCGTTTGAAAGTTCTCAGACTTCTACATGTTTTTGCGAATGTCCGGATAACTATTACATAATTTCATAATTTGATGGTGAATTGTCTGTTTAGCATAATTTGTCCTTGGTTTTTCTGTGACAATGAAAGTCCTACGGAAATTGTGATGAGTAGCTCTATTTAGATAATGACTAACAAATCGACTGCAGTTGCTTGATACTGCAGAAAATATGTACGCAGATAATTTCTGTATGTATATTTCGTGAAAAGGTCGGATATTTTGTGCTCTCATTAAGGTTACAGGGTGTACATTTGCTTTATATAGTGTTCTAATCGCCCTTCACTGCAGTGCAGATAGTCTATCATTATCAGTCTTAATTCCGGTTCCTCATATTAAGGCACAGTAATTAAAGTGTGAGTGTACAAGTGAAGAATAAAACTGATTTTTGAGCCTGGGAGGGACAAGATTACGAAGGCGTCATAACATTCCAATACATCTCGCTACTTTCATTCTTATATTTTCTACATGATCACCACGTTAGGTCACCACGTTAGGACCACGTTAGGTTCGACTGATGCTGTATCTGTCTCACGTCTTGGCGGACACACGAGCCGCGCCGTAAGGGACGGAATAAAGAGGAGGGGACTAAGAGATGAAAGGAAGAGAGGTGCCGTAGTGTAGGGGTCCGGAATAATTTCGACCACCTGGGGATCTTTAACGTGCACTGACATCGCGCAGCACACGGGCGCCTTTTGCGTTTCGCCTCCATCGAAACACGGCCGCCGCGGTCGGGTTCGAACCAGGCTACTTACTCCGGATCAGTAGCCGAGCACCGTAACCACTGAGCCACTGCGGCGGGTAATCGAGTTGCGAACTAAATTCTGGCGCAGTAGATTTTTGCTTGCAACCGAACCGAAACCGAAAAAAAAAATACTGGCAAATGTACTTTTTTATAGTTTTAAATAAAGTGCGAACTTAGCTGCGCAATCTATCTGAAGATAATTTCATAGACAACCGAAAAACAAACAAATAACACTCCCGGTGTCATCCAAACCCACTCTATATGGTAGAGGTGCGGCGCTAAAGGGCACACTGGATGTTAGGCTGCATATAACACGAATACACTCGAAAGTAAAATGGGAAGCAGCCGTCGTCGTAACTAAGTTAGTATAACAGGCACGAGACATGTGGATCCCATCGGCGGCACTGTTGTCTTTTCTCCTACTTTTTATAAAATTACCTTCTATGCAAATGATTACTTAACTAAATTCTCACGCTCCCGAATGCTTTCCTTGCTTTCAATTATGTTGCCTCCAAATGATCACCTCGCCAACTTACACTTGCCTGCTCAGTACTCAACAGACTGATATATTTCGTGGTTGTGGACTTTTCCTAGCGATAAAACATGTAATTTTCATTACAGTAACTTATCCAGAATTAAATATACCGCTATTTTTCACACTCATACGCTTCAGACTGAACAAGATTATCAAAAAGGGCGTTTCTGGCAGGTATTTAAAGATATAACTGAAGGAAATGAAACATGATAAGTTTCAGTACTATTCGTCGCGTAGTCTATATTATCTACTTGATACTGTTAATACTAATACTAACACTGCTTACTACTACTTAATACTACTGTAACACTTCCTCGGAGAAGCCAAAAGAAATGGCTTCGGAAAGTTGCCAGCTGTACCATGCTAACTTAGGGGGGACATTCGCGCCATTGTTACGGCGTTGAGAAGACAACGGCAACAGAAAGACGACGAACTCAACCGCTAACTCTTACCGTAAGTATACAGTAGCGACAAGCCCAAGAATTAATTCTTTTCGCCAGATATCCTTCGCATATAACAAGAACCGCTGGCACACCGACAGACATACAAACGTCATACACTCTGAACGAAGTCAGTGAAGACATAGCGGTGTCGATCGATGTTAGTGGTTCGAATGAGCCGAATAACATCAGACTTAGTAGTTCGAATGAGCCGAATAACATCAGACGAGACTATTTATCAGAAAAATTCAAGTGGAGAACGTTACCGTGACTCAAGATGACGCAATGGATGGTACATCTTCCTAATAAATTTGGAGGATATGATAACAGTGAATATAATACGTGGGTGCTACCAACCGTGATTCGCTTTTGTTATTGGCTCTCCCCACTCTGCACAATCAGTGATTGCTTGCGCCCGTGCTGCATCAATATTGCCTCGTCATTCGTGCCTCCATCAATGATCTTAGTGCAGTTCAAGGCTGCCTGTCCATAACAGGGACGCATGCTGGCGTATTTTTGCTTCAGTTCTTTATATTTTTAACGGATTAATCATTACATTTAAATCAAAACAAGTTTCTTCAAGAGCTAAGTGGCTATTATATATATATATATATATATATATATATATATATATATATATATATATATATATATATATATATATATATATAATGTAATGATTAAATGTCTGCAACTGCGCGAAGTTTGGTGGGGTCGGGAAGAATGCCGTCCTTAGAAACTACGTGGCCTAAAATTGTGAGTTTTCGAGCGGCAAAGTGGCACTTCTTCAAATTCAACTGAAGCCCAGCGCCGGCGAGACACGTGAGGACATCCTTTAGGCGGAGAAGGTGAGAAGAAAAGTCGGCAGAAAAAACTACGATGTCGTCCAGATAACAAAGACAGGTCTGCCACTTGAGTCCACGAAGAACAGTGTCCATCAGGCGCTCGAAAGTAGCCGGGGCATTGCAGAGGCCAAAGGGCATAACGTTGAACTCGTATAATCCATCCGGTGTTATAAAGGCAGTTTTCGAGCGGTCATTATCAGCCATCGGTACCTGCCAGTAGCCGGAGCGCAAATCCAAAGAGGAGAAATACTCGGCTCCCTGTAAACAGTCCAAGGCGTCGTCGATTCGCGGCAAAGGATAGACATCTTTGCGCGTGATTTTGTTAAGCCTACGGTAATCGACGCAAAACCGGATAGAACCATCTTTCTTGGTGACCAAAACAACCGGAGAAGCCCATGGACTGTTAGATGGCTGTATGACGCCCCGGCGAAGCATGTCGTCCACGTTGTCAGCAATGACTTGGCGCTCAGAGGCCGACACGCGATAAGGACGCTGTCGTAAAGGTGCGTTTGTACCAGTGTCGATTGCGTGCGTAACGACAGACGTGCGACCGAGAGCAGTGTGAGGAAGGTCGAAGGCAGAAGTGAAGTTCTGTAGAAGAGCAGCGAGTTGATCGCGTTGTGCGGGTGGGAGATCTGCGTCAATAGCTTGTTGAAGAACATCGGGTGGCGTCGAAGCGGTCGCTGTATCGCAAGAGCTGAGCACATTAACGTCTAATGAAGTAGGCGTTGCAGGAAGAGTATTTACAAGCGCGGGATCAAGTTCTTCAATACGACCGAGACACTCGCCGCGTAGCAGGACGGACGGGCACGAAAATGGATTTGAGACGTACATTGCACTAAGGCCATCTTCGATCTTGAGGACCGCAAATGGAAGCAGGAGGCAGGGATGGCGTGAAGCGGCGTCGGAAGGTGTGAAGAAGACAGTCGAACTAATAACGCTTTCACAGGAGAGTGGAACGAGGGCAGCAGAAAATGGAGGAATGTCTGTGTCACTGGCGACGAGGAGTTTTGCAGGCCGGGTAGGGACGTCACACAAGACGGTATCACAAAGAGGTAAAAAGGAAACTTCCGCGCGGGCGCAGTCAATAACGGCATGATGAGTGGAAAGGAAATCGTAGCCCAGGATGATGTCGTGTGAGCAGCGAGACAGTACAATAAACTCGATGGTGTATAAGACGTCTTCGATGAGAACACGGGCCGTGCACGCCGCTGAGGGATGAATGCGCTGTGATGAGGCGGTGCGAAGCGAAAAGTCGGAAAGTGCGGTGGTCACCTTACGAAGACGACGGCAAAGAGCTTCACTGATGACTGATACGGCAGCGCCCGTGTCGACTAGAGCGAGTACTGCGACGCCGTCGACAAACACTTGAATTACGTTAGTGGGAGAACACCGAGGACTTGAAGAGTTCGAACCAAGCGCAGTTCTTGCCCCGGGAACTGCGACTGTTAGTTTCCCTCAACGGTGCCGGTAGAACGTCGGAGTGGGGACGGGGAACGGCGACGAGGGGAAGGTGATCGGCGAGCTGTGTACGTTTGATTGTCACGAGATACAAATTCGGAACTGGGCGGATTTCTCGGCGAGGGCTGGTCTGTATTGTAGGAGTAGTTCCATAGTTCAGGTCGAGAAGGTGGAAGGCGTTGGCGGCAAAGGCGTGCGACATGGCCCGGCAGCCCGCAAGAGTAGCAGATTGGTCGGTTGTCCGCGGTACGCCAAGGGTTCGTAGGGCGTTGGCGTACCCTTGGAATAGGGACATGGAATGCAGACCCAGGCAAAGGCGAAGGAAGGTTGGAAGGAGCGGCCTGGTAGGAAAGAGATGCTGATGGCATGAGCGGCCTGGCCGCAACTTGGGCGTAAGTCAGTGGTGCCGTTACTTGCGCTGGCACGGGGCTGGGCGGCAGCACAGGGCTGGGCGGGAGCATGGAGCTGGGAGGAAGAACGTCAGCGATGTGATCTTGAACGGCACGCCGTATGGTAGGGGCCAAAGACGGAGCCATGTCAGGAACAAGGCGGCCACTATCCTGTAACTGAGGGACCAGCGATAGCTGGCGGGCGACCTCTTCTCGAACGAAGGCTTTGATTTGCTGAAGTAAAGGGCTGTCCTCTGATGGGGTAGAACCGCCCAGCGCAAGTGTAGAGATGGCGTCGTCTCTAACACCGGACCGCCGGGTAGAAGCGCGCTTCTTACGAAGCACGTCGTAGCTCTGGCAAAGCTTGATCACGTCACTCACCGTGGCAGGATTTTTTACCCAGAGCATTTGGCACGCGTCGTCAGAGATGCCTTTCATGATGTTCTCGATCTTATCCGCTTCAGTCATTAGCGGATCGACACGCTTGCATAGGTCCACGATGTCCTCTATATAACTAGTGAACGACTCATCGACTTGCTGAGTGCGCTCACGCAAGCGTTGTTCTGCCCGGAGCTTGCGAACTGCAGGGCGGCCGAACACTTCTGCAAAATTCTTTTTAAATGCAGACCAAGATGGCAGGTCTGCCTCATGGTTGCGAAACCAGAGGTTCGCCACGTCAGTCAGATAAAAGATTACATTGCTTAGCTTGATAGCGTCGTCCCATCTGTTGTAGCTACTGACGCGCTCATATGCCGCCAACCAATCGTCGACGTCCTGGTCGGCTGTGCCACTGAAGAAGCACGGATCACGCTGCCGTAGAGCTCCAGAACACAGCACGGTGGTTGGGAGGGGCGACGATGTCGTGGCAGTGTCATCCGGCATGCTGGAAGCAGAGGGTAACGTGCGGCTTCTTAGTTCCAGGGTGGACGGGAACGTACCCAGCAGCACCTCCACCAATTGTAGGGGTGTGTTTATTCGGTGAACCCAGATGATTCCAGCCGCTCAGGGGAGACTCGCAGCGAAGCGTCAGGCGTGGCGAAAGAGCAAGGCAGCGAACAACTTCTTCGTCCTTGAGAGCGGCAGCACGCGACGCATGTCAGTGGTGATATCGATGAAGATTACCACACTACAATATATATATATATATATATATATATATATATATATATATATATATATATATATATATATATATATATATATATATATATAAGATCATTGATGGAGGCACGAATATATATATATATATATATATATATATTATATATATATATATATATATATATATATATATATATATATATATATAAAGGAAATGAGGGGCCAGTTTGACAAACTTATGAAGGGAGGTAACAGTCACCGAAACAAAGGTGCATAGGGGAATGTTTTTCTTTTTTTTTATGTGTTGTGCTTATCAGTGGGATATTATAGTACTTGGATTAATAAATCGCTTAAAGAAAATTACTTATAAAGCAGCAGAAAAAACAACCATGCCGCCGGTGGGATCCGAACCCACGACCTCTGAATATCGCGTCCGGTGCTCTTACCAACTGAGCTACGGCGATGGCTGTCCAATCTGCTGCTCTCGTGGGTATTTATGTTCATTGGTGTAAGCGAACCTTGAGTGTTCACCAGCGCCACCCTCGACCATAGCGGCGGACGTAGCACGTCCTGTAATATATATAATTCGTTATGTAAGAGCGACTGTGAGGAAATCATTTAAGCGTATAATGCTCTGTCAAGGTTAACTGGGTGAATCGCGAGATAATACATTACGTTGGGGTTAACTTCTTCAGCTTTACGAACTTTACAATTCCCATTGATTTGGGTTGGAATCCTTTGGGCCCTGCAGCTGGAACTGGAAAAATTTTGGGTCCAATTCCACTCAGTGTCATTTTATTGCGTATTTGTCACTCTGAAAAAGGTTGAAACGGCTCCAGTGAGTATTTCCTGCCGCTAATGCGCTATTCACGTGTCACCTGCTGTGTTTGTACTTCGCTGGGGAGGCGTTAGCGCACAAAATGCTGATATCACAGTCTATAGGCGTCCTCTAGTTCATCGTTGATATGCCGCCTAATAACAAGGTCGCGTCACGGCAGCGTGTTTGCGTGCCTTGTCAGGCAGCTAACAACCGGACATTGTAATCTATCTTGCACCCGCGCCTATCAGCTGCTGTTGTCACTGGGACCTTTCTCCGTATTCAGAGGGAGACACCCAGCACTTGCGTCTGTCAAATAAATGACACGCCTACAGGACGCGCGTGTTCCTTATCTAAATCCTCTGGATCACCTCAGAAGTACGACATCCCGGAGAGAATTTGAGCACACAGAAATATATATCCGCTCACTCTCTTAAGGCTACTCTCATTTCATAGGCACTACAACTTGTTGGAGGTATGGATGATTTGCGAATAAAACCGCGTAAAGCACGGTCGACGATCGGGGAAGGCCAACTTTATCAGCATATTTCGTAGTCCTTTCAATTCGCCTCAGTATATAAAACTACACTGCCCACTCGACTGGCATCATAAATTAGCAGCAAACAGTAAGCACAGAATGCAAAGGAGTAGTGTCATTAAAAAATCTTAGGGGATCCATGGCGCATCGTTTGAATGCGTTGGTATTTTCTGTTCCTGCTGATTCTGTTGTAGCTCCACCTTAAAGATATGACGTGATAGGGTTAATGGGTTAATGCCGGAATTCATCGTTCTCTACATTCATGGATCCCTGGGAGTCCTCATACCCCTCCTGGTGCAGAGGTGCAGCGGTTAAGCGATGTACCACTGCCCTGGCAGGTGGCTCTTTCAAACACAGCCATCAGTGGTCCTTGTGAGACTGAGGTTGCTCTTCCCGAGCAGCCTCTCACTTCGAATCAGTAATTAGAGTTCCACCTGCTACGGTGGACAATTTGCTCACAATCCGGTGGGCTAATTGCCACCTGCCGCGCGCGCGCGCGCGCGCGTGTGTGTGTGTGTTTGTGTGTGTGTGTGTGTGTGTGTGTGTGTGTGTGTGTGTGTGTGTGTGTGTGTGTGTGTGTGTGTGTGTGTGTGTGTGTGTGTGTGTGTGTGTGTGTGGTGTGTGTGTGTGTGTGTGTGTGTGTGTGTGTGTGTGTGTGTGTGTGTGTGTGTGTGTGTGTGTGTGTGTGTGTGTGTGTGTGTGTGAGAGAGAGAGAGAGAGAGAGAGAGGGGGAGGGGGAGAGAGAGGGGGGGGAGAGGGGGAGAGAGAGAAAAGCCAACAGACTTGAGAAGGAAACCACAGGAGAATATTTGATACTTTTTTGTTGTTTAAAATAAAAGTTATGCAGTAATCATTTTATATGAGAGATAATTTGATAAAATAGAAAGAACAACACCTGGTCACTCTGTCTGCCACCTATGTTACTAAAAACTTGCTACTGTTTGCGCGATTGTATAAAAACTCAGAGAGGAAAACTCAGCGTCAAGTTTAGCAGATGGGGAAGCTCCCCATCGCTGTGCTCACTTCTTCCACACAGGTGACGGGCCTCATGACAACTGAGCGAGGAAGCACTGAAGCCCTATTTATCCATTTTTTATTGGGAAAATGCAGATACAGCATCAACCAGAAGGCGCTGCCGTATTGAAAGCAACCAACGACGAGCTTCGGAGAGAGGGCATGCATGAAAGCCTCAAGAGTCCTCTGCACGAGTCGGTGCAGTATGAAATATTGTGCGCTTAATTTTTGTTCCTTTGAATATTTATTTTTCTCGGCTACCTGACCGTGCAGTAAAACTAAAATACTCTGCCATTTCTTCCGCTTGTAATTTCATCCTGATGAGTCTGAACAGCGCAGATAGTTGGTCTACCCCTTCGTCTATATAGTAGCTGTAAGCATGAAATGGTATTGTCGAAATGTGTTGCACATTCTAGTACGGTTCATAGATGGTGGAAGCCGCGCGCATATATAGACCTAGGCGTACGGATGCTGAAGATGCCTCCGTCCTCGCCCGCTTCTTCTCTTGGAGCCAGATGGCGCGTATGGTCTTCCTGGCTGCTTTCGTGTCTTGAACACCTTCCGCCATCAGCCGCTTTTCTTAACTGGACAGCGTTCTCTGCTTCCTTCGCCGCTTTTGGCGCTCCAGCACGAATAACGCCGTCGTTGGAGAGAGAAATGGGCACGACGATTCTCGGCGAATGTTTCAACTAAGCAGTAGTTTAGTTTAATTTAGCTTGTTTTATCTACTGAGGTCTGTCGGTGCTCGCGATTGATTTTTCATTGCCAGTAGATTGCCTTAAATTTTATTCACGGTGTTTTGCAAGGATGTACCAATGCCACCGAATTCAGATAAACTAGTGTATCATGCCTTTCTTAATGAAATAGAGACGAGAAAAGAGAAGAAAAATAAATGATGATGCCGAAAAACTTTTTAGCTTTTATGTTGCCGCAAATTTCAGTACTCTGTTCACTCTTCAAAGCTGCCAGGACGTAGCTTTATCGCTTTGTATGTGACGCAAGATGCGACCAGATTTATTACGATAAATATCATCCAGTCGGAGCCGATTCTACGTTGTTCCAGACTGTTGTGGCAAATTTGCACGCCGTATCTCGAAAGTTGGCTATGATCTTTAAATGCAGCGCGGCCGAGAGCGGCGGGCGTTCTGTTCGGCGGCCGCCGAGCACGCTTGTTGCTTCATTCAGTCATGGAGTTCCTTGTGGGCGCAGGTCTGCCCAATAAACAGTTTCTTTTTGGAGCTTTCTTTCGCTTTCTTCTTCGCTATCTGGACTGCCGTGACCACTACGTGATAATATCATCTTGTACACACCTGGCTTAATCCCTAAGTTGGAGCCTTCTAAATGTTCCCTTCAGACGATTCGCTTTTTCGCGACGCTCGTCGCACCTAATGAGACCTCATTAAGACATGAAAAAAGACATGACAACTACGGCTGAAAGAGATGCTACTTTGTGAACTGAGGCATGGCAAGTAAATAAGTTTCTTCCACGTGGTAAAATCTGACGCAGACAAAGCTTTCAATATGTTTGGTAGCACCTAGTACGGCTGAATGTTTTTATCGCTATTGCTTCTACATTATAGGCCAATGGTAGAATTTTCAGACTGTCGTCCTAGACAATTGCCGCCAACTGCGCACTAGAAGTGTCGGCACATTACAGTGTTATCTGATTTGCTCGACGTCCTGATGGACAAGAAAATCCGCCCAGTGTCACAAGAACAAAGGCGGTGTTCAGCCATGGACAGGCGACATAAGCTGCCATGAGTGACATCAAGGATCAAAAGCAACCTGACTCGCATGACGTCAGGTGCCCTTGTCACCCCTGCTCTCGGTAACGACCACAATATAAACTCGTAAACTTACAGCGATCAAGGCAGTTTTTACGCTACAGCCTGAGGCTGCAAGCAAGTCGGCACCAAGCTGTGAGTATAAGGCACTTTTTTCTCATTATGTAACTTTGCTTCCTCTTGCAATGTCAACTGCAGAAGACATTTTAACGTTTTTTTATATATTTCTTGCATTTCGTACTTATAATCCCTATTATAAGTGCATTGCACCAGGTTATGCCTGTTTGAGCAGGACATGCGACTGTTTGCACCCTTGGCCAACAAAAGATCATTAGCAGTTTGGAGCGATATGGCGTGTATACACATTTCAGATACAAAACATCCTAGTTTAATCCATTCATTATGAGACGGCGATAGCATGCAGTCCGAGTTACGATTCAGGCCCTGGAATGTTTTAACTAAAAGATATCCCGCTTCTATGCTAGCGTAAAAAAATATCTATATTGGAATTGAAATATTGAAAAGGGGATGTAAAAACGAATCTTCATACACAGACGCGATGGCTCAGAATATTTACGGCGGAAGTTGGCAAACAAATTAATTTGCATGCTAAACTAATGAGCGCATTTACTCTTATTTTCACAAGGACAGGTTGGTCGGTGGTCTGCAGCAAGATTAGGGCCAAAGCTTAAGACTGTGACTTTTATTTATTTATTTATTTATTTATCCTAAGTGTCTTATTTACCCTAAGAGCCCCCAACGGCCATTACATAGAGGGAGATAATAGAGGGGAAGAAAGTGGAACACACAATCTGTACAGACATACTTCACCGCAGTCAACAGCCAGCGTATATGAATATGGTATCATAAGACGGAAACCATTCTTCTGAAGTTAATATTTCACATGTAATAACATGGAAAATCAATATTTTTGTGAACGAAAAAACAATTGCGATTATGGCAACGTTTCAATGGCGTTAACAAAGGACGAATGGTCAGCGATAGAAGCTGCATCACTGGGCAAGCTGTTCCTGTCTCGGCAACGGCGAGCGGAGACCCGCGCCGAGTAACGGCAACCTCGCAGACGACGTAGGCCCTCGTCGGGGCGCGCGAGCACCCAACTGCAGGCACAAATAAAGTTTGCTCCAATCCAATCCAATGTCTCAAATAGCGAGAAGTAGTGATGAAATATTTATACTTGCTGGTGCGTGCAGTGACAGCTTTCATCTTGAAAGGATAATCCTCAAGTGAAGATATTTATTTATTTATTTATTTATTTATTTATTTATTTATTTACTTATTTATTTATTTATTTATTTATTTATTTATTTATTTATTTATTTATTTATTTATTTATTTATTACAACCTCAAAGACCCCATTAAAGGGATATTACAAGAGGGAGTGGCATTCAGGGCACATGGTTGATTCGATCGATTTTTTGAATGATGATGAGTCGGAGTGAAGTACGACGGTGTTGGGCAAGTCATTCCAGTCCTTTGCAGTGCGGACAAAAAATGATGACAGGTGAGCACTAGTCCGGGCAGGGGGAGGGTAAACGGCCTTCTGGTTGTTCGTGCGGCTGGAGATTCGGTGGGCAGGGCTGATAATAGACTTATTATCTGATTATAGACGCTAGACAGAAACGAGTAGTCGGGGGAAATCAATCTAACTGCTTTGTTTTTCAGTTATTCAATGAAACCGGTTAAGTAAGCTTCGTGGGCTCAGAAAGGATCAAAGATTAGGAATAATTACTTATCACGAGACTAAAGAGCAATGTTCTTCGAGTTAAGTTCCTTTAGCACCTTGTTCGCCATAAAACTGAGGAACTAACGAGACGCCATGAGGAAACGCAGACTGTACGCTTTTGAATATTTATAAAATGGCATTCTCACTTTACACCAAAATTATAAAATAACATTGGAATTTATCTCCTTATTTGTTCTTGTTCGTTTCTCTGATATAGATGGCTCTACTGTGCCTCATCACGGCTGCCCTGTTCTTGGCAGGTGAGGCGTGTAGTATATGCGTTGTGAATCTGTGATTGTGGTGCAATTCGCTGCATCTTATTTCGGCGTTTATTGTCTTTCGGTAGTTTTATTGTGGTAATAACGGCGGTGGATTGCAGTGTTTGTGATAATGACTCCTATTATAATTTATTTTATGAGAGGCGGCCTAACGCGATGCAGAAAGAGGGCAGGGGCCGTATTCCATAAGCTGTCCATTTCGAGTCCATTCGGTCCTGTGTCAGTGGTCACTCAAATATACTCGCGGTGTTTCAAGCGTCTGGGGCAAGTGACCCGGCCATTGGGTGGTGAAAAGCTAATTTCTTAGCTATTACTGTTTGGCTCATTAATTATTGAGAGGTGTGTGGCCCACCGTAAATATCAATATCAATTTATAGAATTTCAGAAGCGCGGTTACCCTCGGCGCTGTGGCCCAACAAATTTTGGCTATTTCGACGAGTTACGTGCACTGGAGACGTTGCTTTGCCTGCAAGCTTCTCGGAAGCGCATAAAGTTCGACGCGATGTAGCCGAAATTGGTTGGGCCACAGCGCCGAGGGTGACGGCGCTTCTGAAATTCTCATAAACTGATATTGATATCACTTACGGTGGGCTCACACACCTCTCAATAATTAAGGAGCCTAATTAACAGTAATAGTTAAAAAGTAAACCATTCGATATCAGTTAAACAGCCTGCTAGTTAGCACGTCTTCGCTGTATTGTGATGTACTACACCACTGACAATGCTGTGTCAAAAAAAGCGTTTTTCTAACTCAAAAAGCCTATTTTTAAAAATTGTGGAAAGTCTTAGGTGAAACACCCTGTATAGATATATCTGAGCTCCAAGAACAGCGAAGGATGGAATGCTGATAGTTCGCCACTAATGATGACGTTGAAATTCACGTTAAAGCACATTAATAAAATTACAAACAAGAAGGTAGATCCTGAATTCAGCATTCACCGTTACCCTCAATGTTTTGAGGTAGCAAGGCGCCAAAATAATTAATGAATTAAGTTTTGCAAATATTTGCACGAACTTTCATTCCTTCGTTAGGTGAGGTGCGGGAAGAACCTTGAGCGCCTGAGCGCCTGCTAAAGAACATGGTAAATGTGAGAAGATTCCCTTGAGACATCAGCGTGTGTTGTTGTTGCTCAACACCTCCCGTCCCCCTTTCTTTAGTTGTGGTAGGAAGAGGGCAGGAAGTTGGGTCTCTTGACAACACAAGCAACGTAAACAGTGGAGGCGAAAGCCTCAGGACGCTTAGCCAACGTTTCGACAAGAGGACATGAGCTGACGAAATGAAGTCCTATTGTCGAAACGCTGGCTTAGCACCCTGAACTACCCTTCTGTTGTACACTTTGTGTTTTTTTTAGCTATGTCATTTGCCTTCAAATAACCTCAACCAGAGTGAAATTGGTCCTCATCTTCGGTGCCAGGAACGTAACCTGAGTTAAGTGGGCAGTCGCTTTGTTCTCTTCGCAGCGCCTGCGCTTCTTCAGTCGGTGCACCCGGCTAGGGTTAACGACTACGTGGACGAGGTCCTGGAGGACAGGCTGCCTCAGGAGGTTCGCAGCCCGATCCAACTGGCAGCCTTCACCCGCGACGTCAGCCACGGCTCGCACTACGGCTCGGTGCTCTTCCAGTCCACCAACATCAGCAAGCACGAGCGAATGAAGCGCTGGGTTGACTGCAACAGCTCCGTCGGAGAGTTCCCCGAGCGGGTTACCATCCTCTGTGACGTCAGGTGTGCCTAGCGCTGTAATTCATTCAAACTGCTCCTTACGGAGCGCGCACAATTTACAACTTCCGAGGACGTGATAGTCCACGGCTCAGCATCGTCATAATAGGCGCAATAAATGGGCTTGGCGGGAGGAACATCCCTATCCACTAGAACGTCGCAAATGCGCTCTCGATTTCCTTTAGGTCCCGGCGATCGCACGTAGCGGCGAGACGTTCTGCTGACGAGTACGAGGGCGTGGGTCCGATTCCCGGCTTCGGAGGCAGTATATGTGATGCAGGTAAAACGAGGAGACACCACTGAGTCGTTTGCGCACATCAAAGAACCCAGGTTTCCGAAGTTACCCATGTTCTCCGCACGGCAGGCCCCATCTCGTCAAAGCGTCAGCTCATCACGCTGCTCAAGCAATGCTTGAATGTACGCGTAGGCTCTCTAGCCCAAATGCAGGAGCGTGCGCGTTGAGGTTGACCGTCTATCTTTAAGAAGCAGTACAGTTAACCACGTTCTCGGCAGTCGTACGGAATAACGAAAGATCCTTGCAATGAATGTATTTCGAGAACGAGCTCCGAAAGAATACAGGCCTTTGTCCTCGCTGCTAATCCGCCCATTGATACAGTCCCAGCAAGTAGAACCCGAATGACCGTAAAAAGATTCGATGCCGAGAGCAGTTTTAATCCTGCGCCTCTCCGCACTTAAACAAGCACGCGTACACGCCGCGGTATCAAACTGTTCCGCAGCATCTGCATTACGGCCGCCGCAGCTCGACGACTTCAGAAGCCTGCCTAGCGTGGCTCCATCTGCCCGCGTTCAAAAGAAGCTTTAGGCGCGACGAACAAGGTCCGTTCGCGCCGTCGGTCAGAGTGCCAACACCTAAATATATTCTTACACGTGGTATGCACACAAATCTCTATGTCATATCGATGTCATACCTTTTTATGAAGAGCGGGTACGAGTCTCGGAAGGTGCGTTCACACGGGCTGGTGTAGCTGCATGAGCTCAGTGCTGCAGGTGTACAGAGTAGTGGCGTCACAACACGGATACAAGGAGCGCAGCTCTTTGAAACAGGTCAGCGCTAAAAAAAAAGAGAAAAACACGCGGCGAGAGAACGACGACACGACAGAGTTGAGCGCTCACCTCTGTCGTGTCGTCGTTCTCTCGCCGTGTGTTTGTCTTTTTTTAGTGCTGACCTGTTTCAAAGAAATGCTTAACCAACGAGCCCAGCACCAAGTTTTACTAAAGGAGCGCAGCGGCGTGAGGATTCGTAGACACCAACTGGCGCTGCGCACTAGTGCTCTGTAGTGTTCCTGTATATGGTCCCGCAGGGAGCACCCTGCGGGAGCATATACAGGAACACTAGTGCTCTGTGTACTAAGCTTTTACTCAGTTTAAAGACTTGCGCAACGACAGCGTGAATATTGCGTAACTTTATGCTGTCTTGTGCGTCAAACCCCCTGTTTTTGTGCAGATACAGTGCAAGTATTTAATCAATCATTGATTGATTGATTGATTGATTGATTGATTGATTGATTGATTGATTGATTGATTGATTGATTGATTGATTGATTGATTGATTGATTGATTGATCGATCGATCGATCGATCGGTCGGTCGGTTTTCGTTACGTACACCGCAATCTCCGTACACGAGCGTCTTTGCATTTCACCTCCCCTGAAATGCAGTCGCGGCGGCTAGCATTGTGTCCGCAGCCTAGACGCCTACTCAGCAACCGAACCATAATCACTGAGTCACCCCTGCGTCTTGACTGACAGGTTCTATGGCATTCTGGTGCACACGGACAGCCTGCTGACGTACGACGGCAACGACACCGTCCGGGTGGCAGTCCGCGTCGTCTTCCCGCTCGGCACTCGGCTCGTCCTCCGGTTCGCGCCGTGGGAGGACCCCGCGGTCGACCTGACGCAGCTCAGTGGCTTCGACAAGTTGACGACCCGCTTCTGGGGGCTGGACAGCGGAGACCCTCGAAACCAGAAGCTCACCTTGGGCTACGAGAAGGTCGCCAAGGACCTCGTCGAGCGGGTCGTCGCCGAAGAGGTGGCGCCGGCGCTGAGCAGGGCAGCGGCCAAGTTCCGCTTTCCCTGCTGCCCGGACATCTGAGCCGTTAAGAGGACACGGCCGTATATAGCGATGCCCCTAGACGAGGGAACCCTAGGTTAGTTAGTCATAGCGGCGAAAATGATCGAGCCGAAAATTGCGCGCTTTTCTGGCCTTTACATGTAAGTACAACCACTTGCTCACCGGTAAAAGTTACCATGCTGGATTCTGGAACCAATGGTCCAGTTGTGCTCGTGTATTTTGTTCTGCTTTCTTACAAAAATAAAGTGCTCTAGGTCTCCTGAATCCGTGTAGGCTAACATGGTTCTTCGTTGTTTTTTTTTGTTCTTACTACAAGGAGCAACCAGGCTTCTTGAGAGAAGCTGGGCAGCAATCGGAGCGATATCTCACAGCGGCCCCTGGGTTTTGGTTAGGGCTGACTGCGTTTTAGCGGCCGTGACTCGTTTAACTACGAGGGTGCCGTTTCGAACAATCACTGACTGTGGAGTCCAGCTCGGGAGAGTCATATAGCGCTTTCGTTACTCCCAGAGCTCCCTTCTCAGTGATTTAGCCAATCAGTGCTCGGTGCACTTACTGATACAAATAATACGAACTGTGACCACTTATTTGACACAGCATAACCAAATTCAACTTCACGTCTGCATCGAACATTCAGAAGGCGTTCAACGCAATCTTCCAAGGACAAAGCTAAATGCCGGCTTTTGAATTATACATGGGGAGTAATCGTCGACTACATCCTAATCAATCTACTTAAGATGGGGGCCCACGTGGTGTGTGATTCCACTACACGTTAAAGAACCCCAAGTGATCCAAACATGGAAGCTAATGAAAAGGGTTCAACTGAAATTGCGGAGAATGTAGCCAGCTATGGAAAGAAAAATGGTGATGTAACGTTGACAGGAAGAGAGCGCAGTGGGTCAGGGAACAAACACGGGTTAATAACGCCTTGGGGCTAACCAAGAAGAAGACGTAATGGGCTTAGCCTGACATTCGCCAACGCGCGATCTTGCATTCTGCGCATGCGCGACAGTGCAGTGCCGCAATATTCGGTTTCTCGTTCCGGCTGGCGTGAAAGTTTTTTAAACGGCAAATTTTTATTCAGAATATTTCAAAATGCAACCTAAAAGGTAACGCACACCCGCAGGGAATTAACTGGTTTGCGCGCAAATAATTCTAGGGCAGAAAAAAGAAAAAGGTGGCTGAAAAATATATTTCGAGATATTGGTTTAAACTGAGATTTCGGTTCAGAAGCATTAAAGAATGCTATCTAAAAGAAAACTTATCCGCGGGTGCAAATGGTAAATAACTTTCGTGGTGTGAAGGCTTGGTCAAGAAAAAAGAAAAAGTTTGAGCAATAAACCAGATTCGAATCACTGTCATACGCGCTCGAAAATGCAATAGTATTAATCCACTGAGGCACATGAGCAACGGGAATTGCGGTTTTTAATTGTTGTCTTACCCGTTCCCAAAACTATTGCCGTATATTCGCGCATGAGTAGGACAGCAGTCCGCACGTTGGCGAATGTCTGGTTGGCTTACTTGAAATCCAGACGTAATGGGATTGGGCAGTGGTTGCAATTGGAATGCAAGATAACCGATGGTCGTTAATGGCAACCGGTTAGATCCCGAGAGAAGGCAAGCGTAGCAGGAGCGGAAAAAGTTAGGTAGGCTGATGAGATTAAGAAGTTTGGTGTGATGAGGTCGCCACGGCTGTCACAGTACAGGGCTAATTGGATAGGTATGGGAGAGGCTTTTGTCCTGCAGTGGGCGTAGTCAGGCTGCTGTTGCTGATGACGATGACGATAGTGATCATCATGAAATGGTCTAAATTAATCCGAGATTCTCTTTTACGGTTTCTCTCATAGCCAACAGTGCACTTGGCACAGCATAAAATTCTTTTAATAAACCAGGAATCAAAGATTAGGCGTGGGATGCTTTCATTGGATTTTCTATACTAAGGCACTGTAGGACTACATTACGTGCGAATGGAGAACGAAGAAGACTATTCTTTCCAGCGCGTGAGATCGGCAGGGAGATATTCTGCGAATTATTCTTGTTCTGCGGCGACCATGCAGGTCTTCGCCGTGGCAGCGCTGTGCCTCTTCCAGGCTACGTGCGCCGAAAGAAGCTTCCATGACATCCTGTAAGTTTGCGGACGCCAAGGGGACCAAGGGCGTCGCGGGCACTGTCGGTAGCCTTGCTTTGGTTATTTGAACCAGCGCTTTAACGGCAGCGCGGACGGCCTCAAGAGTCATGCGTTATCCTGCATGCCATCGACTAGAGATCTTATTTTGTCTGTAGCAGGTTCCCGCCACGCTCGAGAACGCCAATTACCTGCAAATTGCTGTTTCATGCTTGTGTTACCCTTTCAAAAGGAGTCCTCTCAGGCCGTTATCGCTATGGCCAGTAACGCGCGGCAAAACAGAGGTGGTGGGGTACGTTGTAAACACTATTCACCAACTGCCTGGGCACACATCTCAGAAACGTGATGTTCCGTGTCATCTACATCGTTGTCTGTTGTCATTATCACCATCCCCTATTTTTTTTATTTCTCTACCTCTTACCCTATATCTATAGAAGACAATTAATTTATCATGCAGACGGGTAAGTTTTCTTTCACCAAATTCTCTCTTGTTGTTTCCTCATAACTTCGTCGTGTAGCCAGAGCACGGACTAATCCAATATGGCCATGTACAAAACGTTTGCGATAGGTATATGATGGCGTGCTCTCTACGGCAATGTTACTTTGAGCAGCGCTGGCGTATAGCCATGCAAGGATCCTCGATGCTCTTGAAGCAAGAGTCAGTGACACGCAACGCAAACCAATCGCCACGGAACCCATCCTAAGGATGTTCCGCATACATAAAATTTAATTTTCGTGATGACCTAATTTTCGTCATTTTCCCGGCTAGCCAACCATTCATTAAAAAACACTCGCATATTCTTCTGGCACGCACATCAAAATTTGATTCTCAAAGTAGTATGGTTTCTTAGGCGTCAGAATAAACTCACTAAAAGACGCTTTTGAAGACTGGCAAGCGGTGACAACACAGTTTCTTGCACTAATACATCAAAAATAACTGCAAGTGCCAAAACTGGGAATTTTTTGATGGCCTTCGTTGGTGCGCTCACATATTGCTCGCCCAGGAATCCAGTTTTAATTGTGTCCTGATGAGGCCTCCACATCAGTCGGAATCAATCGGAAGAAATCGCGGGTTGCGCTCGGAACATTTAATGTGCTTCTCTCCTGAAGTAATGATGAGGAAATAGGCTTGCGAAGAGGTTACAGCTTCTCGCCCCTTTTATCGGGTGTTCTACAGCCAAGCGTGAGCTGTGCGGCAACACTGTGAAATTAATTTAATACACTACCTTTGCATGTCCAACATTGTCGGACAGAAATTTTGAATATTAAGGTATTGTAGGGTACTGTTATGGAAGTATTGAAGGTATAATGGTTCATTCTTCCTGTGTGTAGCAACATCTTTCTTCTAAAGCTTTTCCATCACTCGCATCGAGCAGTTAAGACTGTCATAAGAAACCAATGAGGAACGCTTTTGACGACCGAGAAAAAACGTTAATAGCAAGAAATGCATTTCTCTTGACGGGATATCTGCGGATATATTGATTTCTTTAGCGAAATCTTACAATATACGTAAAAATTGCGTTCATAAACTCTTTCCCGCTAAAAAATGCTTTTGTCCAGTATTGTTGGGTTTGCTGTTTTCGTAGGCCCGTTAAGAAAAGCTATCATCAAAATTATGTCTGCCAGCTCCGCTGGCATCGTGCGCTTATACATTATCACGTGCCTGCCGATGTACGAAGTTGTTGAGCTCTCTGCTGCAACTTTCCCTCAGACTTGGTTTCACATTTGCATTTTTTTTTTGTCAAGTTTTACACTGTTTTCCAGAATCCGCGTATGGTGCACCGAACGAAGGCTCCTCACCCCTTCTTTTATCTACGGGTGTTTTCAGAATTTCAGGACGTCCCTTCTGTCAGGTTCGTAGGGCCAATCTTCCTGATAGTCGGTGCCCTAATTTTTCCCCACCACGTTTGCAAATTCGAGGTGGTTCGGGTTAACGATTTTTTTGGGCTACGAGGCACGCCTTACTGTGAAGCTCTAGTTTCATTTCAACCACCTGCAGGGTTTCATTAATGTGCAGCAAGTGTCTTGTACGTCGGCGTTTTTGCTTTCGCCTCCATCGAAAGGCGACCGCAGAGGTGGTGCAGAGGTTTGATCAGTCACCTCTAGGTGCGCGATTCGATCCCCAGTGCTGCTTATACCCGCCAGTTTTCCAAGGGGTGGAATATTTCACTTGCCCTGGTTATCGGCTCCTCTGGCCTGAAAAGCTTCAAAAAATGAATCTTCGACTTCACCTCGTACAGACCAACCAGTTAGTCATGGCTTAAAATAAAATCATCATCATCGCCAATCATTAGGATGCATTCTCAACAAAGCATCATACTCAACAATTCTGGATAAAAGCATTTTTGAACTGGAAAGAGTTTACAAACGTAATTTTCCTGATGTTGCAAGATTTCACTATAACAATCAATATACGCAGAACCTCCCGTCAACAGGATTAGAGTTTTGCTATTATCGTTGTTTGCGACCGTCAATCTCCCGTCAACAGTACTGCATATTTTCGCCCGTCAAAAGCGTTCCCCATTGGTTTCCTATGGCAATCTTAACTGCTCCATGCGAGGGATGGAAAAACTTTAAAAGATTTTGCTACAGTTTGGAAGAATGAACCATTACCTTCAGTATTTCCATAACAGTACCGTAAAAATTTCCAATATTCAAAATTTTTGCCCGAGAATGTTTTCCGTGACGAGCGAATACAGCTCAGCAAACATCCACTTCGCATATTCTGAATGCACCTGCAGTTCGCCACTTGGGGGCTACATCATCGAGACTCCACCGCGGCATGTGGCCATTGCCACGGCAAAAATGGCGGCGGCGAGAAATTCGAGCTACGCAACTACTGTGTCCACTAACGGTGACGACCAAGGTAAGTTCCTTCCTCTCCTTATAGACATGGGGGATTTTTTTTTTTTTGCCGTGCAACTTTGATGAGAGGAAGGTCGTTGCTGAAAGCTCATTTCTGCACTTTCTCAATTACTGTATAATCTGTGCACGCAAAAAGAGGTTTGCCAGTGTTGGCGGCCCAACATACAATTCCAATTCATATTCCGCTATTATATTTCATACAAGGGAGCAATCACTAAAACCTGCCGTTATCGGTGACTTGACGATGAGGCTGCCGCTACAGGCGATCGAAGCAGCTGCGGGTACTCATTCAGGGTGCTTCAGAAGTTTAAATGCCATACGATCCGCTTCTGAGCAGTGTACTTGGGCATTTACGACGCCTTCGAAGCTCAAAGCCTCCGTAAAAGGTAATATTCTCACCTCAGAGAAGCTTGGTAGCTACATGGGCGCTTACATGACTGATTGTACTGCTGAAACACAGACCCTCTGGCCTGGGAACATTTTGTAGCGAGAGCTACATTACTGTAGCCGCTTCGCCTCTTCAGCATGGTCGCACTTTCGCCGTGGTTGCACCTAGGCCATGGTCGCACCGTTTGGCGCGCCATTTAGCATGACGTCACTCCGCCGTTGCGCTCGTCGTAGAGCAGACGCCGCTCGCCTCGCCAGTTGTGCGCATGCGTAGTAGAGGGAGAGGGGCTGTCGCAGTGTGTATATACATCGGTTCGGCGTAGCCGGAGGCGAGCCGCGGCGTTTGTTCGGCGTCGTGTGAGCGTCTCGTCGACCTGCGCCGTCGCTCGGAGCCCGCAGGAGACGGTGACCAAACACATGAGGGCATACGAACTGGCGTCTCCAGACGGGGGTGGGGAAACATCGTAGGTAAAGCCCCTCAATTATCCCCTGTCCGTAGCTAATTGTCCCAATCAGCTGCGGCGGGAACCTTATGCGGGGCCAAGGGTGTCAATTAGCAAGTGGACAGAACGGGCGCTGCTGCCTTCGCAGAAACGGGCCGCGGCTTTTGGCCCCACCAATCTCCACCTACGAGGTATTTTCGGCGCCGACGCTGAGATCTGTCCTCGCCAGATATCTGCGTCTCCCTGCGTCGCCTCGCTCCAAGCACCGAATTTTCGCCTCCGGCGACGCCAGTAACCCACACGCTGACGCGGCGCCGAAGAAACGCTGCCTTGTGCTTCGGCCGTTATGGAGAACGATGAGTCGGCCAGGCTGAAAGAAGCCAGACTTCGGCGTCGGAACAAAGCAAGGAGGAGACGGCATGCCGGAGAGACCGAAGAGCGTGTCAAACGTCTCGATAAGCGTCGTAATGACGACGCGGCTAGACGAGCTCGCTTAGCCTCCGACAGTGAATCCGCGATGGTAGAAGACGACGTGCCGAGTTTGGCGTCTCTGAGGGAAGCCAGACGTCAGCGTTGGAACGAAACAAGCATAGACAGAGATGAGCCAAGTAAATCAGTAGCATTACATCGCTTAACCACAGCTAAGCCTAAGCGTAGTCATGGCCTGTAGCTCTCGCTACCTACCAGATTTAACCAGGGCTAAACCACAGCCAATTTTTTTGCGTCTTGTACATGCAACTCAAATGAAAATTACCAGCGCTAGCTGCCCTGTATGGAATAGCAAAACAAAAGCAAATACAAAATTTTCCTGCATATCCACAATAACGAAAACGTCTGCAAATGAGAGCACTACTTGCAAGGTCACAGAAAAAAAGCAAAATATAACCAGTTTAATTCACTTAGGGGAAGAAACAGGAAAATAACAACAGCCAGTCTTAATAGTGATAGGTCCCGCCCTAATATATATAACTGTATCTGCTCGCACAATGCAGCTAATATGCATATAGGTGTTCTGTATACACAACAAAGAGCAGAGACAACCCTTCCAAAAATTCGTTAGGCAGTCTATGGACGATCCATAGACTTTTGTTTATAAAGTCTGTAGACTCTCTATAGACGAACCCTAGAGAACAATCTATAGGCAATAGAAATCCTACAGACCATCTATAGACAATCTATAGATTTATGGCCATACACTTTTAGTAGACTTTATCTATAGACAGTTTATAGAACTTATGAATGCAATGAATGCATGGACACAAATAAATATATATCTGAAGGCAATAGTCTATAAGAAGTCTATAGTCGGTCTATAGACCATTCTTATAAGGGAAATGGGAGCATGAATTGTTCGGTCACAGAAAAAGAGTGAGAGCAAAAGTTGAACAGTTTAATTCGCACATGGAAAAGGACAGTGGCAAATGGCATTCACCGTGCTTTAAGTCGCAGGCCCTCTCTGCTATTTGGCGTCGCCCGCAGCTGAGCTACCCCTGATGCGTTCTGCGCGAACCGCAGACAGCGACGACCAGAGGGGCCTCGGCCATCCGTGCACCCGTGACGGAGACTGCGTGGCCGGTCGAGGGCTCTCCTGCCAAGAGTGGGTGTGCAGTTGCGCGCCGGACTCCCCGGTCACGGTGCGGGTGCAAGGCGTCGACACCTGCCTGCCAGGTGAGGCCGCTTCTTCGAATGTCTTCTTCGCTAACGGCGCAGCCACTTCACTGCGTCCGCGAAGTCCTCGGGGAGTTGAGCACAACGCACGGTAATGAAAGGCCCTCCGGGGTACAGTATCAAGGTATCATTAGTCTCTTGCATACGTTGCCCAAGAACTAATGCGTGGCCAAGTATATCGGATGTATCGCTTAGTTACGAGAAGTGCAGCGCAAAAAAAAAAACGGGACAGAAGGGGAAGACGCAAACAACAGACTGGCGCTGACTTCAACTGAGTTTTTCACCATGAAAGGGCCGTTTGTCACTTCCATGCAACTAGTCTGGGAACAAGGAAAACTCCCGTTGCCATGGAGAACAGCGGATGTCATATTCATCCCCAAGCCTGGTAAACCGTACAAGCTCGAAAACCTGAGACTCATATCTCTCACCACCTGCGTTGGAAAGCTCATGGAGAAGGTGATACATACGAGGCTTTATAACTACATGGAGTCCAAAGGACTCTGGCCGCACGAAATGGTCGGCATCAGGAAACACCTCAGCACGCAAGACGTAATGCTGCGACTGAAGCATGACATCGTCGATAAGTGGCACTCAGGTGACACGAAGGCTATTCTGGGGCTTGACCTCCAGAAAGCCTTGGACAACGTTCACCACGCGGCCATTCTTGAAAACCTCGGAGACATGGACGTTGGAGCTAAAACCTTCGCCTACGTCAGCAGCTTCCTCTCGGAGAGAAGGGTCACCCTGACATTCTTGGAAGCAGAATCATCGAGTATAAAGATAGCTGGGAAGGGCACACCTCAAGGATCCGTCTTGTCCCCCCTGCTCTTCAATATTGCGATGATCAAACTCCCGCAAAGACTTGGCACCATCCCAAACATCAATTTCAGCCTCTACGCCGACGACATTAATATCTGGACCAACCGAGGATCAGACGGAGAAATTCAAGAGAATCTCCAACTAGCGGCGGCCGCTGTGGTCGACTACGCGGCGAAAATCGGCCTCAGTTGCTCTCCTCAAAAATCTGAGCTATTGATTTACACCAAGAGCAGACAGAAACCCGACATCGAAGTTACAGTGGAAGGCGTAAGGATCCCAGCAGTCAGCCAGATCAGGGTCCTCGGACTCATCATCCAGGCCGACGGGAGGAACACGACCATGATAAACAAACTGCAAGGATCCGTAGCGCAAGTAACAGGGCTCATCAGAAGAATCTCTCTCAAAAACAGAGGTCTGAAGGAAGGGAACTTAGCCAGAATAATGCAGGCTTTCATCACCAGCAGAATCTGATAGGTCATCCCCTACCTGCACCTAAATGCGAAGGAAAAAGAAAAGATCGAAGCATCCGTATAAGAAGGAGTATCAAGAACGCACTCAGTCTCCCTCAATCAACCTCGACTACAAGATTACTTGCCATTGGAATGCACAACACAGTAGACGAGTTGGCGGAAGCCACACGAACCACACAGATAGAGCGGCTCAGTCTGTCTGACACCGGGCGACAAATACTGAGATGGGTGGGGCTTCAACACGACATGGGCACCACCCCGAAAGTTAGTCTCGACAACGGGTACAGAGACAACCTCTACATCCCGCCGATGCCAAAAAACATGAGCCCAATTCACCACAAGGAAAGAAGGGAAAGCAGAGCCAAGGCCATAGCTAGAGAAATGGACTCGAAACCACCGGGAACAGTGGCATACACGGACGCAGCCACCGGAAAATCTGGGGCCGCGGTCGCCGCGGTGGTAGATGGGGCAGGCATCCCGTTAATTACAGCATCGATCAAAACAAGAAATGCTGACATCGCAGAGGAAGTGGCTATTGCACTCGCGTGTGTCGAGACGCAAGCCAACACCAAATTAGTGACAGCAAGACGGCCATCTGGAACCTCGCCAAAGGAAGGGTGGCGGCAGAAACGAAGAAAATACTTGAATCCAGGGAGATTTCCCGTAAGGTCAGAATTATTTGGACTCCTGGCCACGAATCGGCACCGGGGAATGAAGCAGCACACGCGCTCGCTCGAGACGTCTACTACCGGGCGAGCGCAGAGCGGCTCGACGACCCAGTACACGAGGAGCGGCTGACCACCTTCAGAGACATTTGCGACTACTATAAACTGGGTAGAAGATCCTACGCCACACCGCACACACAATTGGACAACGAACAAGCCAGGCGTCTGAGGAGACTCCAGGCGGGCAACTATCCGAACCCACACTGGCTATACCTCCTTAACATAGACGCAAGAGAACACGACAGATGTAAACAATGCGACCAGAGAGGGACACTAAACCACATAATCTGGCAATGCCCCTACTCACCTGGGGCTGCCGTAAACATTCCTAATGAGGAAGCTTGGGAGTCTCTCCTTCGAAGCTCAAAACTCGAAGACCAACTCGAAGCCATCCGCCTGGCGACCGAGGCCTCGAAGAACCAAGAGGTTCACCACACAGGCCTCTAGTCGCGGAGCCCCCTTCTCCCTCCCGGGTCTGCGTACCTGAGCTGGGAAGGTAGGCGTGTCTCCTATATCGGTGGGAAATAAAGTTTTTCTGACTGACTGAAGGCTGTTCAGGTGACGCTGAAGGAAGGTTCCCACTTGAACCTGCCATGTGCCCTTTTCCTTAACAATAGTTCTGAACGGGCACTCGGCCTTGTGTGTTTTGCCCGAGAAGAACACTTAGAGCACGTGAAACCTATAGCTCCCTTCGCCTTTTTGTCCAGGCCGTCCAACCGAAGGCTGCTCAGCAGATTCCGTGCGGTGCTCTTTTGTTTCTTTGGCATAAAGCTGATGCATTTGAAGTTCTTCTCAATGGCGCAATTTGCCTTCTGGCGGAACATGTCCATCGGCATAACGATGAACCCTCCTTCCTTGTCACTCTGTATCGCCATGAGGGAAGCTTATCTAAGTCGCTTCGCGATCTTCATAGGTGGCGGTTTCTTTGTGCCTACTGTCAGTGTGGTACGTAGAATGCAGTCAACTCCTGCCTCAACGATCCTGGTACTGGGTTGTTCATCCGGACGGTCCGCAATGCCTCTTATCATAGCGAGTAGTCCAGGTCTGATTGCCTGGGGTTCGTAGCCAAATTTCGGGCATTTTCTTAGCTCCCTTCCCACATCGTTCGGAAGGACGACATCCCCAAGAGCTGTCACCTGTCCTACATCGCCCGGTAGGTCTATGCGATGGCTAATAGAAGTAATCATAGCTCCTCGCAGTAGGCACGAAACGACCTTGAGATACAGTTAAGTACCAACATCGTTTTTTCGACCGCTGTGCAGTCTGCGAAACGCGATGATTGATCAGCACGCACAAAGAAATATATTTCCAAGTACAACGTACTTTCTGAAATTTCCCTCGGTTATTTTTCGGCACACTTTCCAAGCTAATTCAGTTTACATTGGCGGACACCCGGAAGAAATGTATTTTACGCCTTTTATTAGGCGGTAATCTGAGTAGAATAAGACCGCAACACCGCGGCAAACAAGCTATAAGGAACGTTAGAGAACCGAAAATGAAGCAATGGCTCACATAGCGCGCACTGTTCTTAATTTCATTTATTTGTACACACTGCAGACTCGACGAGGCTATTGCAGAAGTGGGGTGCAATACAAGGCAACAAAGAAAACAAACATACAACATTAGGGACAGGCTTGTAAGAATTGGTCTATTAAGAATGGACGGGCGTTGTCTGCTAAAGTATTCCAAACTTCAATGGTATGAGGGAAAAAGCTGTACTTTAAAGAAGTTAGTGCGGGCTTAAAAGGGCGAAATCTTTAGGGTGTGGTGCCAGCTTGTAGATGAAGGTTTTGAAAATGTCAGATAATTATCTAGCGGAGAAAAGAGAGTTAAATGACAAATGTGCATGAATTTGAGGCATTCAGAACGACGAAATGCGGCAAGTGTAGTAAGGCCTAGCTGGGGAAGAAAAGTAGACGGCGCAAAATCGATGTCAAATCTCCTGCAAACAAAACACACAGCCTCCTTCTTCACAGACTTAGTTTCTTGACATCACACTGTTTATGCGGATTGCAAACAACACACGCGTAATGTTCGTAGTGGTCTGCTTACCCGCATCATGGCTTTATTCGCTTCTGTAGAAACCGATGCGAACGGCCTTCGCTTTCAAGGAGCCCCACCGAGAGCTGCAAGCCTCACTCTCAGACGACACTGTCCCACGCATGCGCAGCAAAGTCCCTGTACGAGGCGTGTCGCTACCACCAGGAGTGCAGCCACCGGAGCGCCAATATGCGCTGCGTGGACTTCCTCTGCTACTGCCCGCTGCCTTTCGAGCTGCACGGCAACGGGGACTGCCTGGAGCGTGAGTTGCATCGCGAATACACGCATGGCGTGCAGTCACTACATGCGCCTGTGCGCGGACGAAATGATTTTTTTTTTCATTTCTAGTTCGACGTCCCTTTATTTCCTCCTTTTTTTTCTTTGTCCTGTTTTATGACATGCGCCAAGTAGTTCTACTTAATGCATTTTCTATTCGTGAAAGACAGCCCATAAATGGAGATGCCAGAACGCTGCACCTTGATCTGAATTCATAGCCGCCGCGGTGGCTGAGTGGTTAAGGCGCTCGGCTACTGATCCGGAGTTCCCGGGTTCGAACCCGACCGCGGCGGCTGCGTTTTTATGGAGGCGAAACGCAACAGGCGCCCGTGTGCTGTGCGATGTCAGTGCACATTAAAGATCCCCAGGTGGTCGAAATTATTCCGGAGCCCTCCACTGCGGCACCTCTTTCTCTCTTTTACGCGACAGCGTATCCAGGTCGTTCGGTCGAAAAGCCGTCGGCGTAGTAGTAGTCGGCAGCGCTTGTAATCGAGGGCTGCGTATAAAATATCGCATCGTGGTAATTTGTGGTTCTAGTGATTGACGATAGGAAACGCTCAGAATGAAACGCCAATGCTTGATGATGCCAATTAAGAAAATTTAGAGTGTATAATTGATAAATTTATTAATTCAAACAACTGGAAAAATGAAAAATGCGTTCAAATGTGTCAAACTGCTCAGAATGGAAAGCCTGACCCACTACGCTATCGCGTCATATCCTTAAGGCGGAGCCTAAGTGTCCTCTCCAATTTTTCTTCTTTCACTCCCAGCTTCCTCTCTTTCCTTACGGCGCGGTTCGGGTGTCCACCGAAATGTGAAAATTGCTGCGTCATTTCGTTCCCTAAAAAACAATTTTTATTTTAATTCGGTTGTAGTGCTTAGTCACTAGAGCTGACAGTGTAGCTTTAGAAACAGTGCAGACCTAAAAAGAAATTTTTTCTTTGTTTGCCATGCATCCTTTTTATTCCTCCATGCCTTTTAGGTAAAAAGCCATATAGGGCATGTTTACGGTCACTGCAACATGCGAATTGAGGAGACTCGTAAACATACGCAACGTGTTGTAACTACCGTGCGATTTTTTTCGCTCAAAATGTTAAAATGTTCTCATAAAATGTTGGTCAGCTCAGTCTATGTATGTTTTTCTAATACGGCGCCGCAGACTGAACAAACCAGTCAACTTTTTTTTCTTTTTTAGAATACCACGTGCGTGCATGTTACTTTTCTGTGCACAATCAATAAGTGTTGTCCTGGATGGATTAACTGGCGAATAATTACTAAATCTTTCTAAAGAGGGCTATACCATTGAAGCGAGGCAAAGCGCCGCTGTTATGGCTCATCCATCGACAGAGCGTGTGTACGGGAATCTTTTGAAGCGTTTTTCTGCCAGTTAACTTACGGTGCTGTTCTTAACGTCACATTTCTATGCAGCTAAACCAGTCGCGGGGAAAATAATCGCTGCAGTGACTCCAACGACAATTTTGGTCGTCGTCATGGCTGCCCTTGGCGGCACCTTCTTGTTTCGAAGGTAGGCTATCATCGCCAACATGAAGAGTTCGCACAATTACATAATGTGACGGTTAAGCACCATTTGCACCTAAATTGAGATGAAAATATATTTTTACTCAAGGAGCGCAACGCAGCCCCGCTATGATATTGCGTTTTCGCTGAAATTAATAAAAGGCGTCTTAATGCGTCACTGTTTGCTGTTCACGGCATATATTAACTTCTAGCACCATGTTATTTTGGTCATTGTAGCCATTACTGTAGCCGTTAGCGACAGTGATGGAAACGAATAGCATCTGAATTTTGGGTGGTTTTGTTGCAAGTGACGCTAACCAGCGATTTTCATCCCAGAGCGTTCGCTAACGCGGAAGACAAGGAGGACAGCTGTTCCAGCAGGAGCGCTCCTGGGAGACAAGGCCAGAGGCCTAGAAACGGCTCGATGGCTGCTCGAAGCAAGGTGCCCAGCACTTCCATCTCAGTGCGCACGGGACCACTGAAGTCGTTGCGGCCGAAGAAGCCGGGTTCGAACCTCTACAGCCAGAGCCACGAAGCGTCTTCGTTGCCCGCTACTCGTCTCATTCGCGTGCCTCCTGACAAGCAGCGACCGAACGCCTTCTCCCCAGGTCCCGCCAGCGCGACCACGGCGATGCAGACGTCCAGCTTCACGCCTCCGGTGCCCTTCGAGAAGTCGTCTCTGGCGCTGGGCAAGTCTGCGCTCTCAGCAGTACCTCCGGCGCCTCTTTCGAGCGCACGACTTATAGATAAGCTTCTCTCTTCGAGCGTCGACCTTCCGGACGAAGAAGATATCTCTGTGCGCGTCCTCAAGGATAACAGGCCCGCTCAGCACCCGTGGTTTTCGAAGGTACCGCATGGGGATGTCCTCACATCGACCGCGTCCAATTTCCAGAAGCGTGCGATCCTCCCATTCACAAAAGGTGGAAGCAGTCGTGTTGACGATGGCTCTTCGCTGCCCATTGAATGGGGAACCTTGGTGTCTAACCGGGAATGCCACGGCAACCGAGCTGTGCTGGACCAAAGCACTCGCCACGAGCAAGGCATCAAAAGATTCAATGGCGCGAAAGACGACGCTTCGGGGCTGACGCTTTTCTCGTCTTTCCGCCAGAGCAAGAACGTCACGTTCCTGGACTGCACGCTTTCTGACACTGTTCACGCTGACCGGAAGCTGGATGAAGAGAAGCCCGCGGGCCAGCTCTGCACTGCCCGTGCGGGCTATGAGCACGGCATGCGTGTCAGCTCGCTCAAGGCGGAAACCCGCTGGCTTTATCAAAGTGAGCGACCACCTGCGACCCAGCAGGATGTGCCTTTGGGCCAGTGCCAGCAGTCTGGGAGGTCAGAACCTCAAAGCAATGAACAGTCTCGGGTTGCCGCAGGGGCAAAAAGCGACAATGCTCAGACGAGGTACGAATTGAACCATCGGTGACCTACCTTTCTTCAATTTGAGGTGCCGTATTTTTGGGTAGTCCAAAGGGGAGACAGACTTGCAGGGCATATCCTCCGTCATATTTTCTCGATTCAGTTAAATTGCTGGGTCAGAAAAGGGTTGTGTATTGTCCGTTTAGTATTACGACTCAACATCCTTTAATTCTGCCACATTCGCGGCGTTTTAGAGGAGCGAAAATAGCAGGCGCAATCACTTTTTTTCTAAACATTGTTTTCGCTGCCCAGATTCAGCTGACGTCAATAATAAGGCTCTGAATTTTCCAAGCTGCCGGCATGGTGTTATGGTATTATGCTCTCTGACAGCTCGGTACCTTGGTTATTGTACCTTGGGTTCTCATAGCTGCTGAGATCACGAGAACTACCGAGTGTTAAACCATAGTGATGTGCTAATAGCTTTCGAAATTCAATTCGCGCTTGGTGACGCCATCTATAGCTTCCGCAAGGCTGTCACATTATACTGACGTGCAGCCCCTCGTTAGCGCACATTTCGCATGTCCTTCCGCTATGGCCCAGTCTCCTGAACCCTTCTGGGGCACCTCTCTCGGTACAGGACTGAGGAGCCCCTGACATGGGGCGAGCGCAACCGCCTTGGCGTGGGCACACCCTTCGTGGACATCGAGGAGGGCTCGCTAGCGGAGTCGGCGTCCATCCCCCTCTCGTTCCTCTCCCCGATCTCGCCCAGCTTCGAAGTGTTGCCTAAACCGGACATCAGCAGCGGCATGCTCCGAGAAGCCGATGCTCTGCTGCACTCTGCTCAAGACGGAGCTACGGCTGGCACCCAAGAGCGGGAGGACCCCAGTCTCGTGGCCGAATTTGTGGCTGCCGTTGGGAGTGGCAAGCCTTCCAGCGACAGTACAGCGCCGCTTCGGTTCAGCGGGCCCGTAGTGTCAGGGAACGTTAAGGACAGATCGTCTGTGGTGGGCCATAAAGAGACCACCGTCAGCACTTCCACGCGTCCTCCCTCAGTGGGGCAGGCGACGGCTCAACCAGCAGGGATTTCTACGTTGCCTCCGCAGCAAACATGGCCGGCTGCCGTTAACGAGGTGGCTCGCCAAGGTTCGTAACGGTAACTTTCCATACTATTTGTTAGGCGGGACCCTGGGGGTAGCGTCCAACTATATATGTCTGAAGCCATATAAGGAACGTCGCACAGCCACTGGTTACAGACGCATATGAAAGATTCACCAAATTTAGGCTTTCACACTTCAACACAAGCTTCAGCGCCAATCTTGGGGCACTCCAAATTTGAGCTCAGCCCACTTGTCAGAAAAAAAAAACAGTGCGCATATTATCGTGTTAGAAATCTTCGCATGAACGGCAAACGAAAACTGACAACACGCCTACACCCTAAACCCTTTCTGTAGCTCCAACCACCGCGCCGGCTTAGTGGCTATGGCTTTTATCTGCTGGGGCCATGGGGCAATGGGTAGAATCCCGGCCTCGGCGGTCGCATTTCAATAAATGCAGTAACATTTGCGTGCTGTGCGATGTCACTGCACGTTTAAAGGACCTCAGGCGGTTTGAATTAATCCGAAGCTCTCCAATACGTAGTCTTTCATCGCTCCCATGTGCAGCTTTGGGACGTTAAGCCCCGCATATACCGTACCATAGCATACCATCCGTTTATGCAGCTCCAGTATTTCCCCACTCGTCATTAAATATCAGAATAGCATTTTGCTGCATACTAAATATTCAATATTGCTTCTAAACCAATTGATTATGACTGCTTCTGCCACATTCGTAATGTAGATACTGCAGGTGCTTTGAGCCATGTCTCCGCTTCGAATGCGTTCCCCGCTCTTACAGGGGTCACGCCGAACAAGACACCAAAACCGACGGGCGATACAGATGGCCGCGAAGACGCGACTGCTGGAGAACGTCGACAGGATGAATCCAAGCCTGGAGAGCAGGCTCCGCAGCCAGAAGAGGGCACGTCATCGTATTCAGATATTGAAAACTTGGCCGAGATTCTCACGAGCCTAAAGGTAGGCAAGGTACACATCTCACAACTCGTTGCCACAGAACAGAAAGCTATAGCTTGAGCCCGCAAAACAAGCACGAGGCTATCGAGACTGTTCAAATTTTATAAGGGTGAATGTCCGGTACTTTTGTTGCCGCATGCGTATGTTAGTTAGTGACCGTAGATCTTGACCACGAGAGCGAAACAGACTAAAAAATAAAAATCGGTCGGAGTGCATTTGGCAGTTAATCTCGTCATGAATAGCAACTTACTATAGTCAAGCCCCGATCTATCTAACTCGAAGGGGATCGCGCAGTAGTTCAACATATCGATAATTCGATATGTAAACAATGGCAATAGATAGGCTTATATCAAAGCTGGAAGTAAGACTATATACATTGCATCCACGACAGTGACGTAGTACACAAGCTTATTGCAGCGTTGAATAGCCACCCGATTCTCGGCCGATCCCCCAGTGTGGGTATGTGCCATCTTTTGATAGGCTAACAACAACAACAACGACATGCCGCCTGCCGGCGTGCACTCAGCCCACCGCTCGTTAAGCGTTCTTAGGCCTAACTTCGCGTAGAAGCCGCAGCGCACGGTGCTCTCGAACTGGCCCTGCCTATTCCAAGATTGCTGATCCTGTTGCCGCTACACTATATATAGAATAATCTTATTAAAACAACGCCTTCTGCAGCGGAGCGCGTCAGGCAATGGCCGCCGCTATAGGCTCTAATTACGAGTAGTTAGACTGGCTTCACCGCTTTGCAGTGATGTGGCGTGGACAGCGAGTACAAGAGACCGAAGGCCCCCCTTAGGCATACCCCGTGCACGTTAACCTCGTCACGCGGTTTCACAGCGCTGCTAAAGCTGCGAACAGGCGCCCAAGGCGCCCAGCCGACCCGCCTCCACGCGTGAAAGTGCTCGAAGACGCCGTTAGGAAAACTGCCCCTTGTAGGGTCGCGGCGCGCCGTTCGATATATCGAATGCTCTGTTGAACGCGAGATATATAAATGCGAACAATAGTCAGGAGAGCTGGTACTGGCACTAGTTGGTATATCATGCCTCTGTTTTAGAAAGCCCTAGCGGGACAGAAGGGAAGGAAACACACTATACGAGTAGCAGTAGTAAGTGGTTTTATTAAAATAATAAAAAGGAAGGAAAAGATTATTGCTAGCCCCGGCATCTGCCATCAATACTGAAGCACCTGAGCTGGGTCAGCAGAAATGAAAGATAGCAGGCAGAATGGAGAAATTAAATGAAAGAGGTGGGGGGACAGGAAGAGAGGATAGGGGGATAGGCAACATACACAAAAACTATTTACACAATAAGAAATGTGTCCAGTTTGTGCGCGTGATTAGTACATGATGGAACTGTAAAAACACACGCGCTGCTAACAAATAACAAACTAGTAGCGCTTCACCGTTTGTGTGGGCCCTTTCCTTGTATCCAACTAGCACTTTCCAAAACATAAAGCAAACAAAAGTGCTATACTTTTCAGTAGACAAGGAAATCGAAAGAGGTGCTCGTTTCGACGTAAATGACTGAACCCAGCAGCCACCGAAACCAAGGAGCGTAAGGGACGTCTTTTTAAAATTAATTTTGTAGCTTTTATCAATGGCAGATCAATAAAAGCAGAAGAAAAAACTCATGTTGCCGGTGGGATCCGAACCCGCGACCACCGAATTTCCGCCATTCATACTTTTGCATGAAGGTTTCAAGGGGATGTTCTTGCTGATCAATATAAACAACAGTTCGATACACCCGGGTTCGATATACCCAGTCTCAACTGTAGGGTTCTTCGAAAAGAAAGTTCATAATAGTTTATCTCGCGAGTACGCATCCATGAAATAGGAATTTGCAGGCTAAGAAAAAAATTGAAATTAAAGTGAGGACCACGCACTGGACTATAGAAAGGGATATAATAGATTTAATTAATCGACAAGAAGTTAGATGAATGGGTCAGCGAACAAGCGCGAGTTAAGGGTATCCTATGTTCGAAATCAAGAATAAACGGGTACGGGCAGGTATTAACTGATTCCTTATGGCAACAGAGAGGATTCTAAGAGAAGGCGAACCTAGTAGGGGGTGGCAGAGTCACAAGGTCACGTGGCCTCTTTCGACCAACCAGCGAATTTCGTGACACACGCCGCCATTTTTGGGAATGTGGACACCAATGCTATCGCATTAATACTTGACATGGTCGTGATATGCCTGCGCATGTCATTTTAGAGAGCGAAACGGTAATAAAAGGATTACGTACTAACTGGCATTTAGACGGGGAGTCTGGTTATAGATACTCATCAGATAAATTATAAAGGAGATGCTTAGTAAACTGCTTTTGCACCTGCAAAATAAAGCTGAATTATTTTTTTCGGTGTTGCATAAATTGCCGCCTCACATTATAGAAACTACCAGAGCCGTAGCCGACAGAAATAGCTTAAACAAGTTTTTAAGTGGGCGCGTTAGAAACAGCTTTTATTCTGCTGATGTGAAATGTGAAGAGAGTATCGAGCTCTAGAACGGGCGCACAAAAAGAAGCTGTCATATGTATCTCGCCACGGAAAACGCATAATAGCGAAGAGCCATAAAACGCATAAAAGGAGCGGCGACTCGCGAGGCGCCCGTCCCCTGCAGTCGAGCTTCTCCGCACAACACTCCCGCAACACCGCCGCCCTCTTCGCTTAGCTGCCTAGTTGGAAATGTGAGAGCTCCTGTGCCTGCGTAGCGAGCGGCGCTTATGGTGCAAGCACCACGCCAGTACGGTAGAAAGCTGATCTGGACTTCTGGAGACTTTGGCGCGCCGCTCGGGTAAATCGAGGCGCTCGGCCGCCCGTGCGCGGCAGGCCTCTTCGTCGGCGGAATGCAGCCTTGCGGGAACGAATCTCGTGAGCGCTTTCAATCCGGCATTGGTGCATCGGTTTTGTCCTGCCCTGGCCCGTGCGAACATTCCCCCGTAACTTAAAACTGGTGAGTCGGACGTCCTTGACTCTCTGTAGCGTAGCCTTCCGAAGAACATATCGTTAGCCGCTAGCCGGTGTTTATTGCTGCTGTAGCAATAAATGCCGCTTGTGTCAGCACGCTGTCGCATTTCTTTGCTCTCAAGAGCACGGCCCGCCGTGGTCGGCTTGCGCGCTGCGGCGCTTGCGAACACGGGGTGAGGTGGTGGCCTGACTGTCACTGAGCGTAGACAAGCGGTGAATATACGCATATATTTCTCCTTGAAATTTTACAACCCCACAGGTTCTCGATCATACTTCTTCATTCTCATTCTGAACCAGATATAATCCGATATAATATACGATATCTATTATATATCGCATATATCATTCCCTTCCACGACCAGATTGGGATATATGATTCTCAGCCACACAGAAACTCCCTACCCGGAGTCTCTGCTGTGCGGACATTTATTCCCCTCTTCCGGCGGCGGCGTGCGCACAGGTCACCCAGCTGGGCAACGAACACCTCCGGCGCGAGCGAACACTGCTGCGAGACTACGGAGGGATAGCGCCAATCCTGCCCGGCCTGCCCGCGGCTCTCCAGTGGCCCAGGGCTACTACCGTCGCCGCTTCTTCCGCCGTAGTCCTTAGCGCCGGCACAGCGGCGACCATGCCTGCCGCTCAGCGCATAGTTCCGCCCTCCCGAAGCAGGCCGGCGACTCCAGCCTCCGAGCAGAGTCCGACAGGGCCGCCCAAGGTGGCGGCAACGCCCGTGTTGCCGCCTCTCAAGGAATCTTCGGAGGACGCCGCGGAGGTGAGCTGCCGAAAGTATGGCTCGAGCTGTGTTCGTGGCGGCTACTCGCGGTAGAAAAACACTCGATCACCAAGGCCTCCCCGATGTTAGCCATGAGAGTTGTGAAATATATAATTCCAAAGACTCTGAACAGCTGATGGAATTCTTGCAGCTTTTCCTTCCAACCTAATTGCGTTTCTTTCATTTTTTTAATGGAAATAAGTGGAGGTGCCGCGGTGGCTCGGTGGTTATGGTGCTCGGTTGCTGACTCGAAAGACGTGTATTCGATCCCGGCCGCGGCGGACGCATTTCGATGAAGACGAAATGCAAGAGACCCGTGTACTGTGCGACGTCAGGGCACGTTAAAGAACACCAGGTGGTGGAAATTATCCTGAGCTCTCCACTACGACATGCCTCATAGCCGGAGTCTGCTTGGGACGATAAAACGTATAAACCATTCAATTACGTGGTCAGTCACGTTGAGCCGTTTTGTTAAGTTAGGCAAGTGTTGTTGGCTATTCACCGAACTGGGCACAATCTTACGCGCATATTCTTCGAGATACTTCAGCGGCATTTCCCGCTTTCGACACATATCACGAGATTTTCATTACTTCTGCAATGTTACATCTATATACGTTTCGTCTCGCAATATGTATTTGCAGTATTTGCGCTCGGTCTCGCAACTTGCAATGTAGGCAATGGAGTTAAAGGTAAGAACGAGAGCGGCTACATGTTACAGATTTGTGCAATGTTCTCACGCACCTGCGAGCCAATCACACCCGTCTGGAAGTATCGACTCACGTCCGTAGCTTGCACTCCACTGTAATAAATTGTACGAGTGTGTGCAGTCAGCCTTTTTGGCTCAGCAATATCTGTGGTCCCTTGATTACACACTCAAAAGCCCGACTGTACTCGCACTTGTTGCTGCACGATTATTAAGTTCGCACTGTTAGCAATTAAACATATTTCTATAACTTCACCGAAAGTATTTGTATAACACCAAAAAAAAAACTGGATAACCTGACGGAACTCACTGGGCAAGTTAGTAGGACCATGTTAAACAATGGGTGAGGTGTGTTTCCGGATTCAACGCAAAGGATCATGGGAAAATCATCCACTACCGCCACTTCCGGTTTTAACTTCATCCCACTGCTCGCTTGCTTTACCGCAATCAGTGTATTGATGTCGCTTATTCCACTAATTTATTTTTGCCGCAACAAAGCTAATTGTACTGCATCGTCACAAAACCAACGCGACGTCCACTTTACTCTGATTCGTGACATGTTTTCACAGGAGGTGCGAGATACAGCGCAACCAAAATGAAACTGGGACGAGGCTTTCTATTAGCACTCCATGCGATATGTTGAGGCGCGCGGTGCTTGATGGAACGCATATGTGTCGTCTACAAGCCCACTGGCAGCCTTTACACGCTCCGAGGAAAATACATTTATCGTCTATAGCTGCCGCAGTGGCTCACCGGGTTATGGCGTTCGGCTGCTGACCCGAAAGACGTGGGTTCAATGCCGGCCGCGGTGGTCGCACTTCGATGGAGGCGAAATGCTAGGTACCCGTGTACTGTGTGATGTCAATGCACGTTTAAGAACCCCGGGTGGTTGAAATTTCCAGAGTCCTTCACTACGGCGTCCCTGATAGCCTGAGTTGATTTGGGACGCTAAAGTCAATAAACCAACATTTATTGTCTACGCATTTTTACAGGTTTCATCATGTCTCGGTGCTGCAAAAAAAAAAACGAATATAGAATGACAGATGCATTATACTCGTTCAGATATGCCGGAAACCGGCTGCGGCAGATGTATGCAACAGTCAGACTACATCGGCGCATTTATCGCGACAGCGCACGCTCTGGTCTTGCGGCGGTTCCGTGCAATCTATGTGTGTCTTCTGTGTACCTTCTGCGTCCGCGTCTTTGGCGCTGTTTAAAAGAAGTATGAACCACCAACTAGCCCGCACGTCTACCCTTGTAATCTGTGATGTCTGAGCACAAAAAAATTTAAGGGACACTTAAGCTTCACCTAGAGCGATAACGTTAATGGGTCACGTCAGCAGCTACTCTTGCCGACGCAGATACGGAGCCTGTTTCCATATTATGTGAAAGACCGCACAACATATTGGACATCACACGCGCCCGACCTGTACATATCTTATATAGTGTGAATACAATACTTGCATATTGTACATCTCTCCCTCCTATCCTTTCTGCCTGTCTCCTCAACTCTTTCACTTCACGTCTGCCTGCTATCCCTTTATTTCCGCTTCCCCAGCTCAGGTGCTTCCCCTATGGATGGCTGATGCCGGGCTAACAATTATCATTTTTAAATAAACCACTACTACAACCACACAACATATATATAAAGCCCCGCTTTAATCTAGCTGTAACAATATGTCCGCGTGCCCTGGGGGCACAGTGTATAACTCGAAACCCTTGTGTAACGGGTTCGATTCCCGACTAATCACCCCAATTTTCTTTTCATCGCCATTCATTTACTTTATTACATACTTACGTGCATGTGCTAATGACATTTTGAGTCATGTTGCGACCTTCTGATTACAAGTTTTCTAATGGTTTAATCATTTTTCAAATCCGTCGCTTCACGTGTGCCATAGCCACCTTTCCGACTAATCCTGATCTTTCGTTCACAACTACAAAGATCCGCCGTATTTTCTGCAGAACTTGGCACTTAAAGCTATCGCTTTAATAAACTGGTGAGCAAACGATGCCAGCGTGAACGGTGGCTGCTATGAAAGAGCCAAGCAAGGGAAGATAATTGGAACCGGAAGTGCCTAGCAGACGATTCTCTCTTCCCATGATTTGTTTCTTCTGAAACGCACCTCCCACATTAAAGAGGAGAGACGGGCTCAATTCCAGAACCCGTGCTCACTCTTCCTGATCCTCTTGGCTTTGTTCCGTGTATCTTTTTCTCTGTACATCTTTCTAGAGGAAATTCGTATCAACGAAAGGCCTTCTCATAATCCTGAGTTCGTGTAAGCCATTATAGCGTCGGTGCCGCCGTATGCATTCCCAACTCCCCAGGAGAGCAACACCGTTGAACACACACGCGCAAAAACTTTGTAAACTCCTTACGATTGCTCTTATGGAACAATTTATTTTTTCAGTGGGCATTTTTTTCTTTTTAAATGCGAAAACGTATTCAACATTCTCCACGCCAGATTTTTTAGTGCCCTGTTTTGCTTTCCTGCCCTAAATTTGCCTTCGCATTTCAGAACTCACCTGGATACCCAATACCTAAAGAGCAGCCACATCTCGTGAGAATGCACTGTATACGCATGGCCACGTACAGCGAACACTGCAGCTACGTTGGGGAAAATTTAGGTTATTCGTTTTGTACAGGCGAATTTGGTAGCAGACGAAGACGTGGTGGACGAAGAAGGAGGAGATTATAGTCTTGATAGTACCAGCCCGGGCTTCCATAAGACCTGCTCCAAGAGGAGGAGAAGAAAACTAGGCGCTGCAATCCGTCACTGATCGCAAGCGCCACCACTGGGAATTCATTTCTGCAGCAGCTGAACCCATCGTTTCGCGGGTGTATCTGCGATATTTTTCTTTCGCATCGCACAGCATGTACAAATTCTAGGGTTCTTAAAGCAGCGCACTTTTTTTTAAGCTACTATACTCCGTTTCATCAGGTGCAACGCTGTCAAAGCTAGCGCTCTTCTTTCCGTTGCCGGCATCCGCGACCAAAAAGTAGTGCGTTCCTTGTGGTGAGCGATGAATGCTTTGCCTGCAGTCTTACTACATGACACATTTGTCGTGAGCTTGGTTAAATGCACTCTTATTGCTGACGACACGCTGTCGCTATCTCTTGAGTTAGACCATTCGGCCACAGAAAAAGTGCGGAGTAACACGCCTCCCTTTACTTTTCCGTGCGTACTACTTCCATACCTTTCACAGCGTTGCACCTGATGTATGAAACGGAGTATAAGATCATTTGCAACGCATTCAGCTTGCGCCCAGCGGAGAAGGCAGCGACAAGTGCCCCTCGAGCGAGTTCCGGACACCCGCACAGCTCCGCCCCCAGAGCACCGGGGAGGAGGCTGGTCGCGATTGGGAGGACGTCTCCGTGGCAACGGGGGCGCTCCACAGACGACATCCGTCTGTGGCAGAGCTGCACAGGGAGCGGACGCCGTCAAACCAGCGGTCTTCCCCCGCGACGTCGTCCTCCAGCCGTCCCGTGCCACTCAAGAGGTCCATACGCTTCCGCAGGACCTCGGCAAGCCGGCTGCAGGTAATAAAAAGAGAGAAAGAGAGAGCAGAGGGGGCAAAGGGGAAGGGCAGAAGGCGGCGCGGCCCAGCTTCGCACTCAACTCACCCTGAGTTAAGCATGAGGCGTGCCATGGGGTACACAACATGCCGGCCGAATGTATTATACTGGTCGGTTTATTAGAGAAGACGACGTCGACGCTGGGTCTGCGTCGCCAAAGAGTCCTAAAGGCCCCAATAACTCCGAAAGGAGACCAGGAATACAGGTTACATGAAACCAAAGAAGCCTTAAACCGTAAGTGACCTCACGATCAAGTAGTTGGCTGGCACTTTCTAGAACGCATCAGCTATGGTCATGTGATCTCCAAGCGGGCAGCGGGTGCGCTTATGGAAGGAAAGGAGCTGCGGCCGAAATAACGCTATCGTTGTCACTTCGCTCTGGAGTAGAGTGAGACTTATGAGAATGTTTCGTGTCCCGTTTGCTCTTAAAGCCTACAAATATTGCCCCTCCCATCCCAATCACCCCACTAAGAATCTACAGCGATAAATGCACCACTACGTCCTGCCCCGCGAAAGCACCGATTACCAGATCCACCTGGATAATAACATACACTTTGATCAACTGGAGAAAGTGAACGTTTTCGGATACTACAGACTATAGGCCCATGACTCCAACGTGATGGGTAGGTTGAAAAAGTGTCTGGATCAGAAATCATGCTCTATAGGGAGGACTGATCGGGTTTGACTTTCCGACAAGGAAAAGAGTGTCTTTTCATTGCAGAGGCAGCGGCAGCTGCCTCTGCAATGTGGTTTAAAAACTGCGTCACTTCTGTCGCATCTTGTTCATAGCCAGCTCGAAAGGCATGACACAAACTTTTCTCTTGCAGACCGTCCCCGAAACAATCCATGGCCCCCAGCCTGAGCCTGCACCAACGCCTTTGCCACGTAAGACACCAACTCAAGGCGAAGGCGAGAGGATCGGCAACGTGCCAGCGACCAAAGCGGCCACTGTAGCGCCGTCGGCTCTCCAAAGTGACAGTCAGCAAGCAAGGGAAGCAGAGCGTGCCTCGCGTCTGAAAAAGGCGACAAAGCCCAGTGCCAGCCCTGAGGTGAGCAGTGAACGCAGTTCCTCTATTAATATCGACGGAAGTGGGAGTTCTGATAGGCAAACAAGTCGCTGTTCAGTAGCTTTAGGCGTATTACAAGGGCTCTGCGGTGTTGGCGACTTCCACCGTAGCAGCAAACTGCTATGGCTCACTGACATCTCGTAACGGCACGTGAAGACACTTGCGCGTAATGTTAGTCATTTGAAGCCACCGCCAGTGGTCCATGCGGTAGCAAATTTGCGCGTGCTGTGCAGGCTAGAAATGGCCGTTGTAATCCTCAACACATGGTGTGGCCCTTCTATAGGCGCTTCGCGTGCTATGCCCTGCTGTCATGAAAGCTCCTCCCATCAGTCTGCCGGGAGAGTCGTCGCCTGAAAAGAATCGTTGAGACAGCAGAGAAGAACCAACGTCGATGGACATAACTGTTGCACACCTTAGCGAATCTTATCAGAACGGTCGCCGACGCGCGCATATCATCGTGTGTTGTCCACACCGCACAGCACCTTAGCTGCCTATGCGCCATTAAACCCAATACAACACCGCTCAGCCCTATAGCAGTTTATTTACTAAAAAGTCCCGTCAACAGGGCATCCTCCAGGTTTTGCAGATAAATCTGTTATTCTGTAGCGTTTGTTTCTTCATAGTGTGACCGATGGCTTATAGCTATAGTGTGAACTTCCCATTTCGGGTTGAGCACCATTGAAACATTGTCATTCTCAATGAGGCTAGATGTTAAACCTCTGTATACTGATCTACTAAATTAAGATGCAAGGCAACGACAGGTTGAATGTTCCTCGGCCAACATTCCTGAGGTATGTTTGCATTCTATTAGTCTCAGATTTCTTACGTAGTCCATTTGTTATCTCAGGAGACACGTCACCCATCCGCAGATCATCAGCGCACGGTATCCGCGCACGTCAAAACTTCACTCCTCGTATAAAACTATTGTATTGCAGGATACTGCCCATATAATGAGCGTTTGTATCAACCACGGGCATGTACGGCGAAATAAGAGTGCCCGCTCAGCAGCGTGCTGAAGCTCAGAGTCGAATCTCCCACGCAGGGCGCACCACCGGATTTCACGGAGTTCCACGGCGCGTCACCGCGGGCGCAGGCGCATGTCCGAGCCGCCAACGTCCGATCCGAGCCGCTGAGGGGACGCAGTCCGTTCGCGATGCGGAAGCACTTCTCGGAGCCGATCAATCCGAAAGAGCTCGAAGCCGCCACAACCAAGGCTAGCCGAAGCCAATCGCGAAGCTCCACGTCAGCATTCCGGTCGAGCGACCTGGCCTCCATGAACACTGGCTCATCTTCCGTCGCCGGATATGACAACGCCTACGACACCGACGCTCTTATACCCAGTTCAATTCCGACAGTCACCGCTACCAGCGCAGGCGAACCGGACGAGTCCTCCTACGATGCGACGCTGTCTCCTTTCCTCTACGGGTTGCGCTTGCTCCCGGAGTGTGAACTAATGCCCGCGCCCGAGGCGTCCTCCGACGCCGCTAGCGCTACCACCGAGGAAGCAAACCTCCTATCAACGTTGGCTAGCAGTACGCCTCGCCCGCGCAGCTGCGGCAATGCTGCGTCACTAGTGCCGCCACCAACGCCTCGCCGAAGTCGGCAGCGTGAGTCAGTGGAGCGTGAGAGCTCCGCCGTAGTGGATAGCGCGGCTTCGCAAGAAAGCGGGAATGCGCCTTCTTACGGCGACTTCGGGACAACGAGCACCACTTCACGGCCAATACCCCTTCCTCGAAGATTAAAGAACATTCTTTCCAGCAGCATCGCCAGCGTGACGCGAGCCACCTGGGGTACGACCGCGCCAGTGAGAGAAATCGCTACAGAGACTGCGGAGGCCTCTGCGGCGACTTCTACGAGTGCGAGACGCCGCAGTACCACCCGCGACGGCTCTAGTACCAGTCGATACACGAGAAAGACGCTTTCGCGGCAGTCACGCTCGAAAGCAAAGCGGGAGAAACGAAACACCACAAGGCCGTCACAGTGTTCCTCCCGTGCAGAACGAGAAACACCACTGGGCCGAGACACAGAGTCGATGGCGACGTCGGTGAGAACGCCGCCTCTTTTCTCGCCAAGCATGTCGTTTCCCGTGTCCACGACGGACACGCTGGCCAGCTGTGGAGCGCACCGAAGTCGGAAGCACGACCTGGTCACCTCCACCGACCGAGACGACGCTGCCAGGGCGACTACGACGAGTGTCCTTGGAGAGTCTTCGTCGAGGCTCAAGTCGAAGCACTCCAAGAAAACTGCGGCAGCTGCCACGAGGAAGAGGAGCTCGCTGCCTCGTTTCTTTTTTGGCAGGCACCGCGAGAGCGAAGGCGGAGACGACGCCTCGAGTGTCCCGTCGGAATCGAGCTGCACCACCGACGGGCTGCGGCTGTCGGCGATCATGGCCAAGCTGGGCATCCTGCCGTCGCACCGGCTCTTCGCGTCGTCCGCCACGGACGCCGGCCTGTCTCTCGAAGCGGCGCTGCCGTCACGTCACGGGGCCGGAGATCGCGGTGGCCACAGCAGCAACGACGACGACGCCACGTCGCGGGCCCTCTTCACTCAAAGCGAGGCGAGCTCGAGGCTGCCCCGCGTGTGGCCCGAGTCGTCCACTTCTTTCTCGGTGGCGGAGACGAGCGAGCCGGACTCGTTTCTCGTTGACGACTCCTGCGCCGAGGCCAACAATAGCGCCGCGTGTGAACGGGGCGCGTCGCGTTATCTGCAAGCGCGCAGGGACGGCACGAAGCGCGGTGCTTCCCCGAGGGGCACGGCTATACGCGACGCGTTCAGGGGTCTCATGGCGTCACCAGACCCCGAATGGTTCTCGTGCTCTTCCCGTATTTCGGACCGACCCGCCCGGCCTTTCTCGCCTCGACGAGGTGCGAGAAGGGCGAGCGACTGACGCTGGAAACGAACGTGCCAGTGGCATGTTTCCTTTCCAAGTTCTGGCTTCACGACTTCAAATCGCATCGTATTATTTTCAGTGACTAAAAGCAGCACATGAGAGCTATGTGCTTGTGAGCGATCTCAGTTATAGGAGTCGTTCCTTAATGAGGCTAGGAAGCGTCACCTATAGCTTTATGCAAGTACCGAAATGCGAGAAAACCGTATACTCTAGCCTCCATTGTGAGCTCCTGCTGTGGAATCCTATCCGCCGCAAACTCGCGCGGTCACAGCACTGGAGGCCTGAACCAAATTGTGGTAAATTTTAGCCAAATTGTAACTTGGTAGAACTTAACGAGCTCAAAAACTCTGTTCTTGCCAACCATGTCGAGTGAAATACTGCACAACTAAATTTGTGTGCAACATTCTTTGAAGCCATCTTTTTCTCTTACGGCGCAGTCAGCCGGCAGTTGCAAGTTATTGGGCCGTATCTTGGAGGACTTGCAAGACTGTTTTGTTTTTGCTAAGGTGCTTATATTTTCCTTCTTACCCTCACTAAGAGTTTCATTGATTGGCGCAGAGGATAGCGTTTTTCATAAGTGCAGGAAGCCTGCTAAGGCCATTACTTCTATATACTCTTCTTTTTTCTGATGCCCTCCGATTCGTAGTATTCTACGTTAACCCAAGCTCGGCTTAGTTAATTTGACGACCTAAAGGCGAGATTGTGTGCCAATAAATTTTATTGTTTCATACATTGCACAGCTTTAATTGCGGGTGCGTTTTCAGCGCATTCAAAACGGCACTGAAATGGCTTGCATCGAATTAAAGGTAGGTACATGCAAGACTATGAACTTAAACAAACGATCTGGAACTATTCCTTCAATCTGTAAACCACATGCGCGCTGGAATTAAGAACACTTCGCATTAATTACCTTCTTCGCGGAGAAAAGGCCTCTCTCTTCTGTAGACTGTTGCTCTCTTCTGTAGACTGTACTCTTGGCGAACAACATGTGGCATTCACATAATGTGACACCAGCCTGAGCCTCAGCAGTGAAAGAGGATCAGGGGTAAGCCACTTGATGGGTCATACGACGTATTAATCAGCCGTACGACCTATTATGACAACAGTGACAATTGTCAGGTGTTGATGACATCATTGGTGGCAACCACGCAATCTCCGCACAAATCCTCAACAGATTACGCTGTAAAAATAAAAAATAGCCACAATAATAATATCCATACCTCGTAGAGCGTACTTATGTAACTTTCCCAGGTCAGCAGTGATAACAAGACAGCGGTAGTTAGGCAGCCAGCCTTAGAGACAGGATAAAGGCACAATTTCAAGTGAAATCTCGGAGGATCCAACGTGATAAATAAGGCTCTGCCATGTCGCTAAACACTCGGGGAGAAGCAAGAACAAGGAGCATGCACCGTCAACGCAGGATGCTTGAGGGTTCATAATGGAGACAGATTTCGCAGCATGAATAAAACGCACACAGAAGACAAGGAACAAACAAGACAGGACTGTGCTGCACTTCCAACTGATTTTATTTGAAAAAGCTCGACGTTTAAATACATTCAGTTATCATGAGGTGAAACCTAATCACAATCATGCAAAAAAGCCATTTCATTCTCCAGCAATGACAGTGAAGGCGTGCTGACGCAATTGTCACCGGCTTTCCTAATAAAAAAGGCTTCGATAATTTCACGCTGAAGCTTGTCCTTGGCGTGACCCAGAAACTGCGCCTTCTTAAACATAGGTTTGCATTTGCACGACCGGCAGTGTACGGCAAGATGGCCGCTGATACCATCTTTTACAAGATTGAAGTGTTCTAGCGCTCTTTCATTAAAACAACGCCCTGTTTGGCCAATGTACACTTTTTTACACGTAAGAGGAATGCTATAAACGACCTTCGTTACACATTTTGTGAACTTTGTGACGTGCTTAATACTGCACGGCGCCTTCTTCTTTCTCGTTATCATTGGGCAAATTTTTGACAGCTTGCATGGTGCGGAAAATACAACGTTAACGTTGTATCGGTTGGCGATCTTCTTCAGATTGTGAGATATCTTGTGCAGATACGGTATTACCTGAGTGTTATTCTGTTTCTTTCCTTTATCATCCGTTCCTTTACTTCTCTTTCTTTTCTGCATTAGGCTCTCACAAACAGCTGAAATACCATCATCAGGGAAGCCGGACATGCGTAGCCGCTCGACTTGCTGATTGACACTATCGGTCATTTGATGCGGGCAAGTTTTTTCTAGGGCAGCATTGATACAGTTCATGGCGATTCCGCGTTTAATTATCTTTGAATGAGCGCTGTTAAAAGGAGAGAAGGGACTTTTGTGACCTAGGGTTATATTTCCAACATATGTGGTTCGTTCTGAAAGTAATTCTGAGGTCTAAAAACTGTATGTCGTGAGCGCAGGGAAGTTCGTACGTGAATTTTAAACCTCTTGCTGCAGCTTTAAAAGCCGTGATAATTTCTGCAACTGCGTCGTCAAGGGATGAAATATGCGAATTGTCAAGAATCACCAAGTAATCATCGACATATCTAAAAATTCTTTTAACATGAAGGCCCTTTAGTGAATTGTTAACGCGCTTATCAACAAAACTAAGATAGATGTCACAAAGTATGGGAGCTACTGATGAACCGATGCAAATGCCAGCCTTTTGGGTATAAAAACGATCATTAAAATTGGTGGCCGTTGTTTGAAGATAAAATTCTAAAAGCGTTAAAAAGTTATCACTGCTGACACCTGATAAATTACGAAAAGACACATCTCCCGTCTCTTCAATCAACTGTCTCACTGATTTAAACAGTTCATCGTGCGGTACGGAGTAATAAAGTTCCTCAACGTCTACGGAGAAACCGATGGTATCAGAAGCAATCAGGTTTTGCTCTTGGCTGAGTTCTTGGACGACCTCGTGCGATGCTCGAACCAGGAAAGGATCTTCAAACTTCAAGCTTGTTAACTGTCTTTGCAGGTATTGTCCAACAGCAGATTGCCAACAGTTCTTTTCTGAGACGATGACTCGAAACGGAAATTCCGGCTTGTGTGTTTTACAAGAGAAGAATGGTTCTAGGCTTCCGTTTTCAGATTTCTTGACTAGACTTGCGACGGAATCGAGACGCATTTCTTGTAGGAGACGAACTGCAGTGGTCTTCTGGGATTTCTTTTTGAATTTCGTTTCGTTGAAGTTCTTCTGTATAGCCTGAATAGCCTTTTCTTGGTACATGCCTTTGGGCAAAACTACAAATCCTCCCTCTTTATCGAGATTGAAGTACCATTAGGTCATGCTCCTTTAAATATGTGACAACTTTCTGATGTTGAGGAGGGCGATTTGAACTGCGACTCACATTTTTTATCACGGATTCGGCTCCTTCCCAGGTGGCTCGGTCTTTGTCGCGCTCCTTTGTTCTTCCAGCGATGCTACGTGCCATGGCCAGGAGTTCGTGCTTTTTTGACACAGGCTCAAAACAAAACTTTGGCCCCTTTTCCAGGATCCCGCGAATCTTGTCAGACAGTTGGGCGTCGCCAAGTACGGTGACCTTGCTAGGAGCAATGTTGGTTCTTTTTCTTGGCGGAAGAAGATGGCGGGCCTTCTGCCATAAGAATTCTGCGCTCTGTGCGGCCAACTTCTTGTAGTCGACATATTTCCTAGAGCTTGCGCAAGTATCGCTTGCTGTGCGCGGGTCTTGGACGAGTACATGTAGCCAATCTTCGTAGAGTCGAACTTGGCGCCAGTATTCAGACTTGAGGATCTTGCACAGTCGTCTCGCATGGCCGATGGACGGAGACACAACTCCCAAGAGGGCCTGAACCTCTAGGGGAACCAAGCCTTGCTTGATGCAGAAAGACAGAATGCGGCACTGGCAAGTGGTGACTGCAATTAGATTCACACATGTGAAAACTGGAGAGTGTTTGGCTTGGACACATAAAAAAGAGCCCAGTGTAGAAGAAATACGTTGAAGTAACACGGTGGTTTGGGCTAGTTGGTTGCAGTTCATAATGGAGACAGGTTTCGCAGCATGAATAAAACGCACACAGAAGACAAGGAACAAACAAGACAGGACTGTGCTGCGCTTCCAACTGATTTTATTTGAAAAAGCTCGACGTTTAAATACATTCAGTTATCATGAGGTGAAACCTAATCACAATGCCTAATGCTTGAGGGTTCCTTCAAAAATGCTGCGCGTGGATCCTGGGCACCACAGGAAGAGGAGCTAGTGACGTGGGGGTCAGCTTGCCCTGTCCCTTAAGCTGTCTATCTACTGGGCCCACTGCTTTGGCTCGGTTCGGCCGGTGCGGCTCGTGGATGATGCCATGCCACACTCGGGGAGGCGGAATGCGGGAGCGAAAGCGCATGCGCCCGGAAGTGCCCGTCGAAATTGCGTTGTCACTGTCGGTCTTTGCTTTTACCATGCTTCCGGCGATTGACGATTTCTCGTGCGCCTGCAGGAAAAAAGTTTGCTGCTGTCACCTAGCGAACACAGTACAGCTATCGCAAAGTCAGTGCGGAGAGAGTTGGGATGATAGCGTACAAAAAGGCCTGAGCGAAATTTCAATGTGGATCGCTATGCTTTAACTTATTTTAATGAAGAAATTCATTGAAAGGGTTGCGCGCAAGATTTTTGCGCGAACATTTTTGTACCCGCACTGCACAGCTCACGAGCAATGCTAGCCGGGACATCAATAAAGAATGCACACGTCTCCATAAGAGTACTCCGTATAGATTTGATCACGTACAGCGCACGCTGAACACACATCCATGTTTGTAATGGGTCAGGTTATACATGTTACTCCCGTGAGCTTGGAAGAAGAGGAATAATTAGTGAACGTAGAATACAGCCTCCATACAATGCGAGGGCCTCTACAGGAGCTCCCGCAAAAGGAGGAACAACGGCAGGCGTAAGGCTCGCTAATGCATCATCAAAGCGCAGTCGTGGGGAATGCATTTCTGCAGCACATGCAGGCAGCATTTCGCGGGTATATCGGAAATTATTTTTTACCTCACTAACACTGCCCTAAGTCCATGGGACCGTCGGCTTCCCCGACATGCTCTCACCCGTTGGATCAGCCAAAGCTGTCGAGCGCTTTTTTCGTCTGCTCTTTTCTGCCAGTATGAAATACCTTGCGGTACGCCCCAGTCTCCCTTGCTCCCACACGTGCTTGTCAGAGAAGTGTCACAAAAAATGGCTGGCGGTTCAGCATTGCTGAGCACACAAGATTGTGCGAAAGCACTTTTTTTTGTTTTTTTGCAGGTGGATACCATCGCCAAATACCTCAAAGCGCGATTGTTTTACCCGCCGCGGTGGCTCAGTGGTTACGGCGCTCGGCTACTGATCCGGAGTACCCGGGTTCGAACCCAACCGCGGCGGCCGCGTTTCGATGGAGGCGAAACGCTAAGGCGCCCGCGTGCTGTGCGATGTCAGTGCACGTTAAAGATCCCCAGGTGGTCGAAATTATTCCGGAGACCTCCACTACGGCACCTCTTTCTCTCTTTCTTCTTTCACTCCCACTTTCTTCCCTTCCCTTACAGCACGGTTGGGATGTCCACTGACTACTTAAAGGCTTCACACACAGACATGCACCGCTGAAACCCGGGAGTCGCACTAAAAGCTGGGTCACAACTGCCCCTCCTGCAACGGACAGCCTAATGGCTTGTGGTAGCTATAGCGGAGTAAAAATGGAGTAAGGAGGGTTTCCGGTATTCGAGGCGTCCTCCTTGCCAGTTTTAGTAACCGAACCCCTGTAACGTCATAAAGCCGAGTGACCGTAAGGTCGCTGACCGCCGCAACTTCGTAAATCGCGTGCGGACCAATCACGAGGTATGCACGCCGTGATTGGCGTTTTCTTCGCACATTGAAGAGAAAGGTCGCCAGCGTTCTTTTACTCCTCTTCTTTTCTTCTTCCAAATACACGTACACAACGCAGCGCACGAACCACTGCCACAAATATGAGGGGGGGGGGGGGGGGGGGTAGATTCTTGCTCTCAACTAGAGACTTGCAGCATAGCGCGTAGCACTACCGTTGCCGCTTAGCACCTAGCGCTCACCGTCAGTGCGCATGAGCAGATCCCCTTGGAGGCGCCAGATGGCACCATGTGCTGGCCAACGGCGGGACCAATCAGCGCGTGCCACTGGCGGGAGGGCGCGGTAAGCAGCAGCGGTAGCGGCACGCGCTATGTTGAAAGTTTATGGTTGCTGTCCAGTCGCACTCGAACCGCGACCTGCAGCCGCTCACCCTCAGTTTCCCTCCCGTGGAGGCTGCGTCGCCGTCACCGCAGCTGCTGCCCGGCCGCCGTGGCCCGGAGGGAGGGCTCCGCCAGAGGAGCCACGCGGCCCGCACCACGATCTCGAGCATGCCGAAGAGGGCGAAGAAGGACACGCCCAGGTACATGCCGTTGATGCCGCCGAAGCTGCTCACCACGCGGCCGCCCTGCATGGGGAAGATAAGCACAAAGTGCGGGTGTCAGAGGATGTTCCACGAACAGAGCTGCTGAAGCGGCACTTCCCGACGAGATACTTGGTGCATTGCTCCAACAACGAAACAGACACACACAAAGAGAGAACAGTGAAAACAGTGGAAAAAGTTTCAATATGGCGCCTGTCCGTAGTCTCCTCGTCTCTGTTGTGTGTGTGAATTTTTTTTTTTGCGCCAGGGTGTTTTCCAAGTTTCAAGCGGTTACCCTCGGCGCTATGGCCCAACAAATTTTGGCTATTTCGGCCATTTACGTTCCCTGGAAACGTTGCTTTGCCTGCAAGCTTCACGAAAGCGCATGTATTTTGGAACCGCGTTGTTAGCTCCGTTGCTTGAGCGGTGCGCGGGCACATTCAGGCTTTGTTGTCAGAGATTTACTGTAAGAATATATCTTAGGAGGGCTGTTGCATGGGTGTTTCCACCACTACAGTGCGCGTATATCGAACCTGCCCCGCTTTACTTAGTATACAGAATAACGCCATAGCCACTTGGCCACCACGGCGGGTGCACTTGGGATACCTCTACTCGGGCTAGTCTGGCGGTCTCTTTGTTGCAGTGTCAGCAACAACAGTCGTCGCACAGGAGCCTGCACCTCCCACACCCTCAGTGCAGAGCCACTGAAACTATGTCTAGCCTCGTGGTCGTGCAGAGGTGGATGATAATGAGATTACCCCATAGATTAAGATCTTGGAAGATTCCCCTCAAGGACATTCGACTCACGTCATACTTGGGCACAGACGTGAGCTTGAGGTAGGTGACTGTGTTGAAGTAGACCACGACACGAGCCAGGGCCCTGTGAAGAGATCATATAAGCCCGTACTGTGCATATGCCAGGCTTCATTGCTGCGTGCTGCGTGCAAAGACTTTCAAAGGCTTTCTTCGACCCCACTTAGGAATGAGCATCCGTAGCTTAAGAGATTTTATAGTTGCAATGGGGCTTTTCCTTTCCACCAAGACCGCATATTTCAAAATCTACACTTTATTGAAACGTTTTTCTTGCCAAAAACTGATTACTCGGCGTGACTTTACGTGACGTGACGTGAATTTACACTTCTTGACGTGAGCGCATAAGGACGATCCTCGCCGCCATCCGCGGTCGCAGCGAAGCTACATTTTTAGATCTGTAAAATTCATGCATGTGACTGTTCTCAGTCGATAATTTACCGGAATCGCCTGCTCACACCTCTAGGTCAAGCCTGTAAGTTTGCTGACGGCGTACCTTCAAGCGCTCGATCCACTATGTACTGCGCGTCGAACCTTTCTCTAGTCGGCTCGCGCGGGCCGCTTACAGTCGTGGTGAAAGTATAAGGCATGAAACGGCACATTATTCCGGTCGTCTTTAGTCTTGCGTAACCACGCCCACTCGTATCAACGCCGTCGCCATGCGCCATTTGCTTTCGAGACCTTTCAAGATGTCATGACCCCTAACGGCTCGGAATTCAATCAGCACACGAAGACATCGGGCGAGGACCTCGAAAAGGAAGCAGACTAATTATAAAAGTTTTAGCTGTCTACTGTGAAGCCTCATATGCGTTTGTGATTTTGTGGGGAAGTTCTGGAGAACTTTTTCCTCGCCGGCAGCCTGGTGGGTCTTGAGCAGTACGAGAGGGAACAAACTTTTTGCACAAAATTGCGAAATTTCTCGTTACTTTGTCTACTATTTGAGAATGACTTTTGGATATTTGTACACCGAGAGGAAAACTAGTTACAGTCGGATACAATTGAAATCTCCACTGAAGCTCCGCCCACATTCAGGACCAACGCACAAAATATTTCGACGACAAAAAAGGCGTCCATTGTAAAAATTTTTTCTTGTTACCTAACAAGAACTCAATCGCAAATCAAAAATTATGAGCTCGAATATTCACACGTGGCTTGTATCATACGGTCAAACATTAAAAAGTTGATTTCGCTAACTGTGGTGATTGGTCTGTGGAGTTATACAGAATACCGCGGACCATGGCCCACTGTTACCAACTGCTGATTTTTTTAAGTTGTATCCGACTACAGAAAACTGATAAAACTGCTTGACACACATAATTATGGTCTAATCAATTATTGAATGCTGAAACTTAATTCCATCTCAGTTTGTTCGCGAAGCCTGAGCACTGACACCCCTTGGCAGCCCTGCCGTTGCGGAACGCATGCAGCATCAATAGTACTCTACATATAAGCGGCGGAAACATGAAAAAGTGCCCTGTGTCGTTTAGACAAGAGGTTGCGTGTTACTGAGGCACAGTGCAGCTCTCCACCGCGGCAAAAGAAAGGTCTCCGCCGAGATGAGATGCAACTCACGGACGACAGAGAAACCAAGTCTGCAGAGGACAATGCACCGTGCAGATCCGGCGCAGGTTTTGCACACAAATTCCTTAAACATGCGCACAGGCGCGTAAGGACACACTCACACGCACATGAAAAACAGCTTGACATGTCCTCTTCCACTCTTTTTTGAATGCCCTCGCAGCATGTCCCAACCTCCATGGAACTACGTAGTTGGCTCTTGTGGTACAGCCTCTGTCGTCAATATGCAGCTCAAGCGGTTACCTTGTAGCGAGGCTCTCTAGAGTCGGATAGCACTCACGAATGAAACGGCAAATTCCCCTCAATGGAGGCCCTCCAGCCATTGTCGCCGACTGGTAGCCATGACATTGCGGATAATGCCCGTGCACCTGCTAGTGTGGCATAGCAGGGGCTGGCAGGTGCATTGGGATTAACCATCTGTTAAATCCGACGTCAATAACAGCGGGTGGACACCTTTTTCTGGAGGGCCTCCTTTGGAGGGCATTTGCCGCTTCGTTCTTGGATTGTCCATGGAAGCACTAAGCTTTGGAAATGTGAGGATAACGGTTCCTCTCACGTTTGACAGCATGCAAGGCGAGCAACGCTGCGTAGTCCACAAGCTAACCGGATGGTTTGCATAATTTTTCGGGGACCATGCGCCGACGGTAATCACTTTTTCGAAATACAAAAAAACTAATATGGCTACAACTAACGGCCGGCTATAAACCTCTACCTGCAACCGAGCGCCTAACCGCAACAGTTAAAAATTATTACAAATTACTTATTTACCTTACTAGTTAACATTAAGTACGTATTTTCTGATGCCAGACAATGGTCGCATTATTGTTCCCAAGCAGCAGTCCTAATTCCGCCTCAAAAAGCGTACATTTACAAATCAGTGGCGTGATTCTCTTAAACTCCCGGTATGATTAATTTTATTTCTTAATTTATCAGTTTGTTGCCTCATCAGATTTATGGTCTTATCATTAATTTTCTTATTAGATGTTTACCAAGTGACCGTTGCTGAATCTCCCTGCTGTAGACATGCCCGCACAGTATTTCCACATTTGTGAAAGTGCCATCAGCCAGTTATCTGCCTACCTTCTTTTGCCGTCCGGTCCGACCATGAGGGACTGGTGACATGAAGAGAATAAAAATCGACAATAAGCACCATCTTGTTCCGCTGTTTGTTTGTTTGTTTGTTTGCCTGCTTGCTTTTTCGTTTGTTTGTTTGTTTGTTTGTTTGTTTGTTGTTTGTTTGTTTGTTTGTTTGTTTGTTTGTTTAACATACCTACAGCGCCAGACGGTGTTATTGCAGGAGAGCAACAATACATAATGTTCGCATGAGGTTAATGCAAGAAAACACAAAAAGACGATGACATAATGAAATTTAATAAACAAACGAAGAGAACCAAAACTAGCAACCGCGCAAGCCCTTCTACATCCAACAGAGCTCGAAACGATATTCCAGACTGGCATTCAGCAATCTTTTGTGCCAGTCGGTTCCATTGGCTGATGGTGCTGTGAAAAAAAAAATAGCCTTGAAACGGATAATTAATGTTTTTTTTCTTATTTTCCAATGATCACGCCTCTTATGCGTAAAATGAAGAGCCAAAAAGTAAATTTGAGTCTCTACTATAACTATGCCGAAATAGGTCCTGAAGAGCATCTCTAGTCGCATGTTTTTTTTCTTTTTCTGCTCCTACTTAATAGGTTCATCCCAACGTATCCTTAAGTAGCACCAGAAGTAATGTTGTAGGTATTATAGAAAAATCGATCTGCACGGTTTTGTGCCCGTTTAAGCACATCAGAAAGACTTTTAGTTAGCAGGTCCCGAACCACACAAGCGTATTCCACTACGAATCTTACGTTAGTAATGTAGTTCCAACATTTTTAAAAGGGTGCAGACACAAATTTTCGAAAGAAAACAAACGATCGTGATTTGTTTCATGGGCGTAAGGAGATGCCTTCTTGCAAGTTTTAGTCGCAGTCATTGAGTGGAACATAAATCAATGTGATTTGGAATGCTGCCCGAAGAGCCGCTCGGCATTTCCACCTGCATCGAGTGCCGTCAGGGTTAACTGGCCCTAATTATTGTGACGTCACAAAACCCAGCGGTTGTTCACGGGAACAACCAGTGTTTGTCGGAATCGCTGACGTCATCAGGAAGGTGGTAGTCCTGGTTTGCCGTGACGTCAGAGTGCTCTTTAGCTCTGACGCCTATCGAGACCGAAAGTGCCGGTACGAAATCGTTTGTAAACAATTATGCACTCTTCGCACTGGAGTTCAGCTCACTGTCATGATTACTAGAATCGTGGGCCACTTTTTAGGGAAAAAACGGACACCCAAAAACGTTGTGTCTGTATCCTTTAAAAGGTATATCCTCAAATTACGTTTGACTAAAGTGAACATGCCTAAATATATAGGCAATATATATTCAACCTGCCTAGTCCAAGTTAGGTTAAAGAAAAAATTAAATCCAAGGTGCTTTTAACCAGTCACCCGTGACAGCTAGAATTACGTTTGACTACATAAACATTCTGCAATCTCCAGCCAATATGTTTTCAACCTGCCTAGTCCAAGTTAGATTAAAGAAAAAAATTAACTCCAAGGTGTTTTTACTCAGTCATTCGCGACAGCTTCACAGTATCTAAAGTATATTCAAACAAGTATGGCTTACGTTCGCAAGTGAAGGAGACAAATTGACATTTGGCGAGGCTCGTACAGCTCTAGCACGATGCCAGGGGTAACCGGAAGATCATGATGAGATGTACTTGTGAAAGCAGGATGGAAATAAAGATTAAAGCAGCAGGCCTAATCATAGACATCAGTAACAAGTCCACCGCCAATCTCTAGACTCGGTATTCGAACTGTGTATCTGCCGTTTATTTTTAGAAACTTCCACATTTCATTCGTAACACAGGTTCTGTCACTCACCTCGGGGAAGAAGGCTCGAGAAACCTCCCTGTGATACTCGACGTTTCTGCAAGAGGAGAGTACAGAACGACGCTTTGTCATGTCCGAAAGTGCGTTGTTTCGCAAATTAGGGGCTACCGGCGTCCATCTGTCTACAAGTCTCGCTAGAAACAACGAAACGTCTTGCGGAGCATGGAAAACCTTTTCTGGGGTTTTTCTTTCCTTTCGTAATAATCTCCCGTGTATAAAAGCCCGTGACTCTCGTTTTCATGCACACACAACTTCTTTTAACGCCGGAAAGAAGAGGTGTATATTAAAAATCTTCTTAACGGGCAGGTTTTTCCAAATATTTATTGGTGTTAGTAGGCACCATAAAGGTGGAGATGTGCCGAGAGACGGAGAGGGCATTGTGAGACAGCTTGACGTTGAAGAACTCGTGCTCTGGGGTGTATAGGTAATCATTGCAACGTCTGCCGCTCTTGGCGCTATTTCTCTTTTCACTGAACTGTATAGTATACGAACAAACCTATCAAACCTGGAGATTTGTGGGGCTCTAGGAAGCTAAGCGACATTACTTTCATCGACACGTCCTGTGCATTGGCAAAAGCAACTCACACGCAGGACCGGTGGCACTTGCAGAGCTTTTCGACCGACTCGATGCCCATGATGGCTTGCACTTCCTTTACGCACTGCTCACGCTTCTCTGCGAGTTTGCGGGAGAAAGCGTTAGAACCGTAGAACACACTCATAGTAATATCCGTAAAGTGTGCAAGTCCTGTGGTGTGTGCGCACCCGATATGTTCGATTTTTCAACCATTGGGAGCCTTCGATGCTAAACGCGGTATTTGTCTCTGTCCCGTTGAATGCGGGAGTCGTGTCTACAAGTGCACCCGCGCACATGAGGCGACGAATAGGCGAGGCCGAATTTCCAGACTAAGTTCGTGCCTGCCTGTTCCAGAAGTGCCTTTTCGTGAAGTTCATATGCAGGTAGGCGACAGCCGAAGCGCTTGCTGGCACAAACTGCAAAACGGCTCAAGTGGCGGGACAAGCATTGCACCCCGCTTTCAGCTGTCAGTGGTCTGTCAGCACAGCGTTACTTATACAGCCAGCCTCAGGAGAACTCCATCCTATATTTCATCTTATTATAACGTGGTGGTGACAAAAAGCAAGCAAGCTGGGACTGTTTTCTGGGCAATGATAGTGACTTGCATAGTTGACACTCGTACATAGAATACCTACGGTTTAGGGCCGCGCTCCACGCAGACGTAAAATAAAACTTCGTGCATAATCCACGTGTGCTGTCGCGGACAGCCCTGACCATCGTAGAACGGGATATGCGTAATCGCGACCGTCCGCCAAAAAAGTAGGAAACTAGGATGCGGGAAGGAGAAATTAAACATAATTTCGCGGCAGAACAGCAGCGCTGAGGAGTGACTTTTCTTAGTTGTCTTCAACTCAGCAAAAACTGTGTTCCATCCGGTTGGTTAAGCTTTCCTGGGTCTTATAAGCACGGATTTATTTATTTTTAATGCTTAGCATTTAGGGACCGGGGAGGTTGATTCCGAGTCGGCTTAGGAGTATTTTACCTGTTTCTCGTCTTGCGAAAACCACACGGTTTCTCCTTAACGAAATTTATTGATTTGTCAACTGGGAGATGACGTCATCGGGGTCAGGTGAACTCACAGGACTAATCAGCGAGCACCGCCAAATTTTAAGTTGCGAAAGACTCCTAAAATTTGGCACTCGGCAGAGAGAACTTTCAAATTTAAAATTCTGGAGGACCCCCAAAACTCACTGCACCTCCAAAAAATTTGCCACTTGATCCACCCTCAAAATATGACACTTTGGCCCACCGCAAGAATTTGGCTCTTGACCCAGCAGAATTTGGCAGTGGTCCACACCCAGACATTGGACACTTGGCCCATACCCAAAATTTTCCATTTGGCCCACCTCCAGAATCGAGCAGGTGACCCACCACAAGATTTTCCATTTGGCCCTCCCCAAAATTTGACAGATGGCCCGCCCCCAAACTTTGGCTCTAGACCCAGCCCCAAATATCGCAGTTACCCACCCAAAATTTGGAAGTTGGCCCACCATGCAAATTTGCTACTTGGCCCACCATATCCCAAAATTTCGGTATTGGTCCACCTCTAAAGAATTTTGCAGTTGATCTACGTCGAAATTACCCACTTGACCCGCCTCCAAAATTTGACAGATGGCCCGCCCCCAGACTTTGGCTCTAGACCCAGCCCCAAAATATCGCAGTTAGCCCACCCCAAAATTTGGAAGCCCACCATGAAAATTTGTCCACTTGGCCCACCACATCCCAAAATTTCGGTATTGGTCCACCTCTAAGGAATTTTGCAGTTGATCTACGTCGAAATTTCCCACTTGACCCGCCTCCAAAATTTGGCAGTTGGCCCACCTGACATAGGTTAAACTGCTCGTACCCGGTGGATCTGCAGATTTGGCACGAAAAGGTGGTGTCAAGTGAAAAGGGCGGAAAAGTTTCGTTTCAAGTAGGTTTCGGAGCAAAAAGGTGGCGTCTGCGAAAATGGCGGGAAAATCTGGTTTCAAGCGGTTCTGTGCGGCAATGGACGCGAGCATCCGTCTGCCAGGAGCTCACGGATAGGAAGGCTGCATGTCGGTGTGTCTCTGAAGTGGTTCTTTGCATTTCTGTCTACATAAAGTAGTGATGGCGAAGGGTGCACAGATTTAATCGCAGGAACGACATTGGAATTACTACGTAGACAGCAAAATCGAACACTTGAATGCTCTCGCATGTTCTCCGTTATGCAATTAAGGCCCAAAATATAAATTAATTCAGTTATTGATTGATTGATTGATTGATTGATTTGATTGATTGATTGATTGATTGATTTATTGATTGATTGATTGATTGATTTTTCAAACTCCCAGTGCCTCGGCCACTGGGAACTTGATCCAGCGTCATCTACTAGCTGTTCTACTGTTCGAGTTGAAGCCCACACCACATGCCAATCATCATGGTGCATTTATATCAGGTGCAGATGACGATTATAGTGTCATCGTACAAATAACATAAAGAGAGGTGCATGCGGTGCACGGGCGCACCTTCGCAGATGGGGTACGCTTTGGTGCCTCGCCTGTTGGACGTGGTGGGCAGGTCGCTGGACTCGCAGCCGCACATGCGACGCGTGTGTTCCTGCTGGCACAGATAAAGGCAGTCCTGCGAGGCAACGTATGTGGCAGAGATGGCAGCGTGCAACGACATGATGTGGTTGCTGCCCGACTGAAGAAAAAGACACAGGATGGAGCATCGGCTTCGACTTTGAGAGTGACGTTCAAGACTCTTAGCAGTGGCGAAGTGGTCCAGCCGTCACACTCGTCTGCAAGCTCGACAGCCGACTGCGGCGAGTGAATTTCAGAAGTGCATGTACTAAAGATATTTCAGTAAAGTCTAAAAGGAGATGGTATGACTAACTGCAGGTCTGCCCACTGTGCGGGTGCATCTGAATTGTGAATGTAGGGTTTAATGTCTCAAAGCTCAGCATGGAATATATGAGGGACGTCGTAGGACAAATCTCCGGATTAATTTGGACCGCCGGCAGCAGCAGCAGCTGCTCCGCACCACGTGACCAACCACGTGACCAATTAAAGCCACGGCGCCGCCACGGAGCTCAAGGGGTGCCACGCTGAAGGCTCGAAGAGCTGGCGTAGTGTAGCTCTCGCTACAAAAGACAAGAATCCAGCCGAGTCGGTGTGTACGTCCTTGGGCACTGCTGCATAGTCTCACCCTTTCACCCTTCATCCCTAGCGCCTTCATCCAGCGCGCAGTGTACGGTCTGCATGATCACGTACCTCCCTGGTGTACATGGTGTCGTTCAGGCCGAAGCTTCTGAACCGGTCGGGCCAACTGCTGCGGCACGGGAACTGGTACGGCTCCGGAAGCGCCGTTCTCTTCTCCTGCGAGTCGCGCAAGACGTGCCTGTGACAGCCTCCCTCTCTGATGGCCGTGATTCAAGGCGCTCATCGTCGTCCGTCCGTCCGGGAAATCTGTCACACTATGACGTCATCAGCGGCATAATTGCTAGAACCCATATACTCTTACCAATTACTACATGGGTGGTCAGTAGTTAGTTAATTTAGTAAAAATAGAAGAAAACAAGAAATTAAACAAATAAAAAGTTTAAAATAAAAAGAAAAGGCAAAATATAAAAGAATAAAGAATAAAGAAATAAAATTAAAACTAAAAACAGAAAACAAAATGGACAAAAATAGTCAACAAATATAAATAAAACAACTTAAAAAATACAATGCCTACAGCAAAATTGAAAATTGGTTTTTGGGGGAAAGGAAATGCCGAAGTATATGTCTCACATCTCGGCGGACACCTGAACCGCGCCGTAAGGGAAGGGATAAAGGAGGGACTGAGAGAAGAAAAGAAGAAAGAGCTAGTGCCGTAGTGGAGGGCTCCGGAATAATTCCGCAGCCGGTAATGCCTGAGGCGCAGTGGAAAAAAAAAACCCGCGTTCTAGAAAGTTCCATGCCTTCGCATTCGTGCACGTAAGGAGACTTAGGTGCCCTCAGAATTTTTGCATTTACAGTAGAGTACATCGTCGCCGCTCTCCAGGTTGCGACGTTAACAGCGAGGATCGAAGATCTAGGAAAACGGAGCGCAAGACAGCGGTCACCATTCTGAGGCTGATGTAGGTCACGTAGCCAGGCTCGACGAAGACAGCGTCGTTGCAGAGGACCGGCCGAAAGCCGTGACCGTGTGCCATGACCACGAAGCCCATCTCCATCGATGTGGACAGGTACTCGTCCGCCTGAGCGTCCAGAATGAGCTCCAAACCTGTGCGCCGATTAACCCAAGTGTTAATGAACTCCAGCAATATTACGCATGAAATGATTTTAGCTCCCGTTGTAGCGCGGCATGGGTGACGGCACCATTTTTACAAATACCATGCTGTACCCGGCAGTATTGAAACCCTTCAATTCAGAATTTGATGGTGGCTGCAGGCTGTGCGGAGCGACGTTCTTGGAAGTTTTCCCACATGGTCTGGGCCTGTCCTTCCAATCCCCACCCTTCCCAATCCTCCATCTCCACCCTTCTAGGGAGGCCTGGAAGGCGGCGCTGCTCAGCTGCCATGACCTGCAGTCCCAACGGACCTTGGTCGCCAGGGCGCGAGCGGCGCTAGACGCCATTGGGGCTCCGGAATAGGAGCTCCACCTAGATTTGTGAGGACCTGGGCCATAAGGTCTCCTCCACACCTCCTTTTACACCTCCTTTTACAGATTAAATAAATGTTTACCACCACCACCAGAACAGAGGAGAACACTGAACCGAACCTAAACGAACATTGGAGAAACTTCCCTTTTACCCCCTCGCGCATACGCACTGCGCTGTCACTGGAGCGGCGCATGCGTCGACTTCAGTGTCTTCGTAATGCCGTGGTTGGCGTCCTAAAGCCCGAGTGGCGCACGCGCGGTACTGGTGGCACTCCATGGGCGAGGCGGCATCACCGCGTGTGTTGTTTTCATTGCGTAATGCGCGGGCCAGCCAGAGAACCCTAGAGCTCCTAGAGAGAACCTGTGGCGGCATCTATCAGCACTGCTAGCAAACAGCTCCAAATTGCTCTAAAACGTGGTCAACGCGGTGGTCGACGGAGCGGAGGCAGGGACGTACGACGGCGTACCACCGCACGTGCGGAAGGCCAAGTGGTCTGTGCAGCACGTTCTGGGGCCATCTCCTCTCCTTCTGCACGTGGAGAGCGCTGTTTGCGTGTGCAGCCATACATCATCAGCGGCAAAGAAAGCCGAGCGCGCTGCTGCTCGCGTAAAAAGAAGCTAAGAAAAGTGGCTGATGAGGGAACTCTTATCCCTTTTCTGTTCATGCCCTTCTTGGGGTAGAATCCACCGGTGTTGCTTTCCTGCGTGCTTTTCTTTTGCCTTTATCGAGTCAGGTGAATAGCAACCTCTGCCACAGGATTCTTGGCCGATCCTCCAGTGTGGGTATGTGCCATCTTTTGAAAGGCTAACAACAACAACGACGCTCCATGACACTCGGGTGCGGCTATCAATATCTGTGGTCCGCCCTAGAAAACACTTCGCCTCTTGAGCCGTGCATTTCATGCTTACACTACTCTTGATGACGAGCTAGTTTATATCATTTATTTATTGTAGTTTTAGGCAAATCGGCTTTCGTCGTGGAACCGAGGCAAAACGTGACATACAAGTCAATAGTGGTGCCGAAGACACGACAGTCGACACGGACAACAGAAGTCAACAGGCACGCAGAAGTATGAAGTAGGGCGTTACAGGCCGCAGATCCGCCTTCGCGGTGGCCCAGTGGTTATAGCGCTCGAATGCTGACCCGAAAGACGCAGGTTCGATCCCGGCCGCGGCGGTCGAATTTCGATGGAGACGAAATTATAGAGGTCCGTGTCTTGTGCGATGTCTGTGCACGCTCCGGAGCCCTTCACTACAGCGTCCCTGATAGCCTGAGTCGCTTTGGGGCTTTAAACCCCCATAAACTAAACTAAACTAGGTTACAGATGCGAAGCATGCTAAAACAGCCAGAAGCAGAAACGCACGAAAACGACCATTTGCGTATTATATGGACACAGTAAACACAATAAGTCAATGGTAATAGAAGGGGAATTATACGTTCCATAAAGTGCAATGTCTACAGCCCCTTTTTAGCCATTTAAACTGTGCGCGCTCCTTTCTCGTCATCTAGGTGCGTGCGGGTGACCCCAAACCAGCTGGAGTTTCCTACCCCTGGCCACCGCCAGGTTGCCGCCAAGGTCGGTGGCGGTGGTCTGCAGGGGAAAGCTTCACGACGCCAAATGCGCACTGAGGCGAGCGTTGCCAGGTGCGCGGTTCCTTTGATGGCGCCACCGCCACAACTTCGGCGGCAACTCGGCATTCTGTTCGTCGATCTCGGCGCAGACCATTGTGGATTTGCATCATATGCGGTTGAACCAGGTAAGTACCGTTCTCAAACTTAAATACGTACAAGAGTTGATGCAATATATAACCTCTGTGCGTAGTTTCATCGCAAATGAGGCGGAAAGATTTTTTAAAGTCTTCGTGTTAAAGATGCACAATACTGCACGCGACTGCCAGTAAACATTTCCATGCACTGCTGCACACAGCAAAACTTCCCTCATTCTTGTCCATGCCAATAGTGGCAGCTTCTGCGGTCAAGTATAGAAATGAGGAATCGCCGCCTCACCGTCCTCGGGAGAGCCGGCAGTCTCGTGCTGGAAGAACTCCTCGTCCTTCTGGTCGTTTGTGCCGCAGTGAAAGCAGAAGCAGTTCCCGTACCGAGAGTCGAACGTCTGGCTGAAGTACCTGCGAGCGAAGCACGAGCATACGTGCGGTGCGCGCCCTCTGTACGACTGCAACGGACGAGAACGCGCGCCTCTCGATCTTGATCGCCCAGAGTAGCGTAAACGGACAATCGCTAGGCAGGAAAAGAATACAAAAACGTGCAAGCATCAGGTGAGACTTCCCCGCGATCTAACAAAGCCGGCAGCTGGGTTTCGTGAGTTGCTCAGTTAAGATTTGAACTTCGTGAGATCGAGAAGCATTGGTCACTGACAGAATACATAATGCATTGCAAACTAAATCTAATCGGTATTCACTTCTGTGAATCAAGCTTCAGTGTCAACTCTATTAACAAGGGGAATATGAAAGGAAGAATGTCACAGGAGAATATTTTGGAGGTTGAACTATGAATGCGACCTTCAACCAATAGGTCGCATAACCATGATCCGTCGCTAGTGTAGCCTTACTATGTGATGATGTCATTCCGTGCGAACAACGGCTACGAGATCTAGGGGGGCGTGGCCATAACAGGAGACACAACCTTGCAGCTTCTGCCGGCGCGGGCTTTGCATACCGGTGCCCTGCATGTATGTGCTTGCGTACTAAACGAGGACGCCTCGACAACCGCACGGGTGTCTGCGCCTGGCTTGATGGCGACCCAAGAAACTACGCCATCCACATTATCATCAGTCGTGTTATTGCTCGCCGCCGCTGGCAACAGATTTCACGCTCCCCTATTCGTTCAAAGGCTGCGCCGTATGCCGCTGGCGTCAACAGGTCTAGCCAACCGCAATAGCCTGTAGTCAAACCAGGTGAAAACTCGAGTGCCGAAATCGTCGGTAGGACGTATACCAGCCTTCTTTTTTTCTCATTAAAACACGTTTTATGCATCTGCATCTGTAACACCACCTGTTTTGTGAAAATGCATTTATCCATTAAAAGAAAATAATCATTTCACCTATGATTGATATTCAAAGCAGGTGAATTACTCTTTCCAGTTAATTTTTAAGCATGCAGTACATTGAGCTCCCATTCTTGGCAAGTTCAGGCGAACGTCGTCCAGAAAGCGCAGCGAACCTAGGGCCGAACATTAATCCAAACCTTAATTAGCGAACAATTCCGAAATTTTCAGTGCAAATGGTACCCAGCAAAAAAAAAAAAACACTTTCCCATATAGCCCCGGGCGTGATTCAAACAAACATTATACCCTCGTTTTTGGATGTATTAGACAACTCGGCCATCCAGGCAGCTGCCAACGCGAAATGTCTTTCTTTTTTTTGTGGAGGGGGGGGGGGGCGGGTAGCATCTATTACTACGCGTTAAAAATCGGCAACTTCGTCATCTTTCATCCCACTGTTCGCGCTTCAAAGGACTCTGAGTGAGCCCTGCTGTCGTCGTTGCCGTGCAATGGAGCCGGATGAGTGAAGAAACTAAAAATGTCCCCCTAAGTCGCCAAAGACAGCTTTTTGCAGCCGCACACGAAGGTGAGAAGGCGGCGTTGCCAAGGCAGAACAAGAGGGGTCGAGCAAAAAGCGAAATCATCAGGGACGCCGAGTGCGCTCTCTAGCGCCGAAAATACAAGCGGCTAAACGTGGCGGCGCATAAAGCACCAAAAACGATGAGGGATGCCGAGCGTGCTATACAGCTGGAATACAAACAGCTGATTGCAGCCGCGAAAGCAGCCACGGAGACTATGCGCATTGCCCCTGTCGAAGAATAGAAGCGGGCGAAGGCCTATTCCATTCAGGTTCAAATTCCTATGCGTGCAAAAGGTGTATGTGTGAATTTTCGGCTATACCACCACATTACGATGCCGGCGCCATTTTGCCGCCAGAGTTCCGCACACATCTGTCACTGGAAAACCTCATTCACTCCCATTCACTTTTTGAAAGTGATCGTGACTGCCTCTGAACCCCGGTGGGTGAGGGTGAAGCTGACCGGTGAAAGTGGACCCTTGCGCACACTCGCCTGGGCTCGCTGCAGTTACGGCGCGCGTAGCGGCAGTGCGTGACGACGTCCGCCAGCTGGTGTCCGAGTCGGAAGAGGCGGCGCACCGTGCTCCGCTCTTCCTTGCGCCGCTGCGCCATCCACACGCGCAGCTGTTGCGACAGCTCGCGGTCGCCGGCGTTGGGCTGCGCAAACCGCGGGAGCAGAACAGTCCAGCCGCACGCACGCACACGCACAGGTCACACTAGGACCTTTTGATACATTTCTCTCTAAGAACCGCGCTCACGCTTATACAGACTGTCCCAGCAAACGTACGCCAAGATTCAAAAGCCACCAGACTTCTCAGCCTCTCCCGGGGTGTGGCGAGGCCGCTGTCTGCCTCCACCACTCCAATAAGGGCGACACTGCCCTCAGAGCAAAGATCGTGCCTCGAACCCAAGCTGGTAGGTGCAGCTGGGTTAAAGACACGCTGCACTACCATGTGGTTGGTGTGTATGTGTGGCTGCACTTCCGCGCGAGCATTGTTCGCGAAGCCCAGATGCTGTATGTCCAGACACCGCCTTGCTCAACTGCTCAGGCGTAATAGACAACCATTGTGCGGCCTGCTTGAGACCATTTTCCGGCAATGCTTTCATTTAGATTCATCGCGACTCACATCGCTGTAAGTGATGTTAGCAGAGCAGTCTCTGTCCAAGACCTTCTTCAGCACTCCCTTGCCCCCTGGAAGAGAGGTCCGATAAGCGCAGACGCGAGACCTCCGCAGAGGGTTGGCGTTGCAGATGGTGACATCCGGGAAGGCCATGCCCTGGTCCGAACTGTAGCTCGTCGCCACGGGAAAGGCCGCGTACTCGCTGAACACAAGCAGGCACTCGTGGACGCACTGGGCCGCCAGGAAGGAGACGACCACCAGCCAGCACAGCTTGCGCCACAGGCTACCCCGACGGCCGCACAGCACGCCGCAGCCGGGACCGCCGGACTCGGCCACCATGCCACGAAACCTATAGAAGCGGATTTTTAGTGCGCTAAAGTTCAGTACGTTAATGCCCTTGTTGACCATATGTTCTCAGCAGAACAAGGACTTCAACGTGCTAAAATGTTACACCGACTGGCCCACGAACAGAAACCGATGATAGACTTGAAGCGGAGGAAGATGGTGAATATAGAATCGATTTCGGGTTGGTATGACTAAAAACGAATCTCTGATGCCATAATCAATGCACCAGTGGCGCCTTTCTGACTGAGATAGCGAAGGTATGGGATCAGGGCAGGGCGCATTTTCTCCATTCCACCTTCTACACGAACTCAGACTCCTGTGTACCAAGGCGGCAGCTGTTAACCGAGCCTTGAAAATGGCTTGTGGGCTACTTGTATGTCCCCTTTCCGACCTCCTCGTACAGCTTCTCGCGAATGCCGACGTGCCCTCTGCGGGAGCGCAGTATACGTATAGAGGTATCCAAGGCAGCACCTAGTTCGCCGCTAAGACTGAAATGTTTTGTTACTTCGAAGTCGGAGAGGCATTAAAGAGATCATGCACATAGACTACGGCTACTTCGGGAAAAAGCAAACACTACACTTTTCACTCATACGTTTACGAAGCGTTCCTTTTTGACTGCTTCGATCTGTACAAAAACGAACGTCGCGGCGTACGTTTGCTACCTTCCACTTGCCTGTAGATATCAGTAAATATATCAGTTCTTCAATATTGCTAATTATACCGTTAAAATCGCTATTGCGGGACACACTCTCCTGCAAGCGAACCACACTAAACAAGTAAAGCCCCCGAAAGCTTCGTTTTACGAGCCATCAGACAACATTTCCGTCACACAGCGAGGACGCCCCGGGCACAACCAACCAAACTTGAAATTTTTTTAAGCGCCGAGTATTTTCCCATCTAGCCGCTCAACCGTACTATTAACTTCGCGTAAACGAAACCAGATGCGTTTACAGCCAATTTTTTGGAAAACTATGAAGACTGGAATAGTCACAATCGGCACTTGGTGAGAGATGTATGGACTAACGACCTGTCCGGAGTCGGTGGGCACGAATACTCACATTTCATCGACCACTGCTCTCCGGAAACGTAAGGAGCACGAATCAGAGATCCCAAGACTTTCAAGAAGAAACAGTGAATCAAGTAACAGTTCTTGAATAAGCCGAAGCGCACACGACAGCAAGATAGCTTGAACACGGCAAACATTCAACGTTTGCTGGCCTGCCGGACCTATACCTTCGTCCACCGCGTCGTTTTCTCGTGAGAGTCCGCATTTCGAGACTACAATGAACACCTGACTTTCATTTCTTTTTTTTTCTTTTTGCTGAGCATTAAAATTTTAAAGCTGTCGAACATATTGCCGCCTGCTTTCTGTTAAGAAACAAATAGCACGATGACAGCCTTAAAATCTCATACACCTCTATTGACAGCCCATTTGAAGCACGCGGCGAAGCAGTAGACTCGTAAACATGGGCGGCTTCACGGTGGAAGGAGATAATAATAATTAAAAAAAAGTGTGGCCGCATGGAAACGGCTGTCAGTCACCCGCCTAAATTCGAGCGCATAGGCGCCTGGTATTTTCATAATGAATGATCCCGGTCGATACTGCCAGCCCGAGACCTGTACGAAATGTGAGTCTCGACTGTTCTTGGTACAGAAGCTGGAGGTTTGACACGGCGCACCTATGCCTGCAGAAGCGCGAAAACAAAAAAGATCTGCTGCCTGTGTGCCAACGGTCAGAAAGGTCATTCAGTTTTTTGTTGTTGTTGTTTTTGTCTTTCTTTAGATATATAGATCTCAGCTTTTGTGCGACTTGAAAAATCTGGGCAGGAAAGCAAGGCAGAGGCGGCCGGAACCGCAAGCTAGTTTGGCATGCGACAGTTGCGGCCAAGGACGCGTACCGCTGTAACGAAGGAGTGGATATAACGAAGAAATCGCGGGCCCCTTCGACTTTGTTCTGTAATTGCGCTCTGTCTGTACAATTTGCTACACCAGAGATCAAGACACATTGGACGTTGGTGAGCCCTAACAATCGATGTCATCGCATGCATGCATAATGCTGCGCGCGTCAACGCAAACTCGACACGAGCAGGTTCACTTTCTCTTCGCCTCGGTAAGCCCGAAATGCTTAGCATAAATCACGCGTTCACTTTTTAATAAGCGATATATGTGGGGAATAGTGCAGTTATAAAACGCGTTCGAGGTTAATTGCTGACGACACGTGTGGTCCATCTCGCCGCTTAACCACTGCTTTCTCATTATGAGGAACACGGGCAAAGCAATTTGCTCTCATTATGAAAAAATCGTTTGCACTCTGTTTTAACGCGAGAGCGTTAGTACCCCCATGTCGGAAAAGATTGTCCGGCATCGGCGTTGGCGACCTTTCGAAGCCTGGCAGCCAGAGCGGCCGAAGCACGCAGATGGAATGTGGCGCCTGCCAAATAGGTCACGTGACCTTGTGATGATAGCATCATAACTTGCCCACCGTGGCAGTGACAGGTTGGTCGAGAAGAGTCTCACAAGGCCCACCGGTGACAGCACCTGCCCTCGCAGGGCAGTACGTGGAGCATCGCTTGACCGCTGCTATATAGAGAGATATATATATATATATATATATATATATATATATATATATATATATAGGAGGGCTCCCAGCGTTCTAATGAATGTAAAGCAGAGAATGCTATTCCTCATGGGCATTAGCTCATTGACGCTACCGCGTCATACCCTTACGGCGGAGCTACCCTTAAGTGTCCCCTCCAGATTTTTTTCTTAATTTTTTTCTTGGGGAGGGGGGGGAGAGGGTTCTCTCATATCGCCGCAAATCGTAGAACTTGAATGTCTTTCACCACGTTCCTAACACTGCTGATATTCCGCTGTTTTCTTTTTACTCGAGTGCGCGGCGCGAGGAGGCCGTGCGGACGCCAAGAGTGTCCTCACGCGCAGAGAACTATCGACGCGCGCGCGCAGCACTCCACTTGAACGGATGTATATTAATGCGAAAGCATTCTTGCCTCTTGAGTGGCGTGGACAGGATGCGAACCTGCACGGGAAGTGTGGGCAGAGCGTCCTCCTCATGAACTGTCGATTATCCAATAAGAGTGCAATATGATTTGTAATGATCAATAACGATTGAATGGGAAGTTTAAATGACCGAATTGCTAAATAAAGTAATTAAATAATAAGGCAATTAACTTCGCTAATCCCTCCGAATAATTCACAAAATCGGTGAATTACAATTCGTCCAGGACTGAACAAACAAAAAGACAATGGAAATAATGAACAATTAATAAAACAAACCCATTACTTAATAATACCTAGTATTTACTTATTAGTGTACTAATTATTATTTGTCTATTCAAATAATTATCGCCAATTATTAATTACGTTACTAAGGAACAGAGGAAGCAACGGAACTCGAAATGCTTTCGCATTTCCGAACGTAAGGAGACCTAAGTCCGCCTTTAATTTTTTTCGTATATTGTGTACAATGTCGCGCTACCCATGTCCTTTCTTTCCCCTCCCTGTCCTCACTCTTTCTCTTTCATTTCCGCTAGCCGCAGCTCATGCGCTTCAAGCTTCGTTAGTAGATGCCGCGGCTAGCAACATCTTTTCCTTTCGTTTTATTTTGTTTTCAAAAAACCACTAATAATAATAATGTTAATTGGAAATAGATGCTATCAGTCGTGCCCTATTTCGCACCATTAGACCCGCCGCGGTGGCTCAGTGTTTAGGGCGCTCGGCTACTGATCGGAAGTTCCCGGGTTCGAACCCGATCGCTGCGGCCGCGTTTCGGTGGAGGCGAAACGCAAAGGCGCCCGTGTGCTGTGCGATGTCAGCGCACGTTAAGATCCCCACGTAGTCGAAATTATTCCGGAGCCCTCCTCTACGGCACCTATTTCTTCCTTTCCTCTTTCACTTCCGGCGCAGTTCAGGTGTCTAACGATATATGAGACACTGTGCCATTTCCTTTCCCCCAAAACCAACCAATTTTCATTTCGCACCATGATTTTGCACATCACACTCGCAAAGCTCATGCAAACGGTGTTCATGGAAGTAGGCATGGTGTGCGAAATATTTATGTACTGTCCCCTTGTGGAAGTACACAGTTGAAAAAAAAAAGCAGTTTCACAGTTTATAGCTTTGCTATATTTGGCATTTCTTTAAGACAAGGTGACAAGCTATACTATTGCAAATCTGTAAATTTTGCGTGCTGAAGCTACATCCATGCTATTTAAAAGTAACTGCTAGGGTTCTTGAACGTGCACGTTCAAGAACCCTAGCATGCAGAAAAATGCCGCTACGCAGGCACTTTTGCATCGCGCCATTGAAATGCGGCTGCCGCCGGCAGAGTTTGAAGCCATGACTTCGTTTCCAGTAGCGATACGTCAGAGCCTTTCATGTGCGGAAGCTAATTCTAATTGATACAGCGGTTGGCAGTTTTTCAGTGTGCTGCACATGACTTTAGTTTAGCTTTAGCATAAGTACAAGCTCAACAACAAAAATAGGAACAGGCTCCTTTAGCTAAACTATCTGATCGGCATATATAACTATTATTTATCCGTTGGCAAAGCAGATAGTTGGTTTGGTTTATGGGGTTTGTTCCAAAGCGACACATACCATAAGGTACACCGTAGTGGAGGGCTCTGAATAATTTCGGCCACCTCGGGTTCTTTAAAGGGGCTCTGAAACGCCTTCCGAGGAGAGCACATTAACTCACTTAATCACTGCACTGTGTTGCCATGAAAACCGGAGCCAAATAATACAGTTCTACACGCAGCAGACGACCCACATTCACGCGTCAAAGTTGGCGAGCCCTTCCCGGCGACTTTTTCTTGCTCGCACCCACCTCCGTCCCCCGCATCTGCGTAGACAAGGTAAGAGGTGGCCATTGGTTAGATTTTTGCAGACGTCAGGCAGCTACCGTGGCCGCGGCCAATAAGCCGCTTAGCTCCGGCGGGTCGGGAAGTTCCGCTCCCAGAGTGGGGTCGGCGAAAGAGCGCCTACCTTCTACCGTGCAAAAAGTGACGAGAGGAGAGGGAAAGGCGCGAAGACGCTGAAATTCAAATTTTTACTACAGATGACTCAGCTTCTACAAAGCGTTTAAACAATCCTTGCCGGACACTATTCGTGAAGCGGCGTGCTTCAATATCCCAGGCATGCTACAACTTTATTAGAGCCCCCTTCACAGCCCCTTTAACATGCACTGACATCACACAGTACACTGACCTTTAGCATTTCGTCTCCATAGAAATGCGACCGTCGTAGCCAAGATCGAACCCGCGTCTTTGGGGTCAGCAGCCTAGCACCATAACCACTGAGCCATCGCGGCGGCTCAAAGCAGATATTTCACAGCATGCGTGCGATATGCAACGCTGTGACGCACACGACGAAGCTCAGCTCACATCAGTCGGTCATAAAAACCGTGCTTTACTGAGCCACACACGTTAGTCAATGATAAAAACCGTACTTTATTGAGACACGCACAAAGTGAAACTTATATATACAACAATGTGTTATGACCAACGCTTAGCAAGACGGTCTATCCCCTATGTACAACTTGCTTAAATCCAAGACTTCGATCATGCCCTTTTCTTTTTCTATCCTTGCGGCAAAATTCCAACAATCCTCTGAGCGAAGACTTCTTTGGGGGGGGGGGGGGGTCACATGTTTTCACTGCTATGTTTAGAAATCTCGAACTACAGACGCCCTTTTTGCCTTAAGCATGCTTAGGCGTCCGTCACTCTTTCACATTATGTACAGTGCTTATGAATTTTCACCATTCCATAAGCCACGCAGCTTCCTTTCAGCGTCAAACAACGTACTCTAGTTGCAATGGCGTGACTCTTGACATGTTAGTACACACAAGCGCACACACGCGTGTTTCAATAGGAATGCAGTGAAGGCTCCAGGAGAAAAAAAAAAATCCACTTCTGCAGAGCTAGCGAAGCATACATTATATATAAGCTTAATATAAGCTAAAGCTTTACATTAAGCTTTATATCGACAAGTGCCCCTGAAGTCGGTGAAGAGACAGAGTCCCAGGCTTTCCGTCGCCTATGCTACATCCTGCTATTGCTGTTGACGTATGGTATGCTACGTCAACTATGCTACATCCTGCGCCGCGCAGATGAGGGGGTTACGAAGCATCGCTAACAGCATAGCGCCTGAAATCAAAACAGCGGCAATGGTAATAAAAGAAACAGCGCAGTGATTCGGAGGTAACAAGTCAGACAGAATAAAAGTGCTTAAATAAAAAAAACACAGCATGTAAACAGGCAAACAATCGCAACGTAGTGCAACAGAGAACTGAACCAGCTGACATAGAGCAACATATAAAGGCTCTCAGTTCAAACTGAATTGGGGCCTTCAAACACAAAGCTACATCAGGAAGCTCACACTAGCAAAATTTTTCCAAACTTCCATCGATTTCGTGGCAGTCTCTTTGGCACATAAACCAGCCAAACTAGGCTCGACAGCAGTAAAAAGGAAATTAAATACAAGCATTAATTATTAATTTCTAACACACTTCCCTTCGCTGCAGCTCAGTTTCATGGTCAGTGCCGCCAGGTTCGTGTACTTGGACAGTGGCCAGGAGACACTTGTGCCACCTCTTTCACGACCCTGCACCCCACTGCTGTAGAGAGCGAACGCATAAAAGGCGAGGCCGGGACACTAATTTGTGCTAAACACTGAACACAAGAACAAGCTTACGAGTAAGAGGTGTATGCGCAAAGCCTTGCACGAGTCCAATGCTCCAGGCGTTTAATTTTATACCTGCGACTGAGAGCATAGCTCAAGATCATGCCGCCAGACTCGCACAATGAAATCGCAAAAAACAATATAATCGTTTAGGTTAGTTTCAAGAATACGCTACTATAGACTAGTCGTGGGCCTCTGCCATGTTTTCAAACTGCGCTCCATGATTTAGCACACCTTCGTTTCCTGGTGTACATCATATGGAAGCATCAACCAAATTACATTCAAAATCTATGAACATTGGCTAGGTCACTCACTTGAGACAACCGTCGCAGTACCTCTCACTCAAGAATCTTCAAATCTTCATCAGAGGCTCTCTTCGTGGAGGTGAGGCTAATGAAGGACGCAATTTAAACAAATATTGCAGAGGAGGCACATCTACTGACGTCGAACCACGTCTGGAAACCTAGTGCTAAGAAGAAAGTTTATGGACGTTTGAACCACCAAAAAGATTAATTTCCTTGCAGCCTACACAAGTGCCAGCTCCAGTGGAACTGAGAAGTGCATTCTGAGCTTGAGCCAATGAATACTGACATGCACCTCTAAACTCCAATGTGCGTGCCTATAGGCGGCACAGAAATTATTTTTCGACAATCTATAGGTCCACAAACTCGCTTCCCTGACAGTACATTACATTCAGAAATGAAGATGGCAGGAATAAGCAAATACACATACAAAACAACCGTGACCTAGACAATCACAAGCTGCATAGCAGAGGTCGAATTTGTGAAAATTTCAAAGTAAGCCATGTACATACATAGGGTTCACTGGCAGTCACGCACGGCTTACAGCGAGTTCGAAAAGCTAGCAGCAGTTCCATCAGCGTCGTAGATAGGCGGTTGCTCGTAACCGTGAGCCGCTGCCTCGAGAGCCCGCAAGGACTGCCTGTGCTGGCGTCGCGCGCAGAACATGACAGCCTGCTCGGCGATGGGCGGCGACGAATCGACCTCACCCAGCTTGTACAGGCGGTACGACTCGGCAAGCGCCGCACCAGCTTCGTCCACGAAGACGCCAGCCTTCTGAAACACCTGCGACACCCTGTAGACATCCAGAAGCGCCGAAACCAGCACGTCGTCCTCCGGCGGCGGCTCCTCGTTCATCAGGACATCTAGGCGCCGGCTGGCAAGGATCATAGCCGTCTCAAACGCCTTCCGCGCCAAGTACGTGCGGTCCACGTCGCGCAGGTATTTCTTTTCAGTCTCGGGCTCGCGGTGTAGCTGCACCGCCACGTACGCCAGCATGTCCACGTCGCCGCACCGCTCAAGGACCTCAATCAACAGCATGACCGAGCGGTACATGTGCGTTGCGAAGCTACCTGCTCGGTCTATCTCGTCGCCTGGAGTGTGCCAGATGCCGGTGAAGAAATTGGTTGCCTTCCGCTCGGCGAAAAGGCCAGGCGCGGCCGGCGTCGCATCCGCCGTTGATGCGGCCGGCCGGTTCTGTCCAGACTCCAGCAGGTAATCGCGCGCCAGCTGCAGGTTGCATGAGCGCTTGGAGTGGCAGTAGAAGCGCGCCAGATAGTAGACGCTCTTGAAGTGCTGCGGGAAGCGACTCACACACTCCTTCATGGCGTGCACGCACGTCTTCAGCAGGACCTGCTTCATTTCGGCCTCGTCGAGTCTCAGGAACGGGTCGCTCTGCGCGGAGTTCTCCTGCTTCGACGGCTTCGAGGGCGCCGGCGCATCAAAGGACGACTGACCAGTGCTCTTTTTCTCACCGCTATCGGTGGACTTCTTGCGCCCGCTTGACTTGCCCTCATCAGGTACAACTGGTGCCTTGCTGCCAGAACCTTCACTAAGAACACACGGACGAACCGTGCACTGATCGTCCCTACCCTTTGGCATTGTTGGCTGGGGTGCTGATGCCGTGGATTCAGGGGCACGGTGCGACAAACCCCGTCTCTCCTCAGATGCTAGCTTCTCGCTGACAACCGTCAAAAGGCAGTTGAGAATATCCCTCACAACTGACACCTCCTGAGAGTCCGCTGGGCTAGGCGAGTCAGCGGCAGGCTTCGCTTCTTCGGGGTTTTCTATATGCGGCTTTTTGGCATGGAAGTAGTCATGGTCACTCTCCAGACTCCTCTTCTTGGCCTGTCGCTCCGTCATGCTGGGTTTCCCCTCCTTCTTTTCTTCCTCGACAGACACCTCGCTCTCTTCACCGTCATCTTCTTCCGACGAGGAGCCGTACTCCATGGCATCTGCCTTTTCCAGGAACCTTGCAAACGGACTGTTCCCTGCCTTTTGGATGAACTTCCATATAGCCCGCAGTTCCTCCTTTGGCGCCGATGTCTCTTCGTACTTAAGCAGATACTTCATAGAGAGAGCATGAATCTTATAGTAGAGCTCCAGCGATTCGATTGAAAGCGGCGGCGGGCTGTGGTACAAGATCTTGCGCGGGTACTTAGCATTCATTTCGTACAAATGCTGCAGTGACTGGTACAGATGTTCAAGGTACACTCCAGGTGGGCAGCCCATTTTGTGTGTGATCTTTCCAAGCAGGTAATGGTTGAGCCACATCTCATCGGTACCTACACCATCCTCACAGCGGTTTGCAGATTCGTAGCAACTCTTGGCTGTCTCCAAGAGTTCCTTCTTTCGCTTCGCCAAAGCCTCACCAGCTTCATCACTCAGCCCGAACTGCTTGCTCTGTTTCAGCTGCCGGGACGCATTTGACTGCAGCATGTAAACACACGAGCCGTACTCAATCCACAGGGCAGAGTTGGTTGCATCAATTTGGAGTGCACGTTTAAAGCACCGCAGTGACGACACTGCTCTTTTCTGAATAGTACTTTCACTTTTTGGCTCGCATGAGTTGATGCGCTGTTCCAGCTGGGCACTGCGTGAAAGTGCAAGGCCTGCCCATGAGTCCAGCCGGTCAGGGTTCAGACAAGTGTCACACGTGTAGTACCGTATTGCCTTTGCAAATTCCTTGTTCTTGAAGTAGTAGTCACCAAGCAGGTAGTAGAGTTGAAGAACCACCGGGCTAAAGCTGCTGGTGTCAGGAAGTGCAGGAAATGTGTCAACACTGCCTTCAATGTATGCAGATATTAAGCTTTCCATGTTGCTGGGATCCTCTTCAGACGGAACTAGAGCAGCAATGCGTTTCAGCAACACCTCCAGTTCTGATGACACTGTGCTGGTTTTGTAGCTATCGAAACCAGGTAGGTGCTGTGGCTTGAAGAAGTCAAACACCTGTTTGCAGCTGTCCCAGGTGAGGCTCACTTGTTTAGCATTGTGTTCTTGAAGGTGCTTAACCTTCCCTCGGCGATTCGGGTGCCCATACAGACAGTAAAAACACTGTTCAATGCCATTGTTGAGGTCTTCATGGAAGGTATTAGCTATTGCAGACCTCTTTGCAAGCTCTTGAGTAACGACGTCCACAAAGAGGAACAACAGAATGCCATCAGATGTTGTGCACCATGATCGCCTCCCTAAGTGTTCGTGGGCTGTGAAGAAAAGCATCAAGGATGAAGGCATGGCACCGTTCATGCTAGCATTGCCACTGCTCTTAGCAAAGCCGACTGCACTCGACTGGTTTTCAGATCGTGCCGCCAAAAGCTGTATCTTGTCCTCCTCATGTTTGAGTATATAGTAAAGAATGTTCCACGACAGAACAGTAGGCACTGCCATCTCATTACTACTCTCACTGACATCCATTTGCACATTGATCAGCTTGATGATGTTGTGAGCCATCCTTGTGAGCTTTGGGTTCTCTAGACATCCAAGAAGTCCCATGTCCTGCTTGATGCAACGATGAATGTCAGAGAGAACTATGACAATGGTGTTGGACCAGTCACATTTAAGAGTTTCAGTCGTCACAGCAAGATATTGGTTCAGAGCTTCATTCAGCGAAGCTTCCCCCCATATCAAGCATCCCGAGTAGTCCTTCAAGTTCCACAGCGATTCTTGCAGGAGTATGAGTTGTGCGTGGCGTTCAGGAATGTTGGCCTTGGCATGTAGTTTGCGACCTCTTGAGCCTGGTTTTTTAAATGTCTGAATCAAAAGGTCAGCCACTACTTTATACCTCCCAAGTTCAAATAGACGGTGAACCTCTTCAAGAGACTGGCACCTCTGCAAAGATTCCAGCTGATCCTGAACAATTTCTCGTGAGATAACACCATTCATTTTGCAATTAGTAATGAGCACTTTCAAGACCTGTCCATCAGTAGGGTTTTCATAATCAATACGACAAAGGACATTCTCTAGCACTTGCACAGCTGTCTCCATTTCTCCACTGAGCATCAAAAATCGTGCCTCAGCCCAGAATGCACGCAGGACAAATGAGATCCATTTTTCTTTAAAGATACCTTGCCGCACTGACATCTGAGCAAGAAATTCTAAATCACAGCCAAACTGCGCACTAGGAAACTCTGGTCCAAGCTGGTTCCCTGGGCTCCTCGGTGATACTGAGGCTGATGGCTGAGCTTGTGCTTTAGCAACAACAATCTTGTCCATCATGAACTCACAGTACAGCAAAGTTGACATAGCATGTCTCAAGATGTTTTCAGCTTCTTCTGCCCCAGCAAAGATAGAAGGTCTTTCTATGTGAGACCGTAAGCTTTTGTACAGTTCCACAAAGATATCGCACAAACGAGCAGGCCAAAGAAGATCTTCCCGACTGCTCAGCTCCCACAAGTAGTCTTCCATGAGGTCCATCAAGTTATGCTTATCTCTGTGCTCATTAATAAACTTTTGCACACTTTCTGATTCTGTCTTTTCTATGCTCTCAGTATTGCAGACCACCTTATCAACATCCTCCTGGAGACTGCTACTTGGAGTCATGCCATATGTGTGGTCGCTGTTCAAATCAGAGAAGTTTGGGATGCTGTCCTCCCGATCATCCTTGCCCTCGTATGCGAGACTGGATGGCAGGAACTGAGTCAAGAGCTCCTGATAGTTGACATTCTCTTGAGTCTTGCGCAAGGTATTTCGAACTCTCGCAGAGCGCCTCTTCAAAGAGGGATCTAAGTGTTCAAGGGACAGCCGCTTGCGCTTGCCGCCCCTCCTGCCACCACTGAACGTCATCTTTGGGGCTCCGTTGTTTTCATCAGGCATTGCCAATTCCTGGGTGACAACAGTCAGCTGCTCAGCGAGTGACCCCAAGTCTGTAGGCTGCTGCACTGACTGCGGCTCACCAGATTCTGTCTGTGGCTGGCCTTCACATAATTCAGCCTGTGACGTTGTGTCACTTGGTGGATTGATGCAGATGACAAGGTCACCCGATGAATTCCCGCTGGCTTGTTGCAAGCTGTCTGCAGGAGACTCTTTCTTCGCATCTTCGGCTTCAACAACGGGCTTGTCGTCCGACTCGCTCCTCAACAGGTCCACTTTACAAGCCAGAGACACGTCGCTGTCATGCGCAGCTGAGGCAATAAACTCGTAAAGCTCCAGCATCGCCTGACCCAGGGCAACCCACGTCATCTCACACAGTTTTTTGCGTAACGAAAGCTTCGGCAACTTCTTCGGAGTGTACAGTGCGCGGCGTTTTTCCCTGAGCTCCCTAGCTTCGGCCAGCACTGCCTCCTCATCCTCCTTGCTCACAGTTCGCGAGAACACGGACGGGTCACAGCCCTTGAACACATTACCCTGGCAGCTCTTGAGATCCGGGTTCTCCCGGAACACGGCCTCCTTGAACACCAGCGCCTTCACGTAGCCAGAGTCGAGGCGCAGCGCCCGTGCTGCGCACTGTAGGCACCCCAGGTGGTCGTTCAGCACGTACAGCACCGTCATGAGGTTGCTGAGGCAGGGCCAGTGCTGCGCGCTGCAGCGCAGCCCTTCCTCGAAGGCGATCCTCGCGAGCGGGTAGAGGTACAGGCCCAACGCAAGCCGACCGATCTTGTACCAGAGAGTGACGTCCGTGCAGTCTATTTCGACCGCGTCTAGGTAGGCAGCGACGGCATCACGGGCGTCTCCACGTCGCACGTGGATGGCGCCGAGGTTCTTCAGCGCCACGTACTTGAGCATGAGCGCCGGCGGCAGCGCTGCACCACCGCTGCTCCTGCCGTCGTTTTCATCCTGGGGCGGCGCACTACATCTGCTGATGAATGGAAGCGCGAGTAGTTCGCGGAAGGAAGACAGCGCCTCGTCGTATTTGTCTTGCTGCAATTGACCCAGCGCTTTGCGGTACAGACCGAAAGCCTCTTCTTCTTGGGCCTCTCTGGTGACCACCGGCGAGTCGTCGTCATCCTGAGGCGATGATGTGTCGTTGGAGTTCAGTGCACAGAACTTGATCATCGCCGCAGAAGCACCAGCAGCAGCAGCAGCGGCCACGGATATAGAATCGTGACAACTCCAGTAGCCTACGCCGGACCATGCCACGGACGAGCCACTGCTACGAATCACAAGACAGTTCCGTCGCTTCTTCGGGCACTCACGCAGCCTGGTTGCTCACACTTTGATTGAGGCGACGAAGACACTGCAGGCAAGTTATGCACATTTTTGCATACTTCAGGCTCAGAAACATGCCGCTCGAAAACAAAACAAAAGGTCCGCCTGCTCTATGGCCTACTACAACGCGCCCAGCCTTGTTCGTCACAATGAAAAGCGAAAGCAGAACAATAGCGCTGTATAACAGCTGATTGAAAAATTGCTTTCATTTTAAGAATAAATATTGGTTATGATATGTTCTCATTTTTGTTTGTGTTAAACGTTTAGTTTGATTACTATTGCAGTTAAAATATTAGCTATAAGATAATCAAACTACATGAACAGCAGACGACAAACATAGGGCCGCACTGACTGGCGCGCACCTGACGTCATGGCGGCTTGTCGTCGGTTGGCGACAGCTCGCAGCTAGATATTTGGTATGTGGCGTTCAGTGAGGGATGGATAACGGTGAATCGACGTCGAACGGCACTGTAAGCGAAGCCAGTGCTGCGACACCGAAGACGAACTCGAACGCCGAGCCATACTGCGAGAAGTATTACTCTTTGCTGAAACGCTACAACGCCATCCAAAAGGTATGACTCCTGCGTCTTTGCCGAACGGGATAATGCAGCCGGAATCGGCTTGCCGTTCCGGCGCTACTCTTTCGTCTTGACTAATTATGTTTACCTTGCATGTTGCTTGAACTTAGCAAAACTACCACCTGATGTATCGGATACAGCGGGTCAAGAAGCTGACGGCTAGGTTGACAAAGGAGAAGAGGTAAGATCTGGTACCGTACGTTCAAATTTTCTAGGTGAGGGTTTCGTTTTCTCCGCATTCAGCAGTCCAAGATTTGTAGACGATTTTGACTTCTGCCTGCGAATTCTGATTGGCCTCCGTTGCTGCTTGGGTCGTTTCCGCATAGTGCCATTCCTGTTGTAAACTTCTCTCCTGTCAGCAGAGCTGCGAGCTCTGTGTTCTTATTTTAAATTGATATGCCTACGTCTACGAAGTGCCGCTGAATTTTGTGCTCTTTAATGTCCTCTCGCAAGGTTTGCGCAGCTTCTCGCTCTTTTAAGCACATTAGATGTGGTTCAGAACTCGACTGAGCGTAGAAGTGCGTGCTGGTTGGTTACGAATAGCGTAAACTACGAGAATGAACGAAGAATAAGACGAACTATGCCAAATACTGATTTCACTCGAGATATATAATTGGCTTTGCTTTGCTAAAGCAGTTTATATCTGCTTTATATAAACACACTCAAAAAAAAAAAAAGAACAAGCTCCATTGTCAAGTGTTTTGAGCCTTCTTTATCCGTTACAGGTTCCTCACACAGCGGCTGAACAATTACAAGCAGGAGAAGCAAGCTGCCATGTCCATGTCTCAGTACGCAGTAGTGAGTTGGAGAGATGTACACTGTTTCTTTAACTGCTCTTTCCTTTCAGACCACTGCACTGCTTGTCATGATTTTTTTTTAATGCCTTTTGTGCTAAAATCTTTCCTTTGAGTTCACATGCCACAACTTGCCAAATGAGTTAACTATATTGCTTTCCTGGAAGTTTGGTTCATTTAGTGGAGCAAGAATTTCTGCATGGCTAGTGAGAAAGGTAATCTGGCTGTTGCTTAAAGTTAAAGGTTAATCTGGTCGATTCTCAATGATTAGAGACTCACAAGGGACCGAGAATTTCTTCAATTACGAGGAACCTTTTTTAGTACACTTGATGCTAATTGGGCCAAAGCGTCTGTTCAAATAAATCAGAAATTTTAACTGAGCAAATTCAAATGGATGAGGGTCCAGCACATGATTATATGCTGCACAAGAGAAACAAGGTATCCCAACTATAAAGTTGTGGTCACGTGGTCTCCATGACCCATGTAGTGTTGGCCAAGGTGAGCCATTGAAGTATTGAGACTGAAAGGTGGCGCTGGCAGAGAATGTTAATTCTAGAAAGGGGGTTCTATTTGTACGAAAGGTCACATAAAAGACGCATTGGGTAATGAGCATAAGATGTGACAACTCATATACATGGTGTAAGCAAGAAATTCCACAAGTACATAAAAAGTCTGAAACGATGCAGTGTAACAGCGTGTGATGTTTCATTTCTGCACATTTCAGGATGAGCGGCAGTTCAGAAGAATCAAGCAAGAGCCAGTGGAACAGCCGACGCACCATGTGGTCAATGAGTACTTCTGCCGGAAACGGAAGGACAAATGCATGAAGTCCAGTTGACACCATGCTCCCAAGGGTTGCTTGCTTCGTGGCGTTCTTGTGTGAAACGTTTTTTGTGTTCCTGAACTGCTAGCTTCGCATCCCATTCCCAACATTCACCTTGTGCTCGCGCCAATTCAAGGCAGTGAAAAGAGGCACTTGCACACGTCACCTTCACCTTCACAACTTGCATGGGACTTCTGTCAGCTCAATCACTCCATTTCTTTGCAAGAGGACTCCAGTGTTATGTGCAGTGTTTGAGTCGTGCACTCATGTCACATTACATTCTGGTGAAGTTTGATCTTAATATTAATTGTGATGTCATCTGTTCTCATTAATGTGCATTTTCTTTTTTTATGCCAGTAAAGAACCTTTTTTCTTTCATGTTTTGCACAGGTAATGTTACTGCGTGGTCTCTACAGTGGATAGAGGATGTAGTCTTTTTATTGCTGTCTATATTATGCTAGAAGGGGAGGAGGAGGTCATCAGAAAAGGAAAGGCATTGTAGCTGTATCATTCTGTGTGAGCGCCTAAATTGTGCCATGGGGAAGCGAATAAAAGGAGGGATAAAAAGGAAGGGACAATAAGAAGTCAAGTTGTGCAGCACACAAAGTGCAGGTTGGGAAGGACACTTTCACATATTTTCATAGCGCTTTTCTCTTTCACATGTCCACTCTTGGCAGTGCTCAAGTAAGATGACCGCATTTACGTTGTGCAATTGCACATTCTCTCAATTCATCTGCCTATATTAAGGCATTGTGTCTGTTGGACAAAATGGCCTGGGCCATGGAGGTGGAGGACCAAAAACTTTATTTCAAGGAAAAAGTGTTGTTTGAGCTTATAGGTCGGGTCCTTCTTCTATGGCGCTACTGGCTTGAGCTTCCCGGTGGACCTGTTGGATGAGGGCCTGTTGGTCCTCCATGTTATTGCTGGTCAGCAACACTTCCCACCAAGATGAGTGGGAGGCCCACCCTACTCTCCCACCAGGAAGAGTAGGTTGGGCCTGGCACCAGGTTCATGTGTCAGCATATAATTTTGGGTGCATAAGGTGTCGTCTACGGAGGTGCGGAAAGGTGTTCCCAGGGATATCATTTCTCAGACTTCTTTGAGGTTTGAGAATCGCTTAACCTCATGGCCTAAGGTCCTTTTTTGAATGATGGTGATTTTTTATGCAGGTTTTTTTTTTTCCAAGGAATTTATGGTTGCCCCTGTTTTCTTTTTATGTCACTAAAATGCCAAACGTTATGTTGTAATGATATCTAATCTAAGCTGCATGTTTACATTTCACACAGAGGTGGCACTTGACTCCGAGATTTGCTTAATGCTGAATGTAGGTGTGGTACTCGCGCTTCTTCTACAAGATAACTCAAGTACGGAAGTATCCGCTGCAGGTCAAGACCAGAAAAGCAGAATTTTGCAGTCGGAGATACATTTGTAATGTCTACCTTTAAGGAAGCAAATCGCAGTAACCATCCTTGCACTACATTCGCACATAGCAATTGAAAGTGGAAACATTTCTAGTCGAAGACTTGCTTTTTTAGACATCACCACCATAGATGATCTGTTCTGTAGAAAAGTCAAATAGTGCTGATAAACCCACCTCTGTGTGAATTAAGAGAAAAGACTAACTAGTAGTTTAGCCAGGATAAGACAGTGTTCAGTATGTCTCTTCAAAAAGAATTGTTTATGTACAGTTTTATACAAGTTATCACCTGACCATGTTCAGTATTAGGAAAACATATGTTGCCTCTTTCTACTTGATTGTGGCCCCAGTAACATTTTTTCATGATGGCATTTGTTACTTGCTTTTACAGATTATTTGCGGTTGTTGATATTTGTGGGAGGCGACCATAGGTTTTCTATCTTTTGACCTCGTTGAAAACAATGAGTGTCGTGATGTGCTTGTATTGGTACTGTTTCAGTAATATAGTGGTTGCTTGATGATAGGGCTACTCTGCACGTGGCGTTCCAAACAGGCTGCAGAAAATCTTTGCCTACTGACGATGTAAAATTATTTGAACCAAATTAACTTCTAAGAAAAGGATGTCAATGAGCTGCCCTAATTAGCAGTGGTTCCCTTGAAAATACTACTGCACTGAATTTCAGGAAAATATGGCTCTCATTTTATAGCAGAAATAAAGTGGGACTGCAAAAAGTGGCAACGTAATTATCATGGTCTAGGGCTTGTAGTGTGATCTGCAGAAAGTGGCAACGTAATTATCATGGTCTAGGGCTTATAGTGTGATCAGTATTAATGTTTGCTGCTTCATGATATTTATACAGTGATATACTGCATGCTTGTCCTGAGTCGACATATTAAGTTGTAGTTATCTTAAGCTGGTGGGGACACGAATGTTACGGCAGCGATACTGCTCCAATAAAATTTCGATGACAGTAGTGGATGCATGCATGTCTGCATTACCCCTCTCGTTCGTCCACATCTGTGTTATCCCGCTAGAAAATAATAATAAAAGCTTAAGTTTGTGCATAAGTAGATGTGGTGTGGTGCTCTTAAACCAGGTGAACTAGACAAGGCGCACAGTGTTTCGTTACATGTGCGGAGCAACGGGTTCCATAACGCAAAGAGGTTCGATTCCGGCCTTGGCGGGCGCATTTTGTTGAAGGCGAAATGCTAGAGGCCCGGGTACTGTGCGGTGTCAGTGCACGTTAAAGAGCCCCAGTTGGTAGATGTTTCCGGAGCTCTTCACTACGGCGTCCCTCATTGCCTAAATCGCTTTGGGACGTTAAGCGTTAAGCCCTCGTAGAGAAAAACGTTACGTTGCGAAGTAGTGTAGTAATGTAAAACAAAACCGAAACCAATGATTATATCGGAGATTAGTGGGATACAGTGATGTAATCACGATTGACAATTTTTTTATATGGTTTCAGCATTGTCACGGAGTTCACGTCTGGTCATTCTTTTATGAACGGAACGCTTGGCACAAGAAAACAAAATTCGTCTGCAGAGTTTTCAGTTGTTACGGCGCTCTTCTAACAGCCGGCTCTTCTCAAAAAGGCAAGGACTTCGCACGCTAGAGGACCCTTGAACACACCAACTAAAGTTTCCCTTGGTGAATAACTGTCATAAAAGCATAACTGTACAGAGGTTTTGGTTGCGTTGTCTCAAAAATAGAAGAGGCTATGTCATGAGGATAGCCGTTGGATCGTTCCAAGTCCATCCAATATTGTTTTTTTTTTTTACTTTTTATTATTGGTCGGTTGTGCTCAGATGTGATACCACACACCGATACAGGTAAGCCACATTTAACGCGATGCTGGCACCTGGTGACATATTAAACATGCCTGAATGTGTCGGCAAAACCCGCCGTAAGCGAAGTGGCTCAGTTTGCTGCACTTGAGTCGCAATGTAGCAGCGACCGTTTACAGGCGTTTTTCACCCTTTCGAACTTGAAAATTGCTTCCCCGCGCCCACACTGATCACTGTGATTGTCTTCGCTGTGTGACTAGGCATTCCGGCTTATTTATTCATGTTTTGATTCAGATATATAGCATACAGTTGCTAGTTAAAAGCCTAGTTTAGGAGGGAAATGTAGTGCATTGATTTATGCATGTGCCGATCAATGTGCGCTCGCCGAGCAGAGGTTTTGCTTCCGTGCTGCAAGATGACACAACCTGACTGTTGTACGTTTCGTGTCGCGAGCAGTGTCGTCTTGTAAAAGAATGAAGCCCCGGTGATGGCTAACCGCGCTTGCGGGTGCGTTGAAAAATGTGTTCCCCTATTTCGATTTGGCGTGTGCTTATCGGTCGCCGCGCGTCAGCTGAGAGCAAAAAACGGCGTGACCTTTGAGGCCGTGGTTCCGGCTGCTCAAGCGTGATGTATGTCTCTTGACGTAACTTTTTGGCTGAGTGCAAGTGGCATGGGTCTTTAAACCGTTGGTTGTACGAAAGCAGCGGTCATAAGAATTAAGAACTGACGGCAAAACTACAACCCGTGACTAGCCCCCTCTGGCTAGCGGGCGATGTGATAAGACATCCTAAAACTTGACCAAAGGGTGCAGGATTTACACAGCGAACAATTTAGCTGGACAAATCACGCTTTCAATGCATCTACTTTAGTGATACTGATTTTTCACATGATACGTAATGAGTGCACTCTGCCTATCCCGTACGTACTGGTGCATGTAAACAAGTGCATATTTGCATAGAACAGAACATTGCACTCATTGCAGCCTGCAGTGTTCGTGACGCCCCTCCTGCAAACCTGGCCTATGGCTTTCTTTTCTTCTCTGAATCCTCGGCCCTTTCCTTGAATGGAAGGTTGTGCAGATCAACAACCTGTCCATTTAAAACGTGGGAGTAGTGCATATACGTGCAGTCTGATTGCCAGTGGCATCTACATTGCTAAGTTGATTCTGTACAACTGTGACAGCAATGAAGGGAGGGATGTGAAGGCTACAGAGATGAGCACGTAAATAAGAGCAGTCATATGATTGTCATTGTGAATGTGAAAAAAAAAAAACAATGGGGTATTGTACAATAAATTGTGTATATGCTGCTACATCTTATGTGCATGCTTCGTATTGAATAGTGTAATGTTTACTGTTATATTGGGTAATTCACTGCATTTTTATCTTCTGCAAGTGCATACTTCAAAGGCACACACTTATGCTGACGCTGGCATGAAAAAAAACGACAAAAAAAAAACACTGCTAATCAATCTTCTTCCAAGTAAATCCAGTCCCATGTCTAGTCCATAGAGTTTGTCAGGTCACACATGGCACCGCACTCCTGTGCCAAGAACACTGCAACAGCTGGATGCTTGATATGTAACCATTTATTGCCAACCTGCCCTACCATTCTTGAATAACAAAAGCAACCAACGTTACTCTGCACTGTTATACACCTTCAGAGTTGTACATATTAAATGGGCACAGAAGGTCATTCTTGTGGAATGTTTATTGTCTTTACTGAGATTGACAATGGAGTGTAGGGCGTTCAGAAGAAGCATACCTCCCAATGCAGAAAGTGGCATTGTTCAATTCTTATTAGAAATTTGGGATTGCAAGCTTTTGGTGGTGAATGGTCGTAATAGAACGAGCACATGACGCGTTTTCAGAAAGTTCTTTTATGTGTTTTTTCATATGGCGTCTTGGGATTTGTTAGCCAAGGTTGCACCTTTTTCAACTGTAGTTTTCTGGACTTCACTTAAGCCAACAAAATTCTGCACACACAGGACTCCCAGGTGGCCAGTGCAGTTCAGCTTGTGGTTTTCTTTTCCACTGAGCGCATCAGTGCGGTGACATATCAGGGAAAACCTCTGCAAGTTTTAGATTTTATGAAGTGGTCATGACCCATAGCCAGAATTAAGAAGTGAGAATTCTTGTTTTTGTTAAAAAAAATGGAAATTTGGGCTAATTGGTATGGCCACACATGTTCTCATGGTAGCTCATAAAGCTCGTAGGCTTATCTCCTTCTTCTGGGGCATGTAAGTGGCAGAGATAACTGTGCTGTGCCCCCCCATTATAAAAGCAGCCATTTCAAGGCCCACATAACTGTGATCATAGATCTTGTGGCTGCACAGAGCACGTTCTTGAGTGCACCACTTGCCAGCCCAACTGGGTAACATTCCGATGAAGTTTGGAGCTTTCAGTTACAACAAAATTCACCACTCTATAGCCCCAAAATAGTGCCCTATGTACATATTACGTCAGAGAGAAAGAAAACAAACACTGCCCCTGTCAAGCCTTTGAGCATTGAGCTGGCAGTATATGGTGCAAGGCAGCTAAGGAGATGGTGCTTCTGCTGGATTTTAACACTTGTGTATCAAATGTCTTTTACTTTTTTTTTACTCTTGTATACAGCTATAAGAGAAAGCTTGTGACATAGTGCAGCTATGGAAACAACTCTGCATTCACAAGGAACAAATGTAACAATGCCAGTTTGGCAGGTAGGCTTGATGCTGACTAAGAGTGTATTATCATTGTCATGGACACCATACTTGATTTTTTTCCCCCTCTGAGGTCTACCTCTGCTGTGCCCATAATGTTTTATACCTGGCGGCACAAGCATGACTTCTATTTTTACTTATTTTTCTGCTGTTCTGCCATAGTATGTGTGCTCGTAATGTAGCTACCTTTGTATTGCCTTTTTGATCACACATGTTATTAAGTGGTTGGGACAACATGGGTGTGTTGACATAAGCCGCTTGGCACAGATATAGGGGATGTTTTTGCCACAGACTTAGCACTGCGCCCTTATGCATGATAACTGCACACCACAGTGATAATGTGATCTGCTTAGTCCCAGAATGAACCAAGTGCATTGGAATAAAGAAACCAGTCTTAAACTTAAGGACATAAAAGCTGTTTATGTTTTTGTCCTGAGGGGGAGAGAAAATTCTAAGTTTTTTCTGATTTGAAAAAATCTACGTAATTTAGGCAGGTATTATGCTGGTAAAACAGTTTCATTTCACTGGTCTTCCTATATTTTGCCTTTTCTTGTAGGCTCAAAAGTTGGAGTGCAGTTCAATTCATAATAGTTCAGTTGGAAAATGTCAGCTTTCGTTTCCTGCAGCGCATATGTCGAAAGGAACCGTACTGTGCTCATTGTACTCGTTTTTGGCAACAGTTGCTTGCACAAGAACCTTGAGAAAGTGCCTGGA
>JARKHS020025825.1:0-25423 GCA_030143305.2 Amblyomma americanum
CGACATGAAGCTCTCGTCCCGCACCCAATCACCCCAGAACAGGAGCAAACAGGCACAGACAAAAAGAAGGAGAAATTTAGCAAGCTAACGCAACACCGCCAGGTACTTAGCCACTGCCCCGCAGCCAACTTCTCATCAATCAATGCCCAAAAAATTGGCTGGATTATAAGTATGTTGCAGCAACATTGCAACGCACTCTCACGCCTTGCATTGCACATCGTCGTCTTCGTCAACTAATAACACTATCCACCTAACACCGCCGCCAGACATGCCGACGACCCAGAACTGCAAAATCATGAGCCAACCATACTAAACATACGCTCTCTCCTCCTTTTGACTACATTAAAACCTTACCACTTTTTTTCGGCAACTGTCTCGAGCGTGAGAATTTGATGTTTACGTTTGTTGTTTTCGTTTCAATATTCTCGCATTTTTCAGTAATGCCCGACCTGAAAAAAACGAGGAGGAAATTGAGTGCCGGCATGGGACGAACTAGGCCGTGTTGCTGACGGCACGCGGGGAAACCCCTCGCGTTCACTGCCTGATGCGTGCGTAAAGACTCCCCTGCACAGTTAGCGGGTTAATCAGCTCCAGGAGAGCAAGCTGCCAGGCTAGTTGGTGATGCATGTTGTAAACTAGGAAGCGCAAAATACCGGACGAGGGACAGAGTAAGGGACACAAAAACAGGTTCATGAGAGCTACTACCAACTGTTTATTCATGCTGTGGTACAGGGGTTATATAGGAACAGAGTGTCGAGCATGCGCGTGGAAAAGGCACAGAGACGGCACATCAGTCATGCGCACAAGTTAATAAAAAAAGAACCTAAAAAGGCACATTCCGATGAATAAACATGTACAGACGTGCCACTGACACAACGTTCGGACAGCTTACGGATATAATAAGCCTCTAGAACGAGCCTAGCCTTATCGTTGCCGCTCTCGCCTAGAATCGTGGTCTTCTCCAACCTTTCCCTACACGTGCACGAAGCAAGGTGACGCACGAGATTAGCACTAGCGTCTTTGTTTTCTATGTTTTTGGCATGCTCCCGTAGCCGGTCATTAATACAGCGGCCAGTTTGGCCAACGTATGAAGACCCACATGAGAGGGGAATGCAGTACACCACTGCTATTGCACATTTGGTGTAGGCGATCCCATGTTTTTTGTTGCAGCCCCCGCCGGCACAACGCGTAATGCGAGGGCATAGCTTAGATAGCTTGTTGGGTGCTGAAAACACCAAGGGCACACGGGGCCTGCCAGCCACTTTTTCTAGGTTGTGGGAGAGTTGGTTTAAAACTTTAAAAACTGGCCCCCCTTGAAAAGTCTGTGCAAGAAGGCGGTCAATTGAAGATAAAAATACGTCACATAAAATCGGAGCTACACATGAGCCAATACAGATACCTTTACACTGCAGAAAAAATTGGTTGTCATGAGTGATGGTTGTCATGTAGCCCCGATTTTATGTGACGTATTTTTAACTTCAATTGACCGCCTTCTTGCACAGACTTTTCAAGGGGGGCCAGTTTTTAAAGTTTTTAGATATGTTGATGACTTTTTAATTATTTTAAGACCAAGGAACTCTGCATCCCTTGACAATATTGTTTCACTTGTTTTAAATACTTTTAATCGGCTCGGGAAAGGTTTAGTTTTTACCCACTAACTACCTGAAAGTCAGGCGTTGTGTTTTTTACACCTCAAGCTTATGTTCTGCCGAGACCATATTTGCTGGATGTACTCCCCCCGAGCCAACAAAGAGCTCCTCAGCTACGACTCGGCTCATTCCAAGGTCGTAAAACGAGGTATTGCGTCGCTTTCCCTTGAGTCTGCGCTTCAAAAATCTTGCCCTCATAAAATACAACAGTGTCAATGATCAGGTTGCGCGACTTTTATCAGCAGGCTTCCCTGGCCCGGTCATTTCAGCTGTCGCTGAAACCGTCCTGCAGAAGCTTAAAGGCGCCTAAGAAAAATCTGAACCCCCTTCTTCAAAGCCGGTGCTGGTCACTTAAGTACACCAACTCTCCCACAACCTAGAAAAAGTGGCTGGCAGGCACCGTGTGCCCTTGGTGTTTTCAGCACCCAACAAGCTATCTAAGCTATGCCCTCGCATTACGCGTTGTGCAGGCGGGGGCTGCAACAAAAAACATGGGATCGCATACACCAAATGTGCAATAGCAGTGGTGTACTGCATTCCCCTCTCATGTGGGTCTTCATACGTTGGCCAAACTGGCCGCTGTAATAATGACCGGCTACGGGAGCATGCCGAAAACATAGAAAACAAAGACGCTAGTGCTAATCTCGTGCGTCACCTTGCTTCGTGCACGTGTAGGGAAAGGTTGGAGAAGACCACGATTCTAGGCAAGAGCGGCAACGATAAGGTTAGGCTCGTTCTAGAGGCTTATTATATCCGTAAGCTGTCCGAACGTTGTGTCAGTGGCACGTCTGTACATGTTTATTCATCGGAATGTGCCTTTTTAGGTTCTTTTTTTTATTAACTTGTGTGCATGACTGATGTGCGGTTTCTGTGCCTTTTCCATGCGCATGCTCGACATTCTGTTCCTATATAACCCCTGTACCACAGCATGAATAAACAGTTGGTAGTAGCTCTCGTGAACCTGTTTTTGTGTCCCTTACTCTGTCCCTCGTCCGGTATTTTGCGCTTCCTTGTTTACAACATAATAAGCTCCAGCCGTTCAAGCTGGGCCAAGCAGAGCGGCTCCTGCGGAAAACAAAACAATCTGGAGAGGTCACTAAAGCTCCACCTCAAATGTATGACTCGATAACGTTATTGGGTTAATGCGCATACATTACATTCCCACACTTAACATTCGTAGATCGTTAGGAGTCTTCATACCGACTCTTGCGCAGTGGTGCAGTGTTTGAGCGATGCACCACTGCCCAGTGATGGTAGGTGCTACGACCAGCGGGGCTTGTGAGGTATAGTGCTCTTCCCGAGCAACCTCTCGCGACCAATGATTAATTTAGCTGCCACATGCCACGCTGGTCAGTGCGTGCTCGCAATCTAGTGGGCTCATAATCCGCTGATAGAGGGCAACCTTACCTTAATTCTTTGTGCACCTCGGCAGTTGTGGCACTGCGTAGTTTCTTGGTTTTTTTTTTTCAGCCACTGCGAGTGAACGCTCTTTCCGTATAGGTTTATGAATACCTTAGCTGCTGACCTGTTATCTCCCAATTTCCTCAGGGCGAAAAAATTTTTCCTACTTGGGGGTACACACCGTGTTGCGTTAAAACGACCCCGTGCATATACAGATGGGCTGCTCGAAAACTGATGTGGGGGAGTGCGCAGGCCTGGTGGTACAGGTGCCACCATTTAAAACCAGGTAAGTGCCTGCTAATCCCGCTTCGAGGTCGAGTCATAGGCCCATCCATTGCACCACGAGGAACAACAACCTTCGCTCCTCCGTACCCGCCGGCAGACCCCCTTTAAGGCCGATTCACGCGGAGGACGAAATCACTGATTCCGACCACGGACAAAGCAGCTCGTCACCCGACGTCACTGGCTCTGCCTCGTCCGTCTGTGACAGCGGCTCGCATGCTCATGGCGGACGGCAAGAGCAGACGACGGCACGGACGCTAGGGAAGACCGGTTGTGGTAAGCCTCCACCTCTCACTCACGCACGGTCGCCCTCTCGTTGCTTTCACCTCCCTCGCAAGAGCGAGGCAAGTGCCGCTCCCAGCACCTCCACCAGCACAAAGGAAATGGACAGACGATGGAACAACCGTGCCAGCCACACAATGATGATGATAATTTGCTGAATATTCCCTCTATATACGGTGGGCAACTTGTCGACGCCCCAAAAATCACCCCGCATGGAAGATTGGTTGGAAGGTAGGAGCGTCCCCGTTGAAACGGGGTGGTGGCGGTTGCCACCATGCTCGGCTTTTTTTCTTTATTATTGTTTAACTGTGCTGTAAGTTATTAAAATTGGCCATTTTCTTTAAATAAGTCTTCTTGCACTTATAACCGTATGTCACCTCCCTGCTTTTGAGCCACCGATCTTCCAATCGCTTTTTGCTAATTTCCACCGCAGATTTTACTTACATGACCACCGTTATCATTAAATCCTAGAGCCTCAGGAAGAGTGTCTGTGCCTGCATCGACATCGGGATCGATACCATAACATTTGAGTATGAGGTGTTCAATTGTTTCAGATAGCACATATGTGTCATCTTCTTCGTTAAATTTATTTTTGTAGCTGTGCGTTCTAAGACACCTCTACCCAGCTTCAAAGAGTCGGACACTGCTTCTTGAGTTATCATAAAACGCTTCCTTCATCATCTGCCTTTTCCAGTATCGATATAGTTCTACACTATGCTTATTTTCAATTGAACCTTCTGCATTTTTAACCTGTCGTCTAATGCTCTTTTTTTTTTTCTCCATTCTCGTGTCCGGCATACTTATAGGTTAGTTTCTTAATTCTGCGGCATTGCGAGACAACGCTCTTTGTGCATAGGTATTTAAATACCTTACCTGCCCACCTGTTATCGTCCAATTTCCTCAGGCGTTCTTCATATAGTATTTTACTCTGAGGTTCCCGTGCTTCGAACGATGCCCAGCCCATAACCCGCTGCACTGTCTGGTTTGTAGTTTTCTCGTGTGCACCTAATGCTAATCTTCCAACTGCTCTCTGATTTACTTCTAATCTGGACTGAACTTCTGCCCTTAAGCACAGAACCGCATTCCCGAAAGTAAGCCCCTGCGCCACTATTCCTTTCTAAATACCTCTCAGAACTTCATATTTGTTGTGCCCCCACAATTCCTTGTGTTTAACTATCCCAGAATCTCTTCGCCCTTTTGCCATAAGAGACTGTTCTTGCTTTTCCCTGTACATCTGCCTTTCGTCTACCCATACTCCGAGATATTTATATTCGGCCACTCGTGGTATTTCATGACCTTGTACAGTAAGCACCTGATTAGTTGTATCGTTGAAAGTTACCACACCTGACTTAGTTGCGCTAATTGTGTCTCCTTCGTCTCCACAGCAATTAAACAGTTTGAAAATCTTCCTGGCTATCTGCTAACAGTAAATATCATCCGCATACATTAAACCCTGCAGTCGTTGCCCAACTACATTTCCCCCTTAATGTGTACGACAGATTATACTCTTCTTTCTATAGTTATCATATAAATCATGAACAGCAGCGGTGATAGAGGACAACTTTGCCTTAATCTTTTGTGTACCTCGACAGTTGTCGTAATCTTAATTCCTTACCATGTTATTTCAACTTTATTTTCTTGATATATTTCCTGTAGAAAATCAATTACCTCATGACCGATACCTTCATCTTTTAATATGATTTACAGGAGTTTCCTGCTCGCGTTGTCGTAAGCATACCTTATGATCCAGGAAGGCTAAATACAGAGGTCTGTTTTCCGCCTTAGCTATTTCTATGAATTGCGTAAGCATGATCAGGCTATCATATAAGCGCCTACCCCTTCTGGAACCGTTCTAAACCTCTCCCAGTATTGTATTGCTTTCTACCCATGACTGTATTTTTAATTTCACCGGCGCATCGCTTACCTGTATCGCTGGCCTGCGCAATCGCACAAAAGCGCCCCCATCATAGTAAAAGAGAAAACAAGCGAAAATGCATGTAATTGAGTCTATTCAGGGAGCTCCCTCGAAGATGAGGGTTCACTCTCAGGAATTGTACTTCTGAAAGCACAGCAGGCTGCAGCTCAGGAGGCAGTGTGCAACCCGCGCACCCATTTTTGGTTTGCGAAGTGTGCGCCATCCGCGGACGAGGAAGAGCCAGTGACGTCGGGTCGCGAGGTGCAGCGCCCACGCCAGGACGAAACTGATTTCGTCCGTCGTGTGAATTGGCCTTTTCCGCTTTCTAGCTTTTGGGCACCGAGCCAACATCCTCTAGAGGTTTTGAGAGGTTGCTGCTGGAGCGATGCACAAAGAGCTCGGGAAGCTATTTTGCAGCGACCACGCTGGTCGGTCGTGTGCGTGGTCGGCGGGTGGGCCGGAGTCGCGGGAGGTAGCACTGTTTACTTGGAGCTTATGGAAGTAACCGGGGAGTGTTAAAATTAAGGAAGAAAGTTTTGAACTGAGTTTGAAGAGGCGCTTTTTATTCAAACCAGTTTTGCGTATGGCATAATCAGCAACGTTTTGAGAAAACGCTTTGGGTCGCATTCGTTTCGCAGGACCTGCGCAGCGCACCGACTTCCTGCATATACGTAACATATACATAATTCCAATGTGCTGTAGAGGCAGACATTTAAAGGTAAGCAGGTGAGTGTAGATGGAAAAATGATCTGGCAGGCTATGCCATCAGTTACTGCGGAGGCAAATCCATATTTTAATGCGTCAGCACTGAAAAGCTCATCGGATAAAAATCGCTGATTGGCAGCGGAGGTATGACGTTAAAGTAATAGAAAGATCTTTAAAGGCCTTACCGCCACGAGCGGAATTCCGAACCTTCGGTTGCGCGAACGGATCAGTTTCGCCGACCTATATACATTACATCATTACGTCATCGCCGCACTCTAACATCCTGCCTGTTAAATTGCAAACCACTCGCGCAGTGCTTTTGATGTCGTCGTCTCCAACAGCTTTCAACCTTGCGCGATTTTAGTCCAAAAGGAAGGGAACGCGGTCACTCAGCGCATGGAAGCGCCATCTGACGGCCATGCATAGTTTCTAACAGAACAGCAGCGTCATTGATTCGAAAACTTCAAGTAAAATACGTGCGAATGAATGCCGAAAAAAAAAAACAACTAAACCTATCGGTTTTGTAGCGGGTAATGGTGACTATGCGACCCTCAGATTTTGAGGTGAATAAAGTTCCAGTAATTTCATTCAGACTTTTTCCCTGTTATTGTGAAATAAAAAAATCTTAACCGTTTACTTAGCTGCTTACCTCCCCTTTTCTTGGAGTTACTGGAGCAGAAAAATTCGTAGCGCGCATTCTGATACAGCATTTCAGGCCAGGGCCTACGTGTCACCACAATATTCCGATCATTGACCATGAGCCACTGATCAAGAAATCGCTTAACAGCGTCATAATTGGAGCTTCTAAGTGACAAACTAAAGTGGTAACTGTAAGCCACTTCTGCCAAAAATATCTCAAAGTTATTCAGAATATCCTTGCAATCTCTGTTTGTTTAAGGGCTTCATCTTTTTGAAGCACTCGCTCCCCTCCCCCTCCTCTCTGCCTCCTTAGAGTACAACAAGTCGCATGTAATAGTGTATACTTCCATGTAAGGTGGTAATAAGCCCACAGTCTGCCTCGTCGTCGAGAGAAATGTGAGCATGACATGCGCTGCTGCAAGGCGTACCGGAATCAATGACGATAACAAGAAAAAAACAGCCATCTCACTTCACCCATCCCGTTAATTGCATGCCTCTTTCGAAGGTCGATCAACATAAATACTTAGGCATAACATTTATATGACACCTGAAATGGGAAACACACATAACTAATATTACAACTACTGCAGTGCGAAAGCTTTATTATCTAAAAAGACGCCTAAAGCTCGCTCCAATGAATATTAAGCTTCTGGCGTACAAAACATTTGTGAGATCTGTTTTAGAATACGCTAACACAGTTTGGGTTCCTTACACAGCAAGTAACATAGCTAAACTTGAAGGCGTATAAAGAAAAGCCGCAAGGTTCATTCACAGCAAATACCGTCCTACTGACTCACCCTCGCGTCTCTTAGCCTGTTCAGGCCTACACACACTATGGACGAGAGCAAAACAAGCTCGTTTTAAGTTACTTTTTCAAATTCTGCATCGTCAGTATAAAATGAATACCACGCAGTACATTTCATATTAGCAAGCTAGAAAAACACGGTATCAACACGAGCATACGCTGAGTATTCTTTTTCTAACGACGCATTCAGGTACTCATTTTTTCGTCGCGCAATCAGTGAATGGAAAGGACTTAGCTCATCATTAACAACGACCAATTCATTAACCAGGTTTGTTTCACAGTTAGAGCTTATCACAAGAGATTATTGAGATTTTCCAATGTTTGTTCCCAATTGTCTTTTAAGTAGCACTCCCAAATATTAGAATTAAAATGCAGTGGGTTCTTTAAAATTTCCTGTTTTTACTTATCTCTATGACGTGCACCGCTGTTGTTCATTATATTCTACGTTGTTTTCTATTGTAATTTTGTATTACCTTATCGCTTGCATTTTTGATGAATTGTGTTGTTTCTGTTTTATTTGTGTCACTCACACGTATACTTGTACGCGAACAAGAAATCATTGTTCATGCCCTTCTGCCAGGCTCTCGGCCAAGAGCGACAGTATTGTAAAATAAATAAATCAAGCAAGGCTCACAGACACTGATAACCACGCACGAGTCTTGGGAACTGTCCCTCATCGGCGACTTTTCTTTCCTTTAGTTTCTCTTCACGAGCGACAGCGGCCCGTATTTCTTTGCCGTTTTTTAGGTTTTCAACCCGCGCTAGCAGCACTTGCCTGCGGCCGAAGAGGAGCAGATGGTGTGAGCACGTGCTACACGGAACGCTGGTGGGTGGTGGTAAACTTTTATTTAGGCGAACATCTTTAATGGCTCATGCTTGCAGCCATGATTTTGTCTTGTCTCAGGTCATGTCCGGTCTCAAGCCATGTCACACCGATGACGATGACGTGGACTCGATAAGAAAAAAAAAACAAACTTTGAGCGTGCTAACGACTTCACTACTTTTTCTTTTTTTTCTGTATTGCATGTAAATAGTGCCGAAAAAAAAATCTAAGCATGTTTTCGCCACAAAAAAAACAGGCCCCCATACCCCTGCACGACCCCGCTTTCCAAAACACCACAAGTCTGGGAGGCACACACATGCATCCAGAAGTGGAGGCAGGTAGGCGGCTCTTGCAGGGCAGCATATACTCCCCGCATCAAAGCTCATTTCTCAAGAAACGAAGATTTCGACGACCGTGGTGATTCGGCGTGGCGGTCCATCATGCGGCTTTTCCAGAAACTAAATAGCCCCAGCAGCCCAAAGAGATCATATGGTACAAAACAGTTTTTCTCCACAGGCAAAAAACAAATACTGTAGGGTGTGATGGCAATGCCTTTCTTAATTGTTCATTGCAATATGTCCAAGATTAACATGGTATCAATGCACAGAATAAAACAATGGTAAATTGTCTCTGGTGTATTACACAGGCGCCAATCCACCGTCCACGGCGCAAGCATCTCCTTAGCATGAAGCCAAGCCTTCACCGGCAGAGTGAATGTGTGCATTGCGCACATCAATTTATTTTTTTATGCCCCTGTAAAGCAGCGTGATAGAAGACTATTTTTCCTGTCACTAGTCGACTATTTGTGCACGTATCGTAAAATCATGGTGTTGGGTGATTTAAGTTGTGTTTGTAGGGCTGAAGACCAAGCAGTGTTAAGTAAGCGTTATGCCCTAGTGCTGCTTTATGTACTGATTTGGCATGCGAATACAACCTTGTGGATGTTGGGCAAGATAAGGAAGATAACAATCATTTCACTCATTTCCACTGTTCCTCTGGTACTCGGTTTGACAAGATTTACGTTTCAGCAGACATGTTAGCCAGAGTTTTTGGTTTCTGGTTGCGGCCCATATTCTTCAGTGATCACTGCACGGTGTCTCTTCAGATAGGGAGGTAAAGACGGCACATACTCCATCCTCGATGGAAGCTTTGGAGGTTGAATAGCTGTCTGCTGTTAGATGAAATCGTCTAACGTGCTGTACCTACTTGCCTGAAGGAGACATGGTCAGGCGGTGATCTCTCAGTTTTGCAAAAATGGGACTTATTTAAACAAGAAACAAAAAACCTGGCTATTGACGCCTCAGCAAGAAACGAATTTTTGAAGAGACTGTGCTGCTTCGTCCCAACGCATATGTATTTTTCTTTGTCTAGCGTAAGGAAGCTAGAGAATGCGGAAAGGCGTCGAATCGGACAGATGCCTCCCTTATGCCCTCCAGTGTCTCCAGAATTTAAGATTCACAACTAATTGTTTACTTAACATTTTAACCACTCATCAGCGACACAAGCAGCAACACCGCGCTAAAGGCTTTCGCCTCACCGCACTTTAGAAGATCCTGGGCCCCACACGACACCACTACACTCAAGCGTTCATGTTCCTACGGTCCACGACGCCAGCAGCCCGGTCCGTGTCAGACTTCTGCCGGACCGGGTCCTCAGAGCGTAGCAAGATCTCCCAGTCCCACAAGCTGGAGGTGCTCAGGCCTCGTCTGCCGGGCATTAGAATAGAATGTAGGCGAAGGTGGCGGTGGGGTGGTGTTTGCAGAGGCTTCAAAAGGGGTTGCTGAGCGTTTGGTGGCAGCGGTGCCTAGTATAAGGAGGGATTGGAGGGTTCGCGTCGGAAGGCGGCACCATAGGGTTTGGTGGCAATTATCAAGTAAGTGATGTGGCGGTGGGTATAGCTGTCTCTCGGCTCGGTGAGCCTGAGCCAGCTCACTGAACGTGCTCATGCACTCGTCGCCTGTGCTTGGTGTACCAGACCTCGGGCTAAGCTATAGGTGGCCTCGTTACCGGGGTTCCCCGAATGCGCTTCGCCTTTCCCTCTCATAAAGACGTGTTTAGAGTATTCTGAGGAACTAGCGCAGAAGTCCTGTTCCGTAATAAAAACCTTGATCATGTATCGAAGATAAGATGCTCTTTTGACGAGTCCAAGTTGTTAAAAGAGAACGATGTGTACTTGGGGCAGGTAGTAACCGCAGATCAGGATCACGAAAGTGAAATAACTAGAAGATTAAGAATGGGGTGGAGCGCATTTGGAAGGTTGTCGGTAATCATGACTGGCCGTTCGCCAACATCCGTCAAGACAAAAGTATATGACAGCTGCATTTTACTGGTACCGATCAATGGGACAGAAACGTGAAGTCTAACGAAAACAGCGAGCTGTTGAAAGAAAAAAATAATGATAGTAGTAACCTTAAGAGACAGGAAGAGGGCGGAATAGGTCAGTGATCAAGCACGGGTTAATGACATCCTAGTCGAAGCCAAGAGGGAGAAATAGGGTAGGCGAGGGCATGTAATACGAAAGCAAGATAACGACTTGATTCCAAGGGAAGGGGGGCAAAGCAGGGGGCCACAGAAAGTTAGGGGCGGATAAGATTAAGAACTTGGCGGGGATAGGGCGGCTGCAGCTGGCAGAGACCAGCTTGGAGAGATATGGGAGATGCCTTTGTCCTGCAGTGGGAGCAGCTAGGCTACGCCCACTGCAGCCACCCTTTGCCAGCTGCATCCACCCTTTGCTTGCAAACTTCTTAATCTCATCCGCCCAGCTAACCTTCAGCCGCCCCCTGCTACGCTTACTTTCTCTTCGAATCCGCTCATTTACCCTTAAGGACCAGCGGTTATCTTGCCGTCGCATTACATGCCCTGCCCAAGTCCATTTGTTTCTCTTGAATGCGGCTAGGATGTCATTAACCCGTGTTTGTTCCCTCACCCAATCTGCCCGCTTCCGGTCTCTTAATGTTACACCTATCATTTTGCTTTCCATGGCTCGCTGTGTTGTCGTTAACTTAAGCTGAACTCTTTTCGTTAGCCTCCACGTTTCTGCCCCGTAGGTGAGTACCGGTAAGATTATGCTGTTGTACACTTTCCTCTTGAGGGAAATTGGTAAACTGCCAGTCATGATCTGCGAGAATTTGCCATATGCGCTCCACCCCATTCTTATCCTTCTAGTTATCTCCCTCTCATGATCAGGATCAGCTGTCACTACCTGCCCTAAGTAGACGTATTCCGGCACCATTTCTAGGCTCTCGCTGCCAATTGTGAACTGTTGTTCCCTTGCTAGGCTGTTGAACATTACCTTGGTTTTCTGCATGTTAATTTTTAGACCCATCGATCTGCTCTGCCTGTCTAACTCGTTGATCATGATTTGCAGTTCACCTCCTGAGTGACTCAGCAAGGCAATGTCATCAGCAAACCGCAGATTATTTAGGTATTCTCCATTTATTCTTATTCCCAACTGTTCCCAATTCAGGCCTCGAAAAACCTCCTGCAAACATGCGGTGAACAGCATTGGCGAGATCGTGTCTCCTTGCCTGACACCCTTCCTTATTGGAATTTTATTGCTGACTTTATGGAGGACTATAGTAGCTGTGCAGTTGCTATATATATCTTCCAGTATTTTGACATAAGGCTCTTCTACCCCCTGATTACGCAATGCCTGTATGACTGCTGAGGTTTCCACTGAGTCGAATGCTTTCTCGTAATCAATGAAAGCTATATAGAGAGGTTGGTTATATTCTGCGCATTTCTCTATCACCTGATTGATAGTGTGAATATGATCTATTGTAGAATATCCTTTACGAAAGCCTGCCTGATCATTTGGTTGATTAAAGTCTAACGTTGCCCTGACTCTATTAGCGATTACCTTAGTAAATACTTTGTAGGCAACGGATAGTAAGCTGATCGGCCTGTAATTTTTCAAGTCCTTGGCGTCTCCCTTCTTATGAATTATGATAATGTTTGCATTCTTCCAAGCTTCTGGTAAAGTCTAGGTCATAAGGCATTGCGTATACAGGGTGGCTAGTTTTTCTAGCACGATGTCCCCTCCATCCTTCAACAGATCTGCTGTTACCTGATCCTCCCAGCTGCTTTCCCCCTTTTCATTGCTTCTAAGGCTTTCTTTACTTCATCTTTCGTTACTGGCGGGATGACGCATTGCTGTGCACTGCTGTCTTTGTCATTAACGATCTGATTACATTAGCTACTGTACAGGCCTGTATATAACTCTTCGACTACGTTAACTATCTTATCCATATTGATAATTACATTGTCCTGCTTATCTCTTAATGCATACATCTGGTTTTTATCTATGCCTAGATTCCTCTTCACTGCTTTTAGGCTACCTCCGTTATTTAGAGCATGCTCGATTCTCTTCATATTAAACTTCCTTACGTCGGCTACCTAGCGCTTATTTATTAACTTTGATAGCTCTGTTAGTTCTATTCTGTCGGTAGGGTTAGACGCCCTCATGCTTTGGCGCTTCTGAATCAGACCTTTCGTCACCTGTGATAGCTTTCCGGAATCCTGTCGAACTGTCCAACCGCATACTTCTACTGCGCACTACGTAATTATTGATGTCAGATTATCGTGCATTGAATGAACATCAAGATCATCTTCCTCAGTTAAAGCCGAGTATCTGTTTTGCAGCGCTATCCTAAACTCCTGTGCTTTCCCTCTTACGGCTAACTCGTTAATGGTCTTCCTCTTCACTAGCTTCTTCCGTTCCCTCTTCAAGTCTAAGCTAATTCGAAACCTTACCATTCTGTGGTCGCTACAACGCACCTTTCCGAGGACGGCCACATCCTGAATGATGCCAGGTTTAGCGCATAGTATGAAGTCGATTGAAGGCTGATCGTGGTGATCTGTAATTTTCAGCGCGCATATTACCTCGGGCACATTTCAGATGGCGCGAATCAAATATCGCGACTGTAGTCCCACACTCTGAAAGTCAGTCACTGGTTTTGGCATTGAAAGTAAGGACACAAACAGTGGAGGAGTTTTGTGAAATGGAATGCTGTTTTAATTGTGCAGAAACAAATGCTAACGCGCTAATTATACGCACATCCTCAATAATTAGCAGTTGAGTTTTGGCAGGAAAGGCTCATAAGGAAAATAAAAACTGTTAATTTACAAAAGACAACAGTTTACCATCAAGGTTTGGGGCTGGAAATTCAACACATAACAGCTTCGTTGACGTGCACACTTTTCAGTCACTTTTTTTTTTCTTTTCAGTACTCCAAAACAAAGACGCGCGCATCAAGCCGCCCTCGAGATTAAAGAAGGGGGAGAGCCGTACCAAAAGAGCACTCACACGGTGTTCACTGCTAGCAGCGTCACTTATTTGTCGATTAAAACGCTTTTCAACTGTAGTTCACACGCACCGCACCACAAAAGCAGAAGCTCCCCTGTGATGCAGGAAAGACAGGTTTTCAAAAGTCCGGCGCTTCACAACTGTCACCTCACAGCAGTTCGCGACGGCCGTTAGGAATGATATCAGCAGTGTGCGACGTAAATAATGAGATCATTGTTGCCCACACGAGGGTAGGTAACCGAGCAGCTATAACTTGCTTTCCAAAGGTGGGCTCGGGACATTTTCTGAGCGTTCCCTTTTTGTGGATGGTGTTGTTTCGTGGGCCAGTTTTGCGGAGAGATGAATCAGAAGGCGGCAGAAATCGCCTGGTAGTCCTCTGATGACGGCACCACCACTCATTGATACGGGGCCGCAGTCACTTCCTGGCCTCCACTTCAAAGACGCTGTCGTAGGTAGGTGCGCCCGCGCCAGTCCTGATGGATAGAAGTTTCAGGTGTAGAAGCCTGACGTCCGATAAAGCTCGCTTGGACAGCAGAGGCGACGCCACTGCTGTGCACCTTTATGGTCAGGAAACCATGCCGCTGTCGCCGGTTGTCGTAGTCATGGTTTAAACAATACACAATCTGCGAAGACAGAGAATTAACAAAGAAAAAGATATTGAAATTTTGACGTTCAGGGTGTCAACAACCTAAAAATGAAAAACCAACTAGCCACCATTGCTGCATTGCTTGAAATTTTGTGTTGTGTCGCTACAAAGAGCAGGGCACACTGTCTGAAAACATTGAGGGTTACAAAGGGGGCCAATGTAAATTAGGCCACCTGTAACTTGAGCTTGCAGCCCAGCCTTTGTCCGTGCCCACAGAGCATACTACGAATACATAGTCCCAGTACACATCAACATAAACACATCCTAACCAAAAGCGCAGGAAAGTGTTGAAGGCCGGAAAATAACAAAAAAAAACACAATACGAGCACCGAAAAATGTCGCGAAATGCGTGGGGTAGTGATCTATAGACCGTGATTATTCGACGTCGCTAATAGGCACAGAATCTATTAAAATCCTTATTTGGGCATGAGTACTGGGTGCCTGTAGAAGCAGCAGCAGACAGAGCTTTAGGTTAAGCCTCGTTGATAAGTTTCTAACCATTTGCACAAAGATGTCGTAAGTTGAATCATTTACCGCGGCGCCAATTATGTGAAGTCTAGTTGGTGAATCAGACAAGAAATAAATGCGCCCTGTTGGCTTGATGGATATATGATAATCAGCAGCAGAGCCCAAAGGACGCAGAGTTGAATCCCAGCAGTGACAGCCGGATTTTCATGAATGCGAAATGTTAAACGCCTAGAAATTGTGCCGGAATACGTCTACTTAGGGCAGGTAGTGACAGCTAATCCGGATCATGAGAGGGAGATAACTAGAAGGATAAGAATGGGGTGGAGCGCATATGGCAAATTCTCGCAGATCATGAGTGGCAGTTTACCAATTTCCCTCAAGAGGAAAGTGTACAACAGCATAATCTTACCGGTACTCACCTACAGGGCAGAAACGTGGAGGCTAACGAAAAGAGTTCAGCTTAAGTTAACGACAACACAGCGAGCCATGGAAAGCAAAATGATAGGTGTAACATTAAGAGACCGGAAGCGGGCAGATTGGGTGAGGGAACAAACACGGGTTAATGACATCATAGTCGAAATCAAGAGAAAGAAATGGGCTTGGGCAGGGCATGTAATGCGAAGGCAAGATAACCGCTGGTCTTTAAGGTAACGGAGTGGGTTCCAAGAGAAAGTAAGCGTAGCAGGGGGCGGCAGAAGGTTAGATGGGCGGATGAGATTAAGAAGTTTGCAGGCAAAGGGTGGATGCAGCTGGCAAAGGATAGGGTTAATTGGAGAGACATGGGAGAGGCATTTGCCCTGCAGTGGGTGTAGTAAGGCTGCTGCTGCTGATGATGATGATGATGACTGTCCGAAGTTGTGCGTTAAAGCTGTGTGGATGGAAGTTATCAGGGGCTACCGCTGCGGCGTCTCTCGTAGCGCATGCGCACGTTTGGGATGTTAAACACCATACGTGATACCACTACAACACAAACAGCGAACAGGCTGTAGGCGTAGATGACTGCAGGGACCAACTGAGGTCACTGGAAAATGCATCTGCCGCGCATTGGACTTCAATCTATGGATTACGAATTCATAAGGGCTCGATTGCGGCACTGGTGTTCGGGTTTGTGGAAAATAAGCTTGCGGCTTGACTTGAATAATAACAGCGAGAAGCTGACGCCTGTGGTTGGCTTTCCCACGAGGTCTATCATGTTTCGGCTTGGCATCACGCTCGGCTTGATCTTGTCCCCGCTCACGCTTACGCCCCAGGCCAAGGGTAGGAAACCCCAGTAAGTGACTGACTCGACTTCTCCGTGCACCAGATGACAGAACAACCTGTGTTTCGAGAGTGAGAGAGAAATACAAACGGACTGGCAGGGAGGTTAACTAGGCAGCGCCCGGTATGCTGCCCTACACGTGGGAAGGGGAATGGAGGGAGAGATATAAAGGGGAGAGAACAAAGGGAGATGATCTCTTTTCCACATGTCTGTTGGCCATTACTTGCAGGGTACACAGGACACACACTGATAGTTCACAACCTTGCACTGAGTCCTGAGTCGTTCATGAACTTGAAAAATGCCTTCAAAGCTGTCCTCTGTGATTAAGGCTTACTCCGAGGACCCAGAATCTTGGCTTCAGTAAAGGGCCGAGGGTCTAAGGGGCGGACTGTTGCATCCAGGAGTGCACGCTCACGCTGAAACCGAGGGCAGTTACAAAGAAGGCGTTCTATAGTTTCGTCGCACCCACAGATCTCACACGCGGGAGAGTCTGCCATTGCCATTAAGTGGGAGTAGGCATTTCTGAACGCCACTCCCAGCCACATGCGGCACAACCGCGTAGAATCGCAGCGGGAGAGGCCGGACGGAGGACTGAGTCGGAGTAAGGGGTCGAGCGGTGCAGATGGCATGTGGAGTTGCCAAAAGAAGACCATGACCCTAAAATCTCTTTTCAGTCAAGCATTCGCAGATGTCTTGCTGCGTCGGCTCTTGTCAATGATACCTGGACAATGATGGCACTGCCGTGACCTGCTCGAGCTGCAGCGTCAGCTGCGTCGTTTCCGACAATGTCGCAGTGTCCCGGCACTCACTGGAAGATGATGTCATGACCCTCTTCCTGCGCCTGGTGTTGGAGATGTCTTAATTCAGCTATGAGTTTATCGTGATCGCCATGGCGTAAAGCAGAATTAAGACACTGTAAGGCTGCTTTTGAGTCACAGAACACAGCCCATTTATGGGGGTGTTTGTGCACCGATTTACTGCACAGCCGCACGAAGAGCGGCCAATTCTGACCTGGTGGAGGATGTCCGATGCGAAGTTTGCTTCATAATACTGGTCTGTCTCGCAGGAATGACCACGGCGTAGGTTGAACTTTTACCTGAGACCGGCGTGGAGTAGGTAGAGTGTCAACTGTTAAATGGCCGTTGTCGATAAGTTCGATTTTTTCGTTATGCCCGAAATTGTAAGGCGCACGTATGGCTCCGGCAGACACCACAGTGCAGAAGAAGGCCGTGCTGCTGGGGTGAACTGTGATGGGATGGACGACTGATGGGCTGCTATAACCTTTGAAAACGCGGCGTGTGGTCTTTGATCCGCCACTGACCCGAGGTGGTGCTGGAGAATCTTTGTTAGATGCCGTATGTGGATCCGCAGGGTGTCAAGGGCTATATCCGTCGAGAGTGGGTAGTCCTGGGCGATTGCAATGGTAGCAACTGTTGATGCGCTGGGAGAGAGACCCAGGCATGTGCGAAGTGCCCGACCTTGTATAGTTTAGAGGGCAGGCAAATTAGTCTTCACCTAGACCTGTGTTTAAAAACGAATAATTCCTGTGCATGTATCATTATTCACTTAATTTCTTGCATTTTCGACCGCAAAAGCAGGTGTGCATGGACCTGCTGGTAGGCTGTGGCGAGAACCAAATTTTCTAACGCAGCGGCAAACACAGTTGCTCGATTTGTGCTGCCGGTGATTAAAATGCCGCTCGGAAATGTTTTGTTTTTTCATTTCGCTTCGGGGAGCGACGGGCTACTGTCACCAATTCAGAGGAACAGCTTTACAACCGCTTCTGTCTGTAAAGAGGGCCGGACCCTAAGATAGGGAGTATCTATGTCTTGAGAGGGATACAGAACAGAGCACTAAATACTTACGAGGCACAGCAGAACGAGAGGGATGTTCAGGCAGGCACCCTTTGCCGGTGCACGAACACCGGGACCTTATAGGTGACGGGGTGGGGGAAAGGGCATCGCTGAGGTCTCCGGCCTCAGCAAGCTAGGACCTGGGTTCGTGTCGAACGCCTCCGGTCGCTCGCCCTGGCCAGCGACGACTCCAGTTTCACGAGTTCGATGGACCGCGTGATTTGGCCTTGTACCTGCTCGGAAACGGAACCGTGCGAGAAGAGCATCGGCTGCGAATGTATTGACTTTTTGGCTACAGTGCTCCCCGTTCAAAACATGACAAAGATGTGTAAAGTTGAGTAAGAGGTTAGGCCCTCACGATTAAGCGCACAAAACGTCGATAAATACTACTGTTGCCAATCAGCAGCAGTTAATACTTCCGAAGGGCTCGATCACTGGATATTGAGAAAGCTACTGCATGTTTGAACAGCGGAAGCTAACAAATTTTCTAGCTAATTGTTTGTAGACGGAATGGAGACAGGGAACATTATACGAACGGCAGCTTGAAAAATTTAAAAAAAAGGCGTCTTTTAGAGCAAACGATGCTCTCGGCGTATTGTGGTCATTTTCCTCCGGTTAAAGATCTTCATAAAAGTAAGCTATTTTATTGCGCATTTGATATTTGTTTTTTTCATAACCTGCTAAATCCCAAAATGTGGGGCAGGAGTATCTATAACTAAGTAAAGAATAAATAAATAAAAGCCCATAATTATGACATGCTGAGAAGAATAAATCATGCAACGCTAGAATAATAAACACGAAAAAAAATCCAGACGCTGCTTCTTAAATACTGTGCATCTAGCCCGGCATTAAGCAGAAAAGCTTTAGAAACAGAGAACGATTAAAACTACTCAATTCATAACATCTGCTGTGGTCGAAACATAGCAATTTTCAGACCACTACCATTTAGCAATGTTTCACAGGAGCACTTTTACAGACGTTTCGTATTTTTCAGTCCTCGGATTCACAACTCAACAGTGAAGCTGTGTGTAGTCGGATCTTCGTTCAGTTTTATTATTCTGATTGTTTCGAGCCATACGTAAAGTTTTTTAGTATGTGGTTCGTGTTTTGTGCGGCGCGTGTTGCAGTCTGAGTACTTTTAGAGAACAGGGCGCTGTAGCAGGGTACGCTCCTACACACGTCCTACTTGCACCCTTCATACGCCCTAAATCACGAAGGCGAGTTCATATAAGTTCGAAACAAGTGCGTACGAAATACACATAAAACAACATAACGAACTGTAAGCTGTGCACTATTTATATTCCTTGAATTAAGTAAACTGCCGCCCTAAATTATGAAGGTTTCGAAAACATTTAATTTCCCACCATTTCGATAACCTAGTCTTCGAGTTCTAGAGTTGCAGATAGATTTTAGAATTTTGCGATGCTGATGATATATTGTTTTTTCCTGGACATTTTCGCCCGAGAGGATATTTTTTTATATAAATGACAATTTTAGAAATTTGTAGGTGGCAATTACAAGTCCCGGATAAGTGCGGCGGGATGGCAGCTTTGCGCATGAGTATCCACCTGTGGTATATTAAAATGGATTAACAATAAATTTTAATTTTTTCACTAACAAAGACACTGCAGCTAAGAGGCTGCCGTAAAACATGCGTACAACTCTATCTTGGTACCAAATAAAATGTTTGGGGTGCTACTTCGCATTTATTTTCCTGATATTTATTTTAGCTGCGTTTTTACAGCAAGCACCTTCGCACTGCTTCGGCTATATTTAAGTCGAGTGGCAGGAAACTGCAGGTATTTTGCATTTCGAATTGTTGTTGGAAGTCAACTGAAGTCCATAGTTAAAGAGTACAAAGGGGTGTCCATGAAAACTTGTTTTTCAAGCTTTTATTATTAATTCAGATCTTCCGAACGTCTCACTTACCTCGCCATTGAGGTAGCAGAATATCACAGCTACGAAAAATCCCTGAAAAAAAAAATATCAGTCAGAATGCCAGGAAGAACAAGCACTGAAGGCGACAAGAAAGTCACATATAAGCCTCGTTGCGATGAGCGTGCAACGAGCTATGTCGTCTGTACTTTATCGCGAACTTTTGAACGATAAAAACTGCGAAAATTGTAGCCCTCTCGCTGTAAAGTACTTTAAAGTTTTAGCTGTATACTGGCCACTAGCTTTAGGTTGTAAATGGTCCTCAAGTAATTGTATACCTAAAATTGTAATCTTTTGTGCCTTGCACCGCTTCTCAGCCACCCATGGACGCTCTGTACCATTTTCCGGGTTCACAATACAGACTAAATTTGTGAACTTCGTATTCGCTGTTTGCGCGCAGCTTTAATCAGTATTTAGCAGTTCTAGCACATGGTTATTCCCGGTTTCCAGGGATATATCTTACAAAGTCAGGGCCTCGAAAGCGCCCTCGTTGCGTTAGCGAAATACAGCATCCCTAACGATTAGAGCTGCAGCTTAGAACTGCACTCAGTTCAGATTACCTTTGCATAATCCCTTGTAAGTCTGCTCACCATGAAACTTAAGACAGCAAACAGCACTTTTATAATTCATCAGCATATATTCCTGCAGCAACTTCTGCAACGTCGCCAAGCTGTGCTGTTGCAGGAAGTAGCCTGGAATTAACAATGTGGGCTTGAGATATTACCATACCTTTTTCTTTTCATCTTGGTCTTGTGTTTTGTGATTGAGAAACAGATATGTTAAGGCAGTATTCCTTTTTCAAATACTACAAACATTAAGCTCTCCCTGGGAGTTCAGTTCATACAGTAGAAAAGGAATTATCAGAAATTGGTTTCTGAAGAATAATAACAATAGCCTTAGTTTCCATTAACATGATGGGCGAATGTGGGGAAAAAAAGCTGGACAGCTTGACTAGTTACCGCCCCCAAATATAAAATGCCCCGCCGCGGTGGCTCAGTGGTTAGGGCGCTCGACTTCTGATCCGGAGTTCCCGGGTTCGAACGCGACCGCGGCGGAGGCGTTTTTATGGAGGAAAAACGCTAAGGCGCCTGTGTGCTGTGCGATGTCAGTGCACGTTAAAGATCCCCAGGTGGTCGAAATTTTTCCGGAACCCTCCACTACGGCACCTATTCTTTCTTCTTTCACTCCCTCCTTTATCTCTTCCCTTACGGCGCGGTTCAGGTGTCCAACGATATATGAGACAGATACTGCGCCATTTCCTTTCCCCAAAAAAACCAATTATTATGATTTCTTCGACTAAGGCAGAGTTCAGCGGACGACACAACAGAAAATTTTAATTTTCATTACATAGAAAATAATCGCCGTCATGACAGGCGTGCGGAACAGAAGAAAAAGAGAGAAAGAAACGAAAAATAGCACCACTAATACAAGTGAGCATGAAACAAAAAGAAACATCGTGTACTGTACGCGTTGAGTGGCGTATGAACAAAGTCACTCACACGTGGATAATCTAGTGCGGAGAAAATGTTGCTTATTTCGCACGAAACGCGACGACAGAATGGAAAAAGCCAATTCAGCAGCGAGAAGAGGTAATCGATGCGTTGTGGGTGTGAAAAAATGAGATCCATGTACGGGGACATTATGCTGAAAAAAACTCCGTACCATAATCAGCTCGGTATTCTTTCCGGCTTTCCGCAGCAGCGCCTAGCGGAAAGTCAACTTCACGCGACCGCATGTTTCCTTTAACAGTGTACCATACTGTACATATTTTAAATTTCCTGACTAAGTGTATCATGCCAAGGTGTTTACTTTGACAAAGAAGCTAAGGAAGAAACAAAATTTATGTTTCCTATGACATCTTTTTTATAATTTAAAAGTAGGTGGTATGGGTACACAATGAGTTTTATGATCACAAATTTTTAGTATAGAGGCAAAGATGGGTGATCTCGTGGAACATTGAAAACGTGTCTCAACGTTCTTTTTTTTTTGCAGTATAAGCACTTTTATTCGAAGTATTAGTTGCAGTGTAGCAGGAGTATTCCACCAGACTTAATGAGCATAGCTTATGTCAAGCCAAATAACGTACTCTAAAGAATAATCTTTGCCTTTATTGGCAACATCTCCTTATAATGTTCGTAAGTCCTACGACACTTGAAACCTTGAAAATAGCGTTTTCCGCGTGATCATACCACATGTAGCATGTCAAAAGCCATAGCATTAAAAACTACACCAAGAGTCTTGAAAGCGCGGAGTATCTCTATTTTGTGTTACCTAACAGCAAGTCTCTATTAATAGAAATGCTGTTATTTTTACGAGGAAAAACTATGGCCGTTGTCTTGGACGTGTTTATTTCTAATTCAGTAACCATTCCCCAGTCATGTAGACGTGCAAATGAGTTGTTTGCTTAAGCGATCAGATCATTAGGACATGCAGCAGAGAAAAGCGTAACATCATCATCGGTATAAATCTACTGGGTGCTCATTAAATACTGTACTCGTCTGCATGTTTTATAAAAACGATCGTACCAGCAATGGCGATACGAGGCCTGATGGTTGTAACTGATGGTTGTAAAGCTCCCGTTTTCTTTCTAAATCTGTTTACCAGATTGTATTGCGTTTGCGCAACGTAGTTGTCTTTTCGGTTTAATATTAGTGAACTTCGAGCACTGTTACCTAAACTGAGTATCATAAATGTTTATACGATCACACCCGAGGCGAGGTTCACACTTTCGTCTAAAGTGGCATGCTAAGTTGGAACCGTGGCGACGAAGAGTAAGTAGGGTAAAAATTAAGTCGCACTTCCGGCTTTGTTAACAGGTTAAAGAGCTGAGGTATAGCTGATGCATGCATGGGAATACTGCAATATTTAGGGGTAGTGTAAACCTCTTCCTTCTGTCTTATCTTTGTCGTTGACCTTTTTCACAGCTGCCCTCTTCCAAAGGAAACACTTTCCACACCAGGAAGGGAAGAATACGCATCTTGGAGTCATTATTTTCTTGCAAACGGCCGCTAAAATGTTCAACCAAAAGGCAAGAAGCTGCGGTAAGTCCTAAGTATAACTAGTCATAGCAGAAAAAAAGCGAGTTGGCGCAAGAAAATAACGACCAAACACGAAAGACAAGACAAGTGCCAACTACCGAATAATGTTGTGTTTTTTGAAATAGCTGCTTATAACCACACAAATGCGCACACATCCGAATAGAATGTACTATGAAGGCCAAAGCTCCCCAGGACGCGCAGAAAGCGATCTTGGATCAGAGGTGTCAGATTTTCAACTAATAACGTAATTTCACTACCAGGTATTAAAGCTGGCGAGTCAGACTTTAATCCCTATAGGAATGGTCTAACGCCACCGATTGATACCAAATTTATATTCCTTGATTGAGGCACGGGAGCCCAGGAGACTTCTGCGTCCGATAGTACACAAAAGGAGGCTAATAAAGTACAGACAACCAAAAAGGTCTTGTTGGAGGTCTATCTGAAACAACGCCGACAAAGAGCAGTGTTATGGCGCACCTGAAGACCGTCTGACGCCTTGCTGATGTACTGGTAGACTTCCCAGGCCCCGCAGTTGGCTGGGCTTCGATACACCGTCATCAGAAAGTGCATGCCGAAAAGCGGGAACAGCACCAGCACGGCTCGAACCGCTTTTCTGCAAACAAAGCGGGAAATATGAAAACATCCATTACGACATGGTTGCAGGACAAATACGATAAAAAAATCAGAATGTTGTGTGTACAAAGAACTACTTTAACTGTTGGATCGTTAATACAGGCTAAAATTTTATACATTCGAAGAGATTTGAAGATCAGAATGTGAGAATTTGGCTTGTTCTAAAGGCGGACTATTAAGGACTATAGACACCTAGTTTTACTGCATGTATTCTTCTTTAAAATGATGTGTCAGACATTAGACTACTTGGATCGCCGCAAAATATTCGCCTACGGCCGCTAAGTAATTTATAATTGAATTTATTCCCTTATGCTGTTTCGGTTTTATCAACGGAACGATGGCAAGGACATACAGTTGAACTTTAGGTCACATGATGTACAGAAAAAAAAGAAATATACACGCTGATACGTAGTTTTAACTAACTACAACACTTAAATCAGACTGATTCAAGACTTATAATTACAGGAAACGAAGTATCAGCAATTATATTGCCGTTCTTTTGTGCCTTATGTGACCTATATTTGAACTACACGTGACAGGCATCCCTCGGTTGATGGAACCTAATCTGAAATAACGTGAAGAAAAAATTCAATTCTGATTCAGTTATGAATTATTTAGCAGCCGCAGGCGGATACGATAAGGAGCTTTATGTACACCAATGTGTAACGAATTATTTGAAAGAAGAAAACACAAAAACCAAATTTGATGTATACAGTCCTTTAAGCTGCAAAATCTAGAATACTGCGCCAGCGAGCGTGCTTGTCCCACAATACAATCAAGCCGAAATCATAGTCCAATAAAAAAACATACAAGTTTCAAAACGACTGTAAGGACTAAAAACTCAGCAAAGTAGAAAAATGTTGTATTGCGTCTACAATGAAAACAATTTGGCGGAAAGTTTTAAGATCCGCATCAAAGGGTATGATGCGATATCGTTAATGGGTGCCGGCAGCGGCTCCTCTTGCACAGGGAGGCATGGACACTGTTTCCGCATCATATCAAGTACCGTACGACACAGATAGAAAGCCCCGCTTTAACCGATCTGTACGAACGTGCCTGCTTGTCACATGAGTTGTGTCCCTGGCTCGAAACATAAGGGGGAGGGGTTCGATGTCCGACTAATTACGCCAATCTTCTTTTCAGCGCAGTTGATTTACTTGACATACCCACATGTCTTAATCACGTTTGAATCATTCTTCCAGCTTCTAATGACCTGTTTCCTAATGTTTGAAAAACTCTTCGAATCCGCCGCTTGACGTTTGAGGTGGCCACCTTTTCAACAAATCTAGATTTTTCGCTCACGCCGTCACCAACGACGACGCCGGATTTTCTGCGAAACGGGAAGCTTAGCGCTATTGCGTTTACAAAGGGACGCATTAGTAAAAATACAGGATTAAGCAACCCTTAACTGCAATGCGCAGTTGTACTTCGCACGTTAATCTGCGAAACAGACGGCATCACGGACACAAAATCTGAGTCAGAATACTTAAGACAAGTACCGTGAAAAGAATATAGTACTTGAAAACCTGGAAAGTTAAGGAACACTGTTTTTTTTCTCACATATCATCACTGACGGGAATGCTCAGTGAGCTCACCATTCTTAGGCTTAACAAAAGCTCGAGGAACCACTTCACATACGCTTTAAAGGTATGATACGATAATATTAATGCGTCCCTTCAGCGGCTTGGGGTCGGCGTAGCGTATCACTTCGAGGACACAGTCATCCTCTACTTGATATTCATAGATAGCTGGTTCTCTTCATTCCACTCTTGGCGCAGTGATGGAG
>JARKHS020025827.1:0-19133 GCA_030143305.2 Amblyomma americanum
ATATTAAAAAAACGAAAAATATTTTTTTGTTGGCGAGAAATAAATTTTTATAAAGCAGTTCCAGCGATGTGGTGCCAGCACCTGTTACGGTCCGGCCTCGCTAAGCCCTAAGCAACTGCCATTAGCAGATGGCAGAAAGCAGAAGATGGCAGAATGGAGCCATTTCAGTGTTTTCAGTTATTCTCAAAGAATATGTTTGGGCGGAATACTCATGGTATACAGGGGGTGCCATGTTATTCCCTATAGTTATGACCTAAACGCAGGATTTTAAAAAGCTAATCTGAACTTTGTGTTGAGTTTTATGGCACATAGGCAGCTAAGGCCATCATGCGCCAGGCTCACGGTATAGAATATAAGTTTCGTGCAGAATGTTTACAATCGGGATATTATTATCTATGGCGTAGATGGCCTAAAATATTGTACTGCCTAGTGATAACATAGGGGAAGAAATTTGGAAAAGGCTAACTGTAGAAGCCTTAAAGTAGGTCAGGTAGCCTCAGTGGCTATCCTTGGCTGGGCAAGGATCCTGAGGCTCCCAAACAATCAAAGAAAGACCTCAGCCTTCTTTTCGGGGATGAGAAAATTGCTGAAGGTGTATCATGCATTAAAGTGAGGCAGTGGTTCAAAATTTAGTTTTTCAAGTATGCCTTCTTCTTTTAAAAGCTAAAAATAGAAGGTATGTTAAAAATGACGTTATCATCTAAGAGCAGTGATGGATGAAAAGGAATGCATTCATTATAAAATTGAGTGAAATCCTTTTTTCTTAGTTTTCGAGTTTCACACATGAGAATAAAATGTGGTTACCGATGAGTTCATCTCCGCATTCTTGGCAAACAGGTTTGTCGTTTATAGAAAGCGTCCAATCGTTTAGGTATCTTGGTGTCACCCTCTGCAGCGATCTTTCTTGGCGAACACACATTACCACAATCATATCATCTGCTAACAGATCTCTAGGATTCATGAAACGTCATCTTCGTCATGCGCCGCAACACGTGAAGCTGCTCGCTTATAAAACCCTCATCAGACCCAAACTTGAGTACGCCAGCCCCATCTGGAGCCCACACCATGCATACCTAACAAATGCACTCGAATCAGTTCAGAACCGCGCCATTCGTTTCATTCACTCTGCATATTCATATACCACCAGCGTTTCAGCTCTGAAGAAGAATTCCGCTCTTGAAAGCCTCGCAGACCGCCGCCGCATTGCCAGCCTCTATTTGCTCCACAAGTTTTTCCATAGTTCTCTAAATCAACCACCCTACATTACTCATCCGAACCGCATATCTCACCGCACTGCCCATCCGTTTCAGATCGCCCGCCCTGTGTCGCGTACTGCAACTTTTTCAGGTTCATTTTTTCTCCGAACTGTTGTGGACTGGAATGGCCTCCCCACCGATATCGCTGCCATCACACACCTGTCTGCATTTTCAGATACGCTAAGCAATTATTTCAAAGCAATGACTTGTACTTGTTGATCAACATATTAACCCACCCCTTATGTAATACCCCCTGAAGGGGGTCTTTAAGGTGAATAAAGTGAAGTGAAGTGAAGTCTTGTTTTGTTAGTAGGAAGTTGTGCGTAAGGTGCGTGTGGCCTATTCGGAGACGGCATAAGATCACTTCCCTGAAACGTTCTTGGTGCACACACGACTTAAATTCACCTAAAACTGGTTTTACCAAGTGTAGTTTATTATTTACTGCATTGTTCCAAACCAACTGCCATTTTTTCCTTAGTTTCCTTGCTACTAATTTCATGCAATCATTATACGGTATATTTACTTTTTCCTTGCCATGAGCTTTAGCAGCACACACATCTGCTCTCTCATTGCCTTTTATTCTGACATGACTCGAGACCCAGCGCAGTTTTATATTTTGTCCTTGAGCTGCGGCAGGTACTATGTTGTCTGTGATGTAACCAAGCAGAGGGGTGCGTGCATTTTTAGAATGGAGAGCTGTAAGTACACTTAAGGAGTCTGTGTAAATAATAGCATTTCTGAAGGTTCTCACTTATTATTTTTTCTGTTGCCACACATACTGCGTTGCACTCCGCGTTGAAGATGGAAGAACACTGTGGTAGTCTATTTCCTCCGAATTCCCTCGCAGCACTGCGCTTCGTACACAACTATCTGTTTTTGATCCATCAGTATAACATTCTGTAAAACTACTGTATTTTTCTTCAAAGGCACAGAATTCTTGTATTATATGTTGCTGTGGAGTTTGTTTTTTACTGAAATGTGTAAGAGTGAGGTCACGGGTTGCTAGGAAATTGTACCATGGAGGCAGTGGACCTCGTTTTCGAGCAATGCTAGGTAATGCATCCATTACACCGAGATTTTGGCACATCTCTTCAAAATGCAGGAGAAGTGGCCTTATAGCTAATGGTTTGCTGTTGAATAGTGTTCTAGATGGGCACTTTGTGACTATTTGGTGACAGATATGTTTATGTAGTCAACAGATTTTGCCATAGTCTGAACGTGTTAGATGGATAAGCATTTATTATTTACATTGCACTTGATTGAGTCATCAGCCTCACCGATTATTCAACTTCCAAAGCTGTGGTGTATAGCAAATGCAATGTTTAATAAACCATTTGTATTGAATTAAATGGGACACCTTGTATACGTACAAAATATGAAGGGGAGACTGCATAGTATAGCAAAAAAATGGGTTATAACATCATGTGGCCTGAATTGGGAACAGCTGGGGATAAGAGTTAATGGAGAACACCTGAATAATCTGATTTGCTGATGACATTGCCTTGCTGAGTCACACACGAGATGAATTGCAAGGCATGATCAATGATTTAGACACGCAGAGCAAAACGGTGGGTCTAAAAATTAACATGCAGAAAACCAAAGTAATGTTCAATAGCCTAGCAAGGGAACAGCAGTTCACAATTGGAATCGAGGTGCTGGAAGGTAAAGGACGTCTACTTAGGGCAGGTAGTGACAGCTGATCCACATCTTGAGAGGGAAATAACTAGAAGGATAAGAATGGGGTGGAGCGCATATGGCAGGTTCTCTCAGATCATGAATGGCAGTTTACCATTATCCCTCAAAAAAAAAAGTATACAACAGCTGTACCTTACCGGTACTAACCTACGAGGCAGAAACATGGAAGCTAACGAAAAGGGTTCAGCTTAAGTTAAGGATAGCACAGTGAGCCATGGAAAGAAAAATGATAGGTGTAGCATTAAGAGACTGGAAGCTGGCAGAGTGGATGAGGGAACAAATGCGGGTTAATGACATCCTAGGCGAATTCAAGTGGAAGAAATGGACTTTGGCAGGGCATGTAATGCGAAGGCAAGTCAACCGCTGGATCGTTAAGGGTAACGGAGTGGTTCGAAGAGAAGGCAACAGCCGCAGGGGGCGGCAGAAAGCTAGGTGGGCGAATGAGATTAGGAAGTTTACGGGGCTACAGTGGCTGCAGTTTTCAAAGGACAGGGTTAATGGGAGAGACATGGGAGAGGCCTTTTCCCTGCAGTGGGCGCAGTCAGGTTGATGATGATAATGATGAAGATAGAGGGCCTGCTCATATACTTTTGTCGGCATTCTTGGAGATATGCAAGCCTCAGTTACCTTCCTTTCAGTTTTACCTCTTGCCTTTGCAAAGAACACTGTGTTTTCAAGGGCAGGGCAGCAGCCATGCTTCTTGCATTTACTACAGTGCATTCCCAAATGGGCATACTCCCACACGGTAGGCAAATCTCGGCCTGTAGTCCAATTTGTGTTCCTTTTGAAAACGTCCCTTTCAGCAACACCTGATTGGCCAAAATGCCAGAAGCAGATGTGCATCCACTTCTGCCATTTGGAGCAGTCAGGTGCCACCGAATGGAATTTTGAAAAGAGACGATGTGCAAACAAACAACACAGAAGAAATACAAATGAAGCAAGTGCAACTCTGCAACTGTTTATTCACTTGGAAAGCGAGTGAATAGATCAGCAAAAGGGCAAGACCAGACTTAACAAGCTGGCTATCCTACTCTGCTCAGTTGCCAAAGCATTACTGAAAAAGGTTAAAAAAAAATGTAATAACAGTGCAAAAAATGATGTTGCCAAACAGAAAACTAAACCTGTGATAATTCCTTATATTCATAAGATGGCACACAATCTGAAACATGTTGAGGCAAACTGTCTTTTTAGACATGTGCTGAGACACATTTTTTCTATAGCCATTTGTTACCTTCTTGTTTCTACTTATGCGCATGTGTGGGTCCCTCTCTGCTCTTGCCATTTTGTCTATTCCTAGGTGAATAAACAGTTGCACTTGTTTCGTCTGTCTTCCCTTTGCGTGGTCTGTTTTGCGTGTCTGTTTTCAAAACCATTACCGAATGGGATGTTTTTGAATGTGCTGCAAGTTGGAATAAAGGGCCTTGTTGATGGCAGTGAGGTACATTGTGTTTACTTATGCCTTTTTTTAACTGTTTCATCTCCTAATCTTGGTCAACCTTGAGTACACCTCGGCAAGATTACGAGAGGAGGTCTAAAATTTCTGGCGGCTAGTTAATAGAACGAAATACAAGGGTTGTACCAAAAGAGTTTATTCATTGAAACATCTCAACATATCTGCCACTGATGTCAGTGCATTTCTTGTTGTGACAGATTTATTTCTCCTAATGAGCTTTGAAATCATTCCTTTGTAGATTTTGCAATTCACTGTTCCCAGTGGCAGTGATCTCATTTCTGGAAATAAACAGTGGTCCTAGATGAATTTTCATTCGCAAGATGCTGTTGGAGTTCGACAAGTCAATAGATAGGCCTGAGACCATAGTGAAAATGGTACAGTATCGTTGTTAATTTTTGTTCTTTTAAGATTGCTGCCGTTGTCTTTGCACCATCTCCACTTTTTTCTCATATTTATAGTCAGTATGTGTATATGAAAAAGCACCATGAAGCAGTTATGCCTCTAAAACGACATAAAAACACCACTCTAAGCTTGACAAGACAGAAAATTTATGCAGCAGAATGTATTGCCAAAGTCCACAAAAATTTGGAGCTCCTCGCATAAATGGCATTCAAAAACATAGGCTCACTCGTTACCTGCCTGCAGCTTTCTTGACGTGAGCAACATAATGCAGGTAAGGCATGGAACACACTCGCTTCCTCTCTTCATTGCTCTTCAAATGCTGTGTGTGTGTGTAGTTCTCATTTCTCCTCCTTCCTTGCTTTTTCAGTTTTTTTAAAGGACTATACCCACAAAATCTTTGCTTGCGTGTTTTCTTGTTTGAAACGATCCGTTAAACATTAGTATATATGGATTACTCCGTACACATCACAGCCGCTAAAAAACTTACAATCGAATTTCCTCTTGATGCTGTTTTGGTTCCAGCGGCTAGGAGATGGTTGTGATATCAAAGGTCGGTGCACGCCACATGCGGCATAAAAGAAAAACAGCAATACAACTGCTCCTTCTTTGTTTTCATGAACTGCAATGCTAAAACCAGCCTGTCTCAAGAGTGAGAATGACTACAAATGAAGAAGCAGTGACCTATACTGACCTTTGATGTCATAGCCATTGTCTGGCTGTCTGAACCGATACAGCATGAGAAAATAAATTGAATTTTAAATCACATAGCAGGCCTAGCTAAATACCACGTGGTGATCCATGTATTCTAATATCTCATGCTTCACTACAGAGAAGACAAGATGTAACAAAAATTAGGTGTCATTTTCGAAAGTGAGTGACAGTATGACATTTACTGTGGCCTCCCTTTATTCTTGTTTAATTATGTTCAAAACACATCAACCTTTTCATGCAGTTCAGATTATAGTAACTGCACGAAGCTTATCTATGTAATAAAGTACACTACTTGTGCAATGTATGAAAGAACTCTGACTGGCACCTACAAAATGTGCCAACTTTCTTCTTCTGTCATGAGCATGTTTGCAATTCGTAACGGTTGGAGAAAGCTTAGCTAGCACCACAAGCGGCCATCTCAGCAAGAATGGAACTATAAATGACCTCACTGACACCATGCCTGGCCTCATCTTTTTTTTTAAATGCATATAATTTCATACATGTAGAATTGCAAGGGAAATTAGCACAGCTCAAAACGGGACTAAGCCTTTGCAAGTTTGTTCAGCATTACACTATGTGTATGAGCCTTTCAAATGTTGAGAACTGGAAGTGATTTTCTCACTAAATTCCCTTCAGATATAGTTTCATGCACCTACATTTCGAGCAATCTAACTCGAGTCAACATACACTGAAGCTCGGTGCAACACTAATGAGGTGTATATCTCAGTGCTTGCCGTTCAGAAACTGTGCGCCACAGCTCTCTGAAATATGAAATTGCACATATGAAAGATCTGTTTTTAGATGGACCAGCTTATAATTAGTCATTATACAACCTCACTTACACAGCTGTAGACGCGATATTCAAAAGCAATCTTTGTACAACGTACAGTTATGAGCAGGTTTTATTGCTCTCTCAGTGCATAGCAATCGTGAACCTCATGTTAACTAAATTATTTAAGAATGAAGTGCACTTTTGAGAGTAATTTTAAAGTTCTCTGAAAAATATCATCCCCCAAATGAATGCTGCATAACTACACACAATATAAGCTTCAGTTATGACTGGGCACAAATTAAACAAAACTTAAAAGAACATTGAGGATAAATTAAAGTTGACCTGCTACTCGAGAGATTATGATATTCTAATGTCAAAGGAACTGCTGTCATTGAAAACTGAGCTTTAATAAGACGGAAAACACCAAAAGGTGAACTACAGGTGTTATTATCACCAGCTGATTTTGCAAGTAAACTGCGTGCGTGCGTAGACACCAAGTTTTTGTCTTATCCAAAAAAAGCCAGAAAATAGCTCTATGCCAGAAAATACCAGGAGGTTCTAAAACATTTGCATGATTGAACAAGTTGAAAATAGCCCAGGTTGTGAAAAATTTCTAACAAAAAAAAAGCGTCAGCACAGTTGTCCCAGATAAATTACTCACCTTCAGTTAAACTTATCCCGTATGTACCACGCCTACGGCAGACATCGTTGCTTCACCGCCTCACCGGCGTTCAAATATATTACCTGCGTTATCGATGCAAAGAATGGAAGCGAACAAAATACCCACCTTGAATTAAGCTTGTCCAAACGGCGCTCTAATAGTCTGATAGTCGCTTCATGGTTGCTGTCATTGAAAAGCACGAACACCCAAAGGCGGCAGGGCGCCGCCATTTTCAATCACCGGCGTCGCGTCTATAACAACGCTTTGCCATGGGAACAGCTGCTCCGCGTGCGCGTTGGCGTAGGCAACAATGGCGTGTACATAGTCGTCATGGCAACAGCTGCACCGCGCGCGCGTTGGCGTGGGCAACATTGGGCTTGTCTGCAGCGGCTAGCAAACGTAAATACGCTGCCGGAACAAGACAAGGTTGCAGTGGAAGCTCTTTCTGGCCGCTTAATCGCTTCCTAACTGGAACAGCTGCTACTGCCAGTCAGCATGCGTATAAGCAGACAGCAGCGCGGCCAAAGTGCAAGCGCAGAGTAATCTTGACTGCGAAAGAACTGTGCGATATTTGGGATCGTATCAGGCATGGCAGCTTTGAATAGAAGATTTTGCAAACCAAATTACTTTTGAAAAAGCATCTGAAGATAATTCGCAGAGCGCAATATTTAATGGATGCAGTCATGTATAGTCTGCGGTTAGTATTCAATCAAATATTGTGTGTAGGCACAGCGCGGCCTGATGCGCATTCTCGCGCGCGCTCACCCATACCCAAGAATTCTTGGAAAAAGAATTTTTGATTGCGAAAACAAGGCATTTATGAACGCATTTTTTCCATATAATTTAAAACTTCACTATAACAATCAATATATCCGCCGATCACCTGATGGCACTTTTGCATTTTTTTCTTATATTAACCTTTTTACTATCACCAAAAGCGTTCCCCATTGATTTTCTATGACAGTCTTAACTGTTCGATGCGATGGATGGAAACCCTTTAAAGGAAACCTTTGGTCACATATCAGAATAATGGACCGTTACCTTCAATCTTTCATAAGAGTATTTTCCAATTTTCAAAATATTTGTCCGAGGATGTTGGACATGAAATGTTCACCCTACCAATTGAGGGAAAAATAGCTTTCCTAGAACTTTGCTTCTGATTTAATTTACACACACTTCTTTCAATTCCGGCGCGGGACAGACACGTATTATGAGTGTCCGTATCCCGGAAAGAGCACCTGCAATAAAGGCGGGAGGGACAATGCTCCCTTCACGTTGCTATACAGGGTGTTTCACTTAAGACTACACAATATTTAAAAACTACCTTTCTGAGTTAGAAGTGCGCTTTTTTTCGGCATGGCATTGTCAGCGGTATAGTAAAACATAATGCGGCTAATATGATAATAATTGGTTTTTTGGGGAAAGGAAATGGCGCAGTATCTGTCTCATATATCGTTCAGGTGTCCAAAGATATATGAGACAGATACTCGGCTAATATGGGCAAACTAGCACAGTGGTTAATTAATATTTCCACACTGGATGGATGGATGGATGGATGGATGGATGGATGGATGGATGGATGGATGGATGGATGGATGGATGGATGGATGGATGGATGGATGGATGGATGGTGGGTAGGTGGGTGGGTTTGTGTAGGTGGGTTTTTGGGCGGATGTATTGGTGGGTGGATGAATGGACGGACGGACGGACGGACGGACGGACGGACGGACGGATGGATGGATGGATGGATGGATGGATGGATGGATGGATGGATGGATGGATGGACGGACGGACGGACGGACGGACGGACGGACGGACGGACGGACGGACGGACGGACGGACGGACGGACGGACGGATGGATGGATGGATGGATGGATGGATGGATGGATGGATGGATGGATGGATGGATGGATGGATGGATGGATGGATGGATGGATGGATGGATGGATGGATGGATGGATGGATGGAAGGGTGGGTGGGTGGACGGACGGACGGACGGACGGACGGACGGACGGATGGATGGATGGATGGATGGATAAATGGATGGATGGATGGATGGATGGATGGATGGATGGATGGATGGATGGATGATGGATGGATGGATGGATGGATGGATGGATGGATGCATGGATGGATGGATGGATGGATGGATGGATGGATGGATGGATGGATTAGGCTGAACCCTTTAAATCGGGCGGTGGTTCAAGCCACCTAGCCATGACTTGTGAAATTATACTCTTCACTTGATTCTGGCCACCGATCAGATAACCTTACCTTGGTTACTTCTACCCGCGTAAAATCTACTTTCCCTTCACTTTCCTTAAATCTGAATGCCTTGGATAAATCAGCCTCGCTGCTTTCCACTGTGGGGTGAAGCCCTTTACAGAAAAGTATCAACTGTTCAGCCGTTTCCTCATCTTCTCCGCACGCAACGCACAACGTGTCTATTTCGTGGTACCTGACCCTGTATGTCTGTCCGCAAAACTCCCGTCCTGGCCAGAAAGAACAAAGAGCTTCCCCTACCATTATCATAGATATTTTGTTTGGCAATTTCCTGTTTAAGCATCCTGTATGTCCCCAGCGCCGATTTCGTCAGCATCCCTGATTTCCACAGAGCTCTCTGTGTTTCTTTAACCTTTTTCTTAACCGATAATGGCTGATTTCCCCCTACAGCTATCCAGATATTTGCTTGTCAATTTTATAGTTCCTTTCTCCATTTCGTGTCAGCATTCCTTATGTACAGGTACCTGAAAACTTTCCTAGCCAACTGCTTTTCCCCCATTTTTCTCAATCGCTCCTCAAATGTTATCTTACTGCTAGCTTCTCTGCTCTCGACCGACGCCCATCCCATATCAACCTGTACCTCCTGATTTGGTGAACTGCCATATGCTCCCAAAGCTAGCCTACCTACGCCGCATTGTTTGATTTCTAACCTTGCTTGAACATCTGGTCTCATGCTCAGGACCGCATTGCCGAAGATCAGGCCAGAAACCATCACCCCTTTCCAGATCCCTCTTACCACTTCGTACCTATTGTAATTCTACAGTGCCCTATTTTTCATGGCAGCTGCGTTCCTACTTGCTTTATTCATTAAATATTTTCATGCTCTATCAGATACTCAGCCCCATTATTTATCCACACCCCAATATACTTGTACTCATCCACTACTTCTAGCGCGAGCTCCTGTATCCTATGCTCGCCGCCCTCATCATTAGATATCACGGCTGCAGATTTTTCTTTACTAAACTTCAAACCTAATCTATCTCCCTCTGTACTACAAAAGTCAAACAATTTCTGCAAATCTTCCTTGTTGTCAGCCATTAGCACTATATCATCCGCGTATGGTTGAATGGTTGCAGAATGGTTGAAGCCGATTCCGATCCTCTCTAGTTTGGTCTCTAACAGCCGCCGCGGTGGCTGAGTGGTTGTGGTGCTCGGCTGCTGGCCCGAAAGACGCGGGTTCGATCTCGGCCGCGGCGGTCGAATTTCGATGGAGGCGAGATTCAAGAGGCCCGTGTGTTGTCCGATGTCAGTGCACGTTAAAGAACCCCAGGTGGTCGAAATTTCCGGAGCCCTTCACTACGGCATCTCTCATAGCCTGAGTCGCTTTGGGACGTTAAACGCCATAAACCCACAAAACCAACCAGTTTGGTCTCTAACCCTTGCAGGTACAACGTGAACAACAAAGGAGACAGAGGACATCCTTGCCTAAGCCCCCGTTTTATCTCTATGGCCCTGATATATTTGTTTCCGATTTTATAAGCACTCTGTTACCTTTATATATATATATATATATATATATATATATATATATATATATATATATATATATATATATATATATATATATATATATATATATATATATATATATATATATATATATATTAAGGGTTACGAAATTCTTCACGACCACTGATTAAAAATATAATAAGCTGGGGAAGTCACATTGAAAAAGTAAAGAATTTATTCAACTTTTCGACCAGGGAGTGGTCATTATCAAGATAAAGACCAGTCCCTGGTCGAAACGTTGAATAAATTCTTCACGTTTTTCAATGTGACTTCCCCAACTTATTATATATATATATATATATATATATATATATATATATATATATATATATATATATATATATATATTAGCAGACAAACAAATGAAATGAGGGGCTCGTTTGACAAACATATTAAGGAAACGGACAGTCACCGAAAACCCAGGTACATAGGGGAATTTTTTCTATTTTTTTTCCAATTTCTAGTGCCGATCAATTGCCTTTTTAAAGAAAATTACTTATACACCAGCAGAAAAAACAACCATGCCGCCGGTGGGATCCGAACCCACGACCTCCGAATATCGCGTCCGGTGCTCTACCAACTGAGCTACGGCGACGGCTGTCCAATCTGCTGCTCTCCTGGGTATTTACGTTTTGTTCTGGCAGTCTTGATGCCATAGGTAGCATAAGAGGGCTCTCGCACAGTTTCTGCTCTCACCATTAGATGACGTTCTACGCCACACTTGCGGTATTACAGGACGTGCTACGTCCACCGCTATGGACGAGTGTGGCGCTGGTGAACACTCTCAAGGTTCGCTTACACGCAAAACATAAATACCCACGAAAGCAGCAGATGGGACAGCCGTCGCCGTAGCGCAGTTGGTAAGAGCACCGGACGCGATATTCGGAGGTCGTGGGTTCGGATCCCACCGGCGACATGGTTGTTTTTATGCGAAGCATATTAACGTGGGTTTCGGGCCTTCGCGCGACGCCCGGCGGTGGCCACCATTGACCCTGAAGTGGGGTCACGTGACATGACGTCACGTGATGACGTCACACCGGCTACAGATGGGGCCTCATATCGCGCCGTCGGTCGCCTCCCGGCGGTGGCCACCATTTACCCTGAAGTGAGATCACATGATGTGACGTCACGTGATGACGTCGCACCGGCTGCAGATGGGGCCTCATATCGCGCCGTCGGACGTCGCTCGGCGGAGGTCTCCACGCTTCGGTTCGCGCCGTCGCGCGCGACGCGGCGGCGGCGCCACCATTGCTGCATCACGTGATATGTGACGTCACGCCAGAGATGAAGCGGCGCGCGCCCGCCGTTGCGTCAGTCTCTGTGCCCGCAACCGCGCCAGCGTCTTTGCGCCGGGCGTGTATGCGGTCAAGATGCCTCCAAACGCTAAGGACGTTAATAATAGGAATGCAAAACGAAGGCTGCAGCGTGCTACGGAAACCGATGAAGAACGCGAAGAACGCCTAGCCAAGCGGCGCGCTCAATATGCGGCTCGACGACAACGCTCCGAGGGTGTTTCGCATCCACTGGGCTTAACCTTGATAAGCCTCCAATTTTTCTGCTGCTTTATAAGTAATTTTCTTTAAAAAAGGCAATTGATCGGCACTAGAAATTGAAAAGAAGTAGAAAAAATTCCGCTTTGTACCTGGGTTTTCAGTGACTGTCCGTTTCCTTAATATGTTTGTCAAACGAGCCCCTCATTTCATTTGTTTGTCTGCTAATAGCTTAACGGGGTTCTCGGTTCTGGCAGTCTTGATGCCATAGGTAGCATAAGAGGGTTCTCGCACAGTTTCTGCTCTCACCATTAGATGACGTTCTACGCCACACTTGCGGTATTACAGGACGTGCTACGTCCACCGCTATGGACGAGTGTGGCGCTGGTGAACACTCTCAAGGTTCGCTTACACGCAAAACATAAATACCCACGAAAGCAGCAGATGGGACAGCCGTCGCCGTAGCTCAGTTGGTAAGAGCACCGGACGCGATATTCGGAGGTCGTGGGTTCGGATCCCACCGGCGGCATGGTTTTTTTCTGCCGCTTTATAAGTAATTTTCTTTAAAAAAGGCAATTGATCGGCACTAGAAATTGAAAAAAATAGAAAAAATTCCCCTATCTACCTGGGGTTTCGGTGACTGTCCGTTTCCTTAATATGTTTGTCAAACGAGCCCCTCATTTTATGTGTTTGTCCGCTAATAGCTTAACGGGGGTCTCGGTTCTGGCAGTCTTGATGCCATAGGTAGCATAAGAGGGCTCTCGCACAGTTTCTGCTCTCACCATTAGATGACGTTCTACGCCACACTTGCGGTATTACAGAACGTGCTACGTCCACCGCTATGGACGAGGGTGGCGCTGGTGAACACTCTCAAGGTTCGCTTACACGCAAAACATAAATACCCACGAAAGCAGCAGATTGGACAGCCGTCGCCGTAGCTCAGTTGGTAAGAGCACCGGACGCGATATTCGGAGGTCGTGGGTTCGGATCCCACCGGCGGCATGGTTGTTTTTTCTGCTGCTTTATAAGTAATTTTCTTTAAAAAAGGCAATTGATCGGCACTAGAAATTGAAAAAAATAGAAAAGAATCCCCTATGTTCCTGGGTTTTCGGTGACTGTCCGTTTCCTTAATATATATATATATTATTTACTCCATCTTCTACATCTAATGTGCCCAGTATGTCCCACAAGTTCATTTTCGCTCTCAGCGCAACACGAACGGGACACAAGACGAAGGACTAGCGCAAACAGGCACAAACACTTAGCAACTCGCCCAAATTTCCGCCTTGCTGTCCCACAAGTTCTCCTGAATACCGTTGTCGTAGGCTCCCCTTAATAACCAGAAATGCTAGCCATAGAGGCCTGTGTTCCTTTTCAGCCATCTCTATACACTGCGTCAATGAAAACAGATTGTCCTCCAACCTCCTTTGTTTCCGGAGCCCATTTTGTAGCTCCCCTAGCACACCCTCATTTTCCACCCAAGCCTGCAGTCTGTCCTTTATAATCTCCATCACCGCCCTATAAACAACAGATGTCACTGCTATGGGACGGCGGTTACTTACGTAAGCCTTGACCCACTTTTCCTTATATATCATTTTCATTCTACTTAATCGCCATTAACGGGGCTTTGCCATACACTATCATTTTATTCACTACTTGTAGTAATGTTTGCTTGGATTTTGGTCCTACCTTCTTTATTAACATAATCGGAATCGCATCTGGTCCTGTCGACGTGCCACTGGGAACCTTCTTTGTCTTTTCCCACTCTCTTTGCTCAAGTGAAGTAATTGCAGGAACCGGTCTATCTTCCTTCGATAAATTATGTGCAACATTTCCTTCTTTAAATTTTTCTGTCATCCTTGTTCATATGTGTATCATTGCTTCATACCCTTCTAGTCGAATACCCTGATCTGTAACAATAAACCTTTGCTCTAGCCTCGACTTATTACTCATTGTATTTAGATGTTTCCAGAATTTCTGAGCTGCTTTTCTATCCTTTTTATTTACATTTGACATCCATTGGGCCCCCTTTTTTGTAATTTTCTCATTAATCAAATAGGATGCTTCCCTTCTACACTTTATGAAGGTATCCCATTTTCTGTCTTCCCATTTCCTTCTGGTTCCCCTCTCTTCTTGGAATATCTGTTTTTCCTGGACGCTTCCTGACATTTCTCTATCGCCTTCTAGACCTCCTCATCTCACCAACTCATGGGTTTGCGTCTTTTTTCTTTTGGCTTTACTCACACCTTTGCTGGCTCTAGCTCAATTAATCGAGTTAATTTGGTATAAGTCCATTCTGTTTCATTATCCTCGAAAATTACTTTCTCGATTTGCTTGGCTGCTTCTTCCACTTGCCTTTCTGAGCAAAAATTGTCATCTGATGGTTCATCTCGCTTCAGTCCTACAATGGCTTCTCTTTTGAAACTCAGCTTTATACGTTCGTGGTCACTACCTAGACTTCTGGAACCATGTTCATCTATGCTCAGTACACCTAATCAATTATACATCCTATGTGACATAAGTGCATAATCTTACGTCGATTGCAGACTCCCTGCCTCCCATGTTGTGAACCCTTCACACTTCTCGGTACTGTTGCATACCACTAAATCATTCCTGTCACACATATCCTGCAGCAAGCTTCCTGTCGAATCTGTGTACCCATCAAGATCTTCTGTATGCGCATTCATGTCGCCTAATATAATTATCTAGCCCTGTCCTCCTAGGTCATCAATGTCGCTTGCAATACATTCTAACATTTTCCTGTTTACCTCTTTGGCATTAGCTCCTGTCCATAGGTATACAAAGCCAAGGAGCGTTTGCTCCCCTGCCACTTTTCCTTTTAGCCATAAATCTTCCTTGCATCCCAGTTTAGCCCTTTGAAAATGCAAACTATTATGAATGGATGCCCCAATTCCACACCCCTTTCTACTGCTCTCTGTTCTATTGCAATTTTCCCGTGAGTAGTCTGGGTTACAGGGTGGTTGCTCCATGTCTCTAAGATGCGTTTCCACTAAACCATATACCATCAATTCCTGCTGCCTTAACTGTTCTTCTATTTTCTCCCATTTCAATTCATTCCTGCCACCTTGAAAGTTAATGTAACCTATATCTGAATTCACCTGGCCCTGGCGCTTGTGTCTAATTTTTCTCCCATGGTTCCATCGTCCCTTTGACCTTGGTTCTTCCTTTTCTACACTGGTTCTCTCAAAGCTCTGTGTCCTCCCAAAAACGTTGTTGCCTGGCGACCTAGCCTACTACCCACCCTCTTGCCAGTGGCACCACTGTAGTGAATGCCATCTTGTGCAAAAGGGAGATCTGACCTCATACACGTCCCTGTTAACTTCCATTACCCCGTATCCTAGTCGTCGACTCATTAACCTAATTACACGGTTAGCCTCAACGACCCTCCTTTCTGTTTCGCTAGACTGCCTCTGGACTTCTGGGTGTGTGCATATGGTCACATTCGCACTCTCAGAGGCCTCTCTAAGCATACGCATCTCCGCTTCTAACTGCTTCTAGAGATTCAGCACATCCTTGAGACCAGCATGGATAACGACAAGGTGTTCACCATTCATGTTGTCCCCTACCACCTCCTAGGCTTTGGCCATTGCATCTAACATGCACTTCGCTGACTGGGCCTCCACCTGCACCCGCCTGTCTATCTTGACTGTCGTCAAAACACCTCCCTCAACCCTCGCTACGTTCGAGTCATCGAGTACCAGAACCCTTCTGCATTCTAACCGTTCACTTCCTGACCGCGACTGTTGCCCTCCTGATCGCGCTAGCTGTCTCTCCCGCCGCCGTACGTTACTGTAACGCGTCACCGTGCCTTTTTTAGCTCGCTGTCTTCCACACTGAAAACCTGCTGCACTACAGCACTATAGGATTGACGAGCCTCGTCCACCACCTGACACTACTCCGAACCGGGGTGCCCTGCCGGCCGCGATTTGAGCGGTTCTACCTGCTCTTCCAGCTGGTCCCGCTTTTCCCGCTCCTCGTTCAGCTCGCCCACAATTCGCTCCAACAGGTCGGCATTAGCCCCCTTCCTCTTAAGCGACTCGGCGACCTGAGTTTCTCGCCTAATCCTTTCCTCTCTTTCCACCTTCAGGTCCCCTTTGATTTCCTTAATCCTAGCGGCCCATTACCCTTTCAACGTTCCGAACGGCCTCCTCAAAACGCTTACAAAGCTTCCACGCGAAGCTAGCCCCATCTGCTTCAGCTAAGCTCTTGAACTCGGTCTCGTCTAAATAGCACCAACGTTCGCACTCCTGGCACTGCCATAACTCCCTGTCCACCTTGACTTTTTTAGCTTGCCGACCGATCGTCCGGCCGATTACATAACGTAAAAGCTCGCCAAAATTCCTACACAAAAACCTTCGGCACACTTCCGCTAGCCTTCCTACCCTTAACACACTTTAAAACCACCGCCCCTACAGCATGTACAAGAGAAAATACCAAACAGCACTTAGCTTCGAACGAAGTCGCTGGAGCTCCGAATAAAGCGTCCTCCTCCAACGGCGTCACGAGCCAAATGCCCTGCTGCTGACACTCTGACGGCGCCACCTGGAGGCCGACCACATATCTTAGCATGTGGCCCAGCGTGTTCTTCGTCTCAAATGAGCGCGGCTGTTCGGCGACCGTCGCCCCGTAAACAGCTCTGCTTCCCGCTTCCTGCTACGTTTGACGGTGACATTTGGTGGAGGTACTGGGTATCATGTACGCTGGCTCCGATTATATCCTTGACGCTGCTACTCTAAGCGCGGACGCCACACCCGTCCACAAAGCGAGCCTTCACCTGGTACGCCTGCAACCCGAGTTTCAGCCACTACCAACACCCGTGCGAGCTGTGATTTCGACCACTGGCAGCCAGACAGGTCAGTACTCCGGCAGTTCCCCGCCGTTCGTCCTTCTCGCACCTCGGTCGCCACCATCCTTCCACGGCGAAAGACTGAAAGATGTAGAGAGTTTTGACCGTGTGGCCGCATCCAACAAATGGGACGATGAGCGGAAGCTGATAAATGTGTGCTTGGCACTGCAATACTCGGCGAAAATGTGGTTTGAGAAACACGAGGCGTCCTTCTCCAACCGGCCAGCTTTCGGCCGTGAGTTCCTTGCCACATTCAGCTCAAGCGAGCGAAAGGAAAATGTTGTAATTGCCCTTCGCTCCAGGTCACAGCAGTCCAACGAGAGCGTCGCCATATTTATAGAAATGACACGCCTATTCAATCGGGCCGACCCTGACATGCACCTGTACGGCACCATATGCGTGAGGTGAAAAAGCAGCTGTTTGCTGGCCTCATTCGCGACCCTCCGAAAGCCGTCGCCGCCTTCTCCAAGCAATCTACGAGCATGGAACGTTCATTGCAGGAACGGAACTAACGACGTGACAACAACTAGCCAGACAACCAGAATAACCTGGACTTGCAATCAAGATTAACCAAGACTAACCAAGCTATGTCTTAGCTTTCGCTACGTATATCCTGGCATAGCCGAGCTAAGCCATTGCCAATTTTTTAGTCACGTCACAACCGCTGACAGTTGTGGCGTGACCGCACTCATAGGAACTGGCGCTGATGTTTCTGTGATGAGCAGTCAGCTAACCACGACTCTCCATAAGGTTCTGACGCTTGGTCTGGACCCGTGATCCGTACCACAGCTAAGCACGTAGTGACTCCGATCGGCTTCTGCACCTGCCGCATCCAGGTCCGCGGTCTCACTTTCACTGGCACATTCGCCGTATTACGTGACTGCTCAAAATATCTAATTCTCGGCATAGATTTCATTCAAGAGCAGGGTGCGATCATCTCCGGTAGCAAATGACAGCGGGCCAATATTAGAAAGCCACTCGCAAAGGGTTGACCTAAGTGGCCCAGAGTTGACAATGAGCTTCTGATATTGGCAGTGCCATCATCAAATCATGGCTATCATGGGCCATGTTAGCCAGAGTTCTCCCACTCTTTGCCAGAATTGGCTGCACTATTTTGAAAACCTGGCTATCATGGGCCATGTTAGCCAGAGTTCCCCCACTCTGCCATAATTGGCTACGCCATTTTCGAAACCTGGCTATCATGGGCAATGTTAGCCAGAGTTCTCCCACTGTTTGCCAGAATTGGCTAAGCCATTATCGAAACCTGGCTATATTGGCCTTCGCTTGCCACCCCTTATTCAGTGTTAAAAGTATACTGCCAGATGTTGGTGAATATTATACCATCCATTATAGTGGGTATACAATATTGATTTTATTGTCGAGTACCATCTCGGCAGTTTATAATTTTCGAACGCGCTAAAACTTGCTTGAGTTCCTGGGCAGAGCTTGTGCGAGTTCAAAAATTTGAAGTTCTATTCATGTTTTTCTTACCAACACTTTCGCACTATATGTGTGGAGTCGGATAAACAACGAATATTTTCTGACTGCGCAGTCGGATATATTTTGGCATAGTTATTAAAAAACTCAATGAAACCGAAGCTGTCAGCAGATCGTGCCGGCCAGAAGGAGCACTCGTACAGGAGAAACTAAAGGAGGAGCGTGTCGACGCTGTGGAGGCGCGGAGCGGCGACGCCTGCCGCGGGCTCCTTCGCTGATCAGTTGGGTTCTAATGTGCTTCACAGCAATTTCCAACGCATTCGGAAGCATTCCAAATACATTCGCTCGCTGTATAGCAATGGTGCTGCTGCCATCGACTTTTGTTCTGTCCGTTCGCTGATTTTGAGTTGTGCAACGACGTGATGGCGACTTCGGTGGTGGTCAGTGGACTGTGCATATTCCGCCACAGAGGAACCGATCTGTCGCATAAGGCCTGTTTCACATGCTGCAACTAGAACGAAAACTGTCGTCCTAGCCGGTGACGCAGCTGTGCGATTTTCGGCCAGTGATTTCACATGCAACTCCGAAGCGAATTC
>JARKHS020025828.1:0-110653 GCA_030143305.2 Amblyomma americanum
TTAAAATTAATTTGCGCTGAAACAAAACGCTGCCCAAGCTTAAAATTAAGTCCAAAGGATGAAGACATTCCGGAGAACCTGCTTTTGAAACATCATTAAAATTCTTGAGAGTCAAAAGCACTTCGGTCAGGCCCTTTAAAATCTCTGCAAAAAAAGCCAGCCACCGTTTTAGACTCACTCAAAACGAGGCATACAGATTAACCCCATCCGCTGCCTCAACGAAACAGGATTACCGGCGAAACCTGAGCACATGTGCACAGGAGTAATATTATACAATAAACTCCACTTCCTATCCCCAGATAAAGAGTCTGCAATGAAATCTCCTTGAACTCTGAACATCGCTAAAGCGCTTCCGCGGATTCCTTGGCGTTCTAACATAGCTTGTTTCCTGCGCCTATTTCATCGCATTTTGTGTTTTGACTTAGACTGTACGTGCATATTTTATGGGTCATCGATAGCGTCATAGATTCTGCGTGCAGATAAGCTCTACGGCTTTAAACAGTCGCATGCGGAACATCGCAAATGCCTAACCTTTCTGTAGAAGCCAACGAACCATCTCTGGAATCCATACGAACCGCACCCACTTAAGCCTTCGTTCTTAGAATGCGATAACTTCCAAAACACATTTTCTATCCGTTTATCACGATTCTACTTTCTAGACCGATACTAAACAAAAAACCTCGAGCGACCGTGCCACCGTTTGTGCGATTTCTGATGTGCTACATTCCTGGCATACACGGCACACTACCTGGCACGGCACACAGCAGCGACCCACTTCCACAAATATATATTATATATTTCCCACAATACTCTAATGCCCACTCACACAATTTCATAAGAAACAAACCATACATCATATCCTACAATGCTTCCTCACGCAAATCAAAGATACACTACGTACCCTTGGCTTGGACGCACGGCTTTGAAAACGGCAGTTTAAGATTGCAACGAAGAAGTATAGGTTAACTGGAAAAACTGACAAGACCTCCATTGTGTGCATCAATTTTTGTTGCTGAATGCTGCGCTGTGTCCCTCTTGGAAAATAATAAATATGTGCATTGAAATCAGCATTATCAGCACGTAGTCCGTGAGCATAGTCCAAGTATGTCACTCCAAATATGCCATAGAACCAGTGATTTAAATTATTATACACCTTCAGTTAACAAGCACAAGATAATGATGCGTAGCAGGGTTCTGCTGGGTCCCGAGTTAAGCAAGTATGAGAGGTAACGAGAGAGCTGACGTGTGTGCTGCGTAAGTCGGTAGCAATGACATGAAATAATTTATAGAGCCTCCATAAAGATGAGAGGGGGTTAATGAGCAGCAAATGAACCAAAATGGCACGGTGAAAGGGATTATGAAGGGAACAACAGATGGCACCTGGTTAGGCCGATTTCTGAAAGGTACAAGCAATGTGTGCACCGGGAATACTTTATCTAAGTGATATGGTGTGACCTTCATGTCTAAAACGTGCAGATAAATAGCCAATATAGCGGCCTCTTTGAACGCGCAACTAAGAAAGAGACAAACAAGGTAAATCAAATAAAAATGCTAAAAGTGGCACTGTTTGCAAAGGAATAAATATAGAGTCCCATGTTTTAAGCCTATTCAGGTAAATCGAGAGTAGCGATCCTCGAGAGCGGAACGGCTACAAAAGCAAAATCTCAAATATTTTAAAAGAATCCACTTATATGTTTCGCATCTAGATCATTTTTTCAGCAAATGTCGACAAACGTAGCAATGAATCTTGCACCACTTATTTCACTGACACAGGGCCATTTTTACCTAAAGGCAGTAAGGAGCTCCCTCACCAGCTAAATTAAACAGCCAATGACACCAACTCTTTCGATGCGTACGATACTAAACTGCATGTAATATTGTGCGTCGTTTTAAGTAATAATCAACCGCAACCTAACTACGTCCCCTGCAGGATAAGGATCCTTTGATATTCTTCCAATAAACCTGTCCTCGACCAGGTATACACGGTCAACTTACCCGCGCAAACTTCCTGATTCCAACTGCTCACGTGACAATCTGCAGAACCCTGCCACGCTTGGCTTGTCTTGGACTCCATTCCGTCATCCGTAACGACCATCGGCTATTTGCCTTCTCAGTATAAATGCCCTGCCTGTGATATTTTCCTCTGGCTTCGAACTCTTCGGTAATTAGGTCACGACTGTTCCTTGACCCAATTTGCTCTATTCTTTTCTTAACGTTAAACATATCATTCTTCCTTTCATATCTCCTTGCGCTGTCCTAAATTGTGTTCAGCCTATATTTATGTCGTCCTGAATATTGAGCTTAAGCAAAACACGGCTACAGGAGTAGTGACTTTAAATCCTTGTGCTTACCTAAGGATTGCGTTTCAGCAGTGAAAGTTTGGTGCAGTCAAGCATTTATTGCAGCTCTAATTCGAAAGAAAATGCAATTCCAATGATGTAGAACCCATGTAAAATCACAAAGCCCAATGGCTCTCCCAATAGGCCCAGCTGTGTGGCTCCTTATCCATCGTCGACAAAAAAGAAAAGTCTTGAGGCCGAGAAAAACTCTCGTTTGCCCCCGTCCGACACCTGGGAAATCAAAGGGTGCTACGAGACTTCACTGCATGTCTTAAAAGCCAACTCTCCGGGACACTTGACTTCTGAAAAACGCTCTATTTGACAAGGTGAAGAAACACGTTTTAAAAGGTACGACAAGTCTGCCCGGTGGAAGCCGCCACCGCTCCCGTTCCGAGGGCTGTGTGTGCCCGCCGCCCGTCCTTCCCTCCGTCCGTCCGTCCATTTATCCGTCCGTCCTTCAGGAGATGATTCTTACCAAAAGACTGTTGTGGTGCGAAGCGGCTGAATATTTCTTTTCATTCTCATACACCACACCGTTGCAGGTGGCCGGCTACCTCGAAGAGCAATATCTTGCGAGGACGCTGGCGTGGCATCGCGCGCAAATACACTACGCTGTGCTGGATGGCCGAAACGGCATACCATCGCGCGTGTTCCTGTTTATAAAGAGCCTGACTGTGCATATAGCAATTGAGGTCACTTAGAGCAGTCCACATAGAGCCGCTAGTGAAACCATGATTGGTTTTCTAATGCCGGTTCCTCAAATCATATATAGGGATGCTTATCCTCGGCGACTGGTTACATGGAATATTTTTTAGGAAATCAGATGTAGGCTGCGAAAAATTGTCCCGTTCAGCTCTCATCGCTCAGCGACGTTAAAAAAGTGTAAAATGAAGGCTTACTCTAAAAGCTGGTCAATTACTGAGACTTTCCCTTTTCTACGAAACGCGCTGTCACAGTCATTTTAAAGTTATCATCGGAACAGCGCATCCAATTTAAGCCTGTGTTGATCACGTGCGCTGAGTTGAGAGTGTTTTACGAAACGTTGAGGTAACCGATTTCTCTACGCCCAAGATTTCCAATATATTGTATAGATTCGTTTTACCGCTCTTGGTCGGACCGTCTTCGCCAAAAGTAACCGAGCAGCCGCGACGGCAGCGGAAGCGGCCTCTCAGCCGAGCTGTGGCGCTGCTCTCCGGCTGTGAGCGTAAGCAAACGGTGGTGTAAACTGGCTGAAGTAAGCCTTCACCCTTGCCCTTCTTCAATATATGATAAGTAAGCGGGTAACGTTTGCGACAAGCTATTTCACGCTTCCGGAGTGCTGTCATGCTGAGTGAGGGTGCAGGCTTACGTTTACACTCACTGGCGAGGAGCAGCGGCTAGCGCCGGAGACCCGCAACTCCGCTGCACTGCTGGGAGTCTCCACCGGCTGCCGACGCGGCTGCTCAGTTTCTTTTGGCAAAGACTGTACGTGTAGCAACTATTGACCAGAGGTTTTTTGTGCGACTAGAAACATTTTTCGGAATTAGTTATGAGCCATTTCGTAACTTAATGGGTGCAAGTGGTTTCATGCATTTGCATCTATTCCGTCGGGCTGTTATTTTCGTTGCCCCTCTGCTCTCGACGTTTTTTCGCTCGGGTTATAATGAATATAAATATAAATCAAGGGTAAGCGTATTGTCTGCCCGTTCTTGTCCAACTGCGATGTCGACGAACCATCCATGTTCAGAAAGGGAAGAAATAAATAACGTAAAGTTCCATTGCATAATATGAATAGGTGATATGCAGATTCCGTTTCAGTCCATGAAAACTAACCTTGATGCCAGCTGTTGATAACAAATTTTTCTTTTGCAGTTTCTGCGGGACCTCTGCGACAAAATCGAAGAATGCGTGAGCACATTACAGACCGAAGACATGAAGGCAAGTTTCTTTACATTGCTGTATATTTCTTTATTTTCACCTCGAAACGAAGAAACGCAAATAAGTAAAAATACCAACATATCTTTGAACGCAGTCTCAGAAAAGTGCCAGATAATTTGTCAGGTCCCTTGCAATTGTCTGCAGTGGTACATTGAACTTTAAGCTACTTCAGGTGTCTAAAAAGGTTTCAACACGCAATAAAAGGCTGCTACTAGACCCACTCAATCTTGGTTGATGAAATACCGTGCTGTGCCGACATTATGTAGCTATGTAGTTGCCGGTAGCAACTGCATTTCTGATAAGGTTTAATCCGCTCCAGAACGTAAAACTTACAGCAGGCCAAAGAAGTTAGTATGCAAACAGTTAGTGCGCAAAAAAAAGTTTAGTATGCATTCTTGAAGAAACTAAGGCCGCAGGTTTTGAGTACACTATATGTGGCAACTACTGAGCACAAAATGCAGGGTCGACAATGTTCATTTCTGTGAATAAACACGAGGAAAACGCGCAAGAAAAACAGTCGAGGAGAACTAAGTGTACTATCGGAAACAAAACTCTTAGGTTTGGGCGCATAGCTGTCCTGTCTTGCAGGTATCGTTTCATTTGACTTTCTCTCTACCCCCCCTCCCCCCCACCCTCCCAATTACAGCGCGTAAGTCCGACTTCAGCTTACACGTTTAAAACGTCTCTAGCCACTGGATAAGAATGAGGATGTCAGCAAGTGTTATCATTCATGTGTACTGGAATGTTTTGTCCTCGAATATGTCCTCGTATAGAAGCTGTTCCTCGTCGTGTTGATATACGAGGCTTAGATTTCTCTGCTAACCTTGTCTTCGTCACTGTGCGCGTCCGCATAAATTCGCCTTTACGTGAAATGTTCTTAACGTTGGCTAATCAACCACACAATTACTTTTTGCCATTCATATTTTCTTTATCTTCTCTATGTGGTAGGTTCGCGTTTACTGTCTTACTCAATGTCACTCTTTACGGTAGCCGCTAAATAATTTTTTAACCACTTTGAGTCCTTGCTTCCAGATCATTTTTTTTATTTAAATCGCCACAGTCCTGGATTGTCTGTCGTTTCGTTTGTCTGCTGGCATTCGTTTTTTGTATTGCAAGCGACTTCTGTATACGAAGCACTACATCCATGATTTCGGCTTGCTTACGCTTTCACCAGTGCTCATAACAAGCTTTGATAAAAATACGTTGTCTTTGCGGTGTTTTCTCTTATAGGAGATAAGTTCTTGTGCACAGGAGAAGCTGTGGGAGAATTGGGTACGTACGCGACCTGTTTTAATCCTCTATATCACACGCGGTTCTCGGACGGAGCAATCGGAGACGCTTTGCTGAGATAATAATAATAATTGGTTTTTTTTGGGGGGGGAAGGAAATGGCGCAGTATCTGTCTCATATATCGTTGGACACCTGAACCGCGCCGTAAGAGAAGGGTAAAGGAGGGAGTGAAAGAAGAAAGGAAGAGAGAGGTACCGTAGTGGAGGGCTCCGGAATAATTTCGACCACCTGGGGATCTTTAACGTGCACTCATTGCAGAGATAAATTCGGCTTTTGGGAACACTGTGCTTTTTTTCCTCTGACTCTTGTCGACGTCAGCGGAATGATTTCGTACAGGTTCACTCAACAAAGTACTTACCAAGTGCAACAGAGTATGCTCTGCGCGAAAACAAAACTGCCCCTACTGACAATACTTGTGCCTTGTGCTCTCTCTTTCATTGTGCCTAACCAAAAAGGACGGGTATGTGAACGTTTTACTAATACATGAAAATCAAGATAGCATTATTAAAACTGGACAACACTCAAACAGACCCAACCGAAATGTAGCTGTGAAGTTAGCGTTTACTTGAACATATTTTTGTGGGCATGTGTTAAGGCCGAGGAGCAAAAAAAAATCTATTCAAATGAACGCTGTTGCCTGCCCATAAAGTGCGAGATTTGAGGTGGTGGCGAGAGACTCCGAACAATAAGCGACTTTCTGCGCGCAACAAATTTCCCCTGAGGGAACAACACGTGAACCATTACCGCTGAATGGATCATTTCGGCCGGCGCGCAGACATTTTGAGTGCGCAAAAACTCACACCTCGCAATAACACAGTTTTTCTTCGCACTCAAGTTTGAGCTTTCTATTAAAGTTTATATATCATGATAAAGTAACTGCGATGCGTTTGGGAATAAATGGCGCGACAGGGCGGAGCGGCGAGGGGGAGGGGAGATATTAGCGGTCCCTAGCTCTTAGACTGGCTTTACAGCGTCACTGTCATTAGCTTCCACACTGCAAGCAATGACCACACACCAATGCTGATTCCTCTGCACGCAATGATGCCGAGGCTGCCAGCGTCGCAAAGTGCCCTCAACAAAACCAGCTGGATTCTTGAGGCCTATAGCACCACCATCGCGGCCTTTCCAGTAGATCGGGATGGACAAGCTGGGCCTATTCCCTCTTTCTCATTCGGGAAACAAGTGGATCATGGTTGCAACTGACCACCTGACACGATACGCGGAAACATCAGCTCTGCCAATGGCCACAGCCCTTGACGTGGCAAAATTTTTTATCCATCAGATCGTTTTGCGTCACGGTGCACCGGAGATCCTAATCACCGACAAGGGTACAGCATTCATGGCTGACCTCCTGCAGCAGATTTTACGCCACAGTCATACAGACCAACGAAACACGATATCCTACCACCCTCAGATGAATGGTTTAACGGAACGGTTAAACAAAACGCAAGGTGACATGCTCTCAATGTATGTCGACGTTCAGCACAGAACTTGGGACGAAGTGCTCCCATAGGTCACCTTCGCAAACAATACGGCCGCACAGGAAGCGAAGAAACAAGCCACCATTCCGTCTCGTTTAAGGCCGCGACGTGAGCACGATGCTGGACGCCATGTTACCGCATGTGGACGACATCGACCCGAATGCGGATCTTCACACCTTCCTACACCTCGCTGAAGAGGCTCGTCAGCTGGCCAGAGCGCGGATTCTCGACCAACAATGCCGAGATGGCCAACACTATACCCTCCGACGCCGTGATGCTCGGTACACATCAGGAGAACGTGTGTGGGTCTGGTTTCCCATTCGCCGATTCGGACTCAGCGAAAAGCTCCTCTGCCAGTATTTCGGACCCTACAAACTGATCAGGCCATCTGGAGACCTATGAGGCAGTTCCTGACGGCTTTCAGAAGTCTCGGCGATTTGCACCCTGAGGTGGCACACATTTCCCGTCTCAAGCCTTACTACGAGCAATAGTGGTAGAGCTGGACTTAAGCGCGCACATCATGGTTTCCCTAGTGAACTTTTTTAAACATACAGGTTACGCATCAGGACGATGCTCTTTCCGGGGGGCCAGTGACGGGGTGCATTTCGCTAGCACGCGCCGCCTCAAAAGAAGAAGAAGCGATCTGGAGCTGTGGTCAAGACTTTCGTCGAAGCCCTCCTGTGTCTCTTGTGATCAGTGATCTACCGCATTCGCGCGTGAGAATATTGTGCTGGTATAATAACTGCTTGCCTTTTACCAGCGCACCGAGCTTGCACTTTTTAAAAAAGCATGGGACAAAGACAGAGCTTAGTAATAAATACTCCACTAACAAACGAAGAGCAACAAAAAGAATTTCAAGTTTATTCATCCACACCGCTTTTAACGAAGGAGAGTAGTAAAAAAATAAAAGGTCTTGCTTGGCTGCTTAAAAAAGTAGTCGTTTAAACATCTCTGTCGCACGCGGCGTTCGAGCTTCTGGGGCAAGTGACCCGGCTATGGTTGGCAACCGGCTCTTACCATTATTAATACTGAAATTGGACAAAACATGCAGCCAAAGGCGACGCATATCGCAGAGCTCTGCAGCACCAGTGGACCGGTCTTAACCACAGATAGCCATTGGCTTCGATGTGCAGCCAATGGTGAGGTCCGGTCGCTAACAACTCAGTGGCAGGGTCGCTTGCCCCATGCGCTTGAAAGCTGCGCGTATATCTGAGTCACCACTGAGAAAGGTCCGAATGAACTCAAAACGGACAGCAGAAAATAGACAGCCTATAGAATAAGGCCCCTGGAGGAGAATACCTTCAAAAGCCCAACCAATCGCGCAACCAACCTGCAAGTGCTTAGATTAGCCGCTTTTGCATATCCGATACTACCAAGTGGTGTCGGCCTGGTGGCAGCCCGAGAAAGCTTTTCTTAAATCTTCCATGTTTTCTGGAAACACCTTACAGTTATGCAACAGCTTGTCATCGCATGTCCAACAGCGTGGTCGCTCGTTTTTGTTCTCAGCTGAGGTTTAACTAAAGGCATTCAGCAATTAACGACCATCTGCTTGTTATCTAACTCGGCATGCACTAGTGCGTTAACAGCGACGACCACTACTGCACCGCAAAGCTCGTGTTGGGAGCAAAAATTACGGAGGGCACTTAATACTATTCTATAAGTGCTTCTAATGGAAAGGCAGTGATTTTTTAGTTTCCTCTTCATCTTTTACTGATATTTATATTTTCTCTTTCTTTCTAATGACACATCACATCTACTGACCAGCACACAGTCTTAAGGCGACACAAATACTAGGTTCACCATTGTTCGCCGGCAAGCAACGCGGTTTCGTGGCTTTGTGGAGCGAGATGAAGACGGTGGTCAGAACAGTCGCCTTTTCGGTGTTCTGCAACGAGGATCAATCTACCCTGGGCCGAGGCGCTGTTACGGCGTCCGCAAGAAGTAATATGTACTCCAGAGTACTTCCCTTCGAGTCTGAGTTCCTGTATGCGAATCTTTCTGGACCTCCCTACCGTGCTAAAGACTTTCGGGACCAACTTGAGCGATATTAGTTCCATCGGACCGCTTCCAATCTCTCACGCGTGGATGGTTACCTGCAAGTCAGCGTTGCGAAACTCAAAATTCGTTTCCACCGGAGATATGCAATCAAAAACCGTCGGCGCATTGTAGCGGACCCCGAGCCGAAGGCAGTCAAGATGAAACTACTCGCCGTTTCAGTTGTGTTTTTTTTCCTTGTTTAGCACGTTCTTCCATTCAAATGAAACTCCTCTGGCTTCCAGATCATCTGGAGGATGTGTACATTCTGGACGCAAAGGCGCGCGAATGTTCTTGCGGCAGAATGTTCAACGTTCTTGAGGCATAGTGACATCAATTACGGTTGAAAACTGGAGGGTCACAGAAATAAAGCATATGCGGACATTGGATCGAGATATGTTGACGCTGACTCATGGTCTCAGTCAGTGATGTTCCCATCTTTTGACTGTATGCGGAATTTACCATCTCGTTTGAAATAACGGATGGCCGCCCTTGTGTCTACGATGCCACAAAGTCGGTCATATTAGTCGTCAATGCCGTACTCCACGCTGTGATGATTGCTGGCATTTTGAGCACTCTACTAACTAGTGCTTTCTTTCCTAAGCGGAGGAACTGCGGGATGGCCCCCATCCCACGGATGAAGACCTACAGGAATATTTCATGTATTCTACTGAAGTACTGCATGTGACTGGCGGTCTATCAGAGCAGCACCTATCGGATCTGTTAATGATGCCTCTGTCAAAAAATGAAGACGGGAAATCAACTGCCGCGCGTGCTGCAGACGTCGCCTTCTGTCGCTAGCTGCCTCCTGTCACCGAGTTGTCTGCGGATTCCCCAGCAGGGAAACGTCTGTCACGTGCATGAGTGCTGACAAGGCCGCTGAGTTCCCCAGTAGCGGAGCTGGCCCTGCAGCGACATCACCTGTTCCGTGTTCTGCAGTGCAATCTGGTGGCGTGAGTGCATGCACCAAGGAAAAGCCTGAATACAACCACTGTATTCAGCAGCCTGGCGAATGCTCAAATGCAGGCCCATGCTGTGAAAACGTGGCTGCGAAGCGGAGAGCATCACCAACGTCTGGATCTTCTGAGGAGACGCAGGAGGTTCTTCCTGCCAGACATAAGCCCCGCCGCAAAGCGTCCAAGAACCACCCACCGCGTCGCTCAATATCAGGGAGAAAGGGTGCTGCCTCAAGAGAGGCCTCGCCCTCTCACTCCTTGCCTAACATCATGGATGCGTAATTTCAGCTCTAGTAGTACATCATGGCAACCGCCCAGAAACTGAACTTCGCAACTCTGAATGTTTGTGGACTCCGCACTCAGCAGAAACAAGTAGAACTGCACCGCCTTTTTGGGGGGATTGTCACCTTGACTGCATTGCTGTACAGGAGGCCAAGATAGAGACTAATGACGCGACAGAAAAAGCCTCTGGCCTTTTCTAGCATTATAAGGTTTTCTGGTTACACTCCGACGGTCTTTCGTTGTGTTGTCTCCTGTTCCTGAAAAAGAACATATCCTATTGGGATCCTGCTTAACGAGTACATACGGAGGGGCGTTTGATATGCTGCGACTTTGGGCTGTATGGCGAGTTGTGGGGACGGATTAATGTGGTCGCTTTTAGCGATTAGGAAAAAAGGTAGCTTTTTTTAAACCTAGGTGCTCCTCTTGAATAATTAGTGTCACATTGCTTTCTTGGGGAACTTTAACTGCGTGTGTGATTCTAATGATCACTTTGGATCAAGCAGAAGTAGCGATAGAAGCTCTGCATCACTGAAGCTCTCAGCTTTTTGAGCTGAGGTCCTGCTCCTAAACACGTATCCAAGGAAATTCGCATGCCAGTCTGGACAGTATATACGTATCTTCGGTTCTCCTTACGCGACGCATCTCATGTTGCGTAAAGCCGGTGTCGATCTCTGATCACAATATGGTTATTTTGCCTACTGGTGAATGCAGCAGTCATAAGTTCCATTCTCGCTGGGGTATTTGGAAGCTCAATGCTACGCTTATTGGCAACGAGGGCATGAGAGTGTGTAAATTTAGCTTTCCAGACTCCTATCTCCAGGGGAATCCATCTACATGCTGCTTCGGAGATGTTTAAGAAGGAAATGCGAAGCACAGCAACAAAAATTGGTTCGGTTAAGTCCTGCTTTGTCCTACTTTGAAAACCTGTAAAAAGGCTTGATTTACGCAAAATCGCACGGGCTCTAAACAACGGAGACAGCACACACAAGATAGGACTGGAGCTTTTTTACAACTAAGTTTATTCATAGAAAAGCCACCTAATAACCACACAAGCAGGCAAAAAGGTGCAAGCAAAAAGATGAAAAGGGTAACTTGACAAAGGCGCACGTGCCAAAAGGACCAAAGCAATGATTACATGATTACTACACTGACAATGACCCACTAAGGAAACTAATTTCTTGTGACAATGACACAGATGGCTTGCTTATGCAGATATGGCCCTATGTTTGATGTAATATGCTTCAATTATTTCAAGATTATATAGTTTTCTTAGTTTTCTTAGCGAGTCATTGTCAGCCTTGCAGTCGTTGCTTTGGTCCTTTTGGCACGTGCGCCTTTGTTAAGTCACACTCTGTATCTTTCTGCCTCTTCGTGTGGTTAAGTCATTTTTATATGAATAAACTTAGTTGGACGTTGTTACCAGTCCTGTCTTGTGTGTGTGTGTTGTCTCCGTCTTTTAGCGCCAGTACACTTTTGCGTCAACAATGTCATGCTACAACCAACTAGCTCAAATTAAAGTCTTGCTGAAAAGCTGAAAGCACTTTATAACCTGTGTGATCTTGATTGTGACGCTCCTGGTTTGTACTTGGACGAAATCGCTGATGTGAAGTGCCAGCTTCATTAGTTTGCCGAGGGAAGCTACAGGCGCTGCCCGCATTCGCTCTCGCGCCAAATTCGCCTTGCAGTCTGTGGAAGTGACTCAAAGGGTTTTGCTTGATGAGAGCCGTCATGCGGGTGCCAAGAGAATATCAGCAATTTATTCTGGTACTGGCTTAGTATCAAGAACGGATTTAATTACATCGGAATTCGAGAAATACTACGCGTCTCTGTTGTCCGCTTCCTCCCAAACCTCAGACGTTGGGGTTGGGCGCGATTCACTTCCCTTGTGAAGCCCCTTTCAGATGATGAGTGCTAGACAATAAGTGGGCCTTTAACTTTGTCAGAGCTAGAAGATGGCAGTGATCTGTTGCCAGTTTTGAAGACACCTGGGCCTGATGGCCTCTCTTAAAAAGTTTCTAAGGTCTGTCTTGACTCCCATTCTACTCAAGATTTTCACCGTTAGTCCCTAAATGAGAGTTCTACTACAGACGTGTACAAAAAGTCACATTATATTTATACAAAAGAGCGCTGGTAAACAAACAACTCCAATTTATAGCGGGCTGTAGGCCCATTGCGATATCCAATGTAGACTATAAGATTTTTTTCCAAAAGTATTGGCTCATTGTTTAGAGTTTTAATGTCACTTGTCTTTGGACCTCATTATACGTACGGTCTGAGGGGCCGTTCGATTCAAACCAACCTGCATATTGCTTGAAATGTTCTATAGTTGTGCATAACCTCTCAAGAACAGCTGGAAAGGCTTCAAATTGAGCTTGCGAATGCTTTTGATCGCGTCCAACGTAACTTGCTGCTCTCACTTTTACAGCAGATTAATGTTGGTTCAGCTGTATTCGGGGGAATACGTCTTTGCTACACTTATTGCTTCACCCGCTTGATTGTAAACGGATCTCTCTTACAACCTGTGTCATCTCCTCGTGTGTCAAACAGGGTGTCCATTATCGCCACTTCTTTTCGCACTCTACTTAGAGCCGCTATGTATCAGCATTCTGCAGAGTAGTGCCATTCGAGGTTTCCGCGTCGTAGTTAGTGAGCTCAAAGTATTAGCTTATACCGATGATCTGGCATTTTTTTCGCCGACAAGCTTAGCATAGATGAAGCTGTTGGCTTAACTGAGCTGTTTGCCACAGTTTGGGGTGCCCATATCAACCGTTCCATGAGTTTCGGTCTGTTGTTTGGATTGTGGGGATCTACAACTGCTCAATATGCTGGCGTGGCACGGACGTGTGTAGTGCCGAAGTACCTGGGCGTACCATTAGGGGCGTACAGGCTCAGTTAAAGCTATTGAAAATAACTCTTACCGGCTGTGCAGCGGTATGGTCGGACATTTGTCCCTTTTCATATAGGTTTTGCAACTTTTGTTTGAGGTTCTTCTATGAAACCAATGCGACGTGATTAGCTTTATCGACTAATCAGAGCGGGTGGGCTAAGTTCAGTACACCTTTATGTGCTGCAGATATCTGCCCGCTTTTTATGTTTTCCTGAGACACCCCACCAGATATGTCGAGAGTTTTTGGAATCAGATTTATTCAGTGTTTTTCCCATACCCATTGTGTCCTCTGATTTCATTAAGCGTGCTTCTTTATGGCGGTTTATGCCGAGATATATTCTGCTGTCTGTTTTCGGGTAGTTCGTTTTTCAACCTAGTTCTTATTTTTGATGTCGCAAAAACGCTTCTACAACTTGATTTTGATAGGTTTATTTCACTTTATTTACCCGGTAGCTCGATGTCCTTTAGATTTCCCGGACGTGATGTCCGTACGCAGGTCAGAAAAATGGTACTTTTACCTTGCACTAAGACTTTCATCTACAAGTTACATAAGAAAACATTGTCCGTGAAGACTTGGCTTCAAAAAAAAGGAAATTTTTTGTGTTATCTCTAAACAGCTGACTATGTGGCGTTCCTCAACCAATTTAGCACCACTTCGTCATTGTAAAGACGCAGTCATGTTCTGGGATGTCTTTCAACGGACCTAGAAAAAGCGAAAGCGAAATTATTAGGCTTCTCATACCATTTTATAACTTACCGTAGTGCAATATGCTCACGAACCTGTTGATATGTTTTTTTTTTCTGATTCGACTACACAGGTTTTTGAAAATTAGAATGATGGACTGGCACTGTTAATCAGTTCTTTACATGAAATCTCATTTGTGTCACATGATATTTTAGCTGAGTGAAATGTTTGAGCAGACCTACTTTAAGCCTGAGTGGCACTCCCTCTCGGTGGCGTGCTTAGCCTTGCCTCCCGTCTTGTGCTCTGTTGCTCTGTACTTTAGACATACCTTTGGAGGCGTTTCCCAAAAGCTTTGTAAATAGTTCATATCAATATGTCTTATTTTCTTTTTAATAAATTCTATGATTAAAAAAAACTGGTTTTGTGGCCTATGGGTCGCGTTCCCACCTGGAAATCTGGAAGTCCTGGGTTTAATTCCCCGCATGCACCCTAATCAGAAATTTTATTCTTTTTTTATACCGCGGTGACGACATCTGGGATTATTGGCACCACTGCTGCTCGTCAACGTCGACGTCGTGTTTCGATGCCGATGAGCCATAGAATGCATTCGCTAAATGTTTCGCGTCCGAAGAGAATTCGTCGCTCCTTCGACGCTTAGCAGGTTCTGAGATGTCGACTAGGCAAGCAGTCCACGTGCAGTAACGTGAGTTACTGATCCTATCAACACCCTCTCTGATCTTCGTGTTTAATCTCACATGATACAGAGCTGCATCAGCCAGGCCAATTGCGACAAGGCTTCAATAACAGCGCTTACTTCCGATAGTTTGCGGCAGATGCTTCTTAGTTCAAGGGATAAGCCTTGTGGCTTCCTGGCCTTTAGACTGTGGCTTGTCCTGTCTTTGCCCATAGCGGCGGCTTCAGTTCCTGCGTCTTCGCAGGAATGAAGACGGTAATTCTGGATGGCGGTTTATCGGGAGGGAAAAAAGTAAAACTATATTCACAACTGTTTGCACTGGAGATTGATAGACGTAAAGAACTAGTTGACGAATCGAAGTATAGTATACAGAGTAAATGCAAAAGTTTTACAGGGTAAAATGCTCCTAAAGGCATCTCATCAGCTTTGTTCTCCAACCAGGACGAGTTTTTCTTGGACGCTGCCGTCTAGTTCGTTCCTGGTGTTGATAGCAACCATGTCGACGTACAACGGGCTCCCATTCGTCCGCATTCAGCGACCACAGCAACGTAAGCGTTTTTATAGCGGAGCTTTTAGGCGTTCCTGGCTTCCGAGTCGTATTCGTCGGCGTCAGCGTAGTCGGCGTAACCGGTTGTCAGTACCATAGCTTAACGCCAACTGGAAGGTCGCTGCCACTGGAATATCCCGGAGCGAGGCTAGGAGAGTAACACGTAACCTGGTAGCCGCGGAGAGCTGCCCTCCAATGTCGCGTTACCAGCCATCGCAATCGACTGTCAATTTTTTCTTGGGAGAAACTTGAGGCAGCAGTGTTAGTTTGCGCCTTGTGCTCGCCGAGGAAGCTGCTTGCTGGACTTCGCATTTTTGTTTGCAGCATCAGGTGCTCACGGCTGCCGGGTGAATGCGAGTGATGAGTTTTTCAGTGCGTGGATGATGGACAGCCGACAGCACTTGTTCTACGAAAGCAAGTGGGAAGCGTACTATGAGCTCAGGCTGCGAGAACGCTACAGAGAGGTGACGAACGGAAAGCACGGGCGACAGCATCAAAAACTGGACCCAGCTCCAGCAGTCCGATGGAACTAGTATTGGAAGGAGACACACCTCCACTTCCAAGAAGGGTTTTGTTTTCCAGAAGCACCATTATAAACGCGGTGTAACTTCCTCCATCGCATTCTTTTTCTTTCTTGTCCTGTGTGTTGCGCTGTGTAAAACTGCTTCTTACATCGCCGCTGAAAATTTTCATCAACTGGCAGGACGCTAGAAGCGTTATCAAGAAAACGACTCACACCGCACCGAAGTACCCACACCGCAGCTCTGCATGCCTCCTTCGCTGTCCATCACATCGGCGGAATTTACTCGCAGGGGCCAGTCGCCAAAACATGTCCAGCCTGAACCCCATTCCCTTGATGGCAATTTAAGTAATGTCGCCATAGCCTACTGGGTCATTTTTTTTCCATCGGTGCGGTCCGCCCAGCACAGTAGGAACTTGAAATCTAAAGTCTGACGAAAACTCGTCTGGTCGGGAAGAAGATTCATGAATGAAGTAAAAGGAACGCCGACCAAAAGGTTGTTGATTAAAACGAAGACGTTTCGGCTTCCATACGGAAGGCTTCCGTATGGAAGCCGAAACGTCTTCGTTTTAAACAACAACCTTTTGGTCGGTGTTACTTTTACTTCATTCACAGTAGGAACTTGTACTCACTCTGTAGTTTTCCGTCGGCAAAGTGGGGAATGCGTTCGTTCAGCCCGAGGACCGGGAAGAAAAGGCGCGTCTGTCGCCTCAGCGGACCAGCAGTGGGTGCGTGGCGCCTCACCATTGTTGAGTCATCCGCACTGATATTAAAGAGATGCCTTTTAGGGTTTCTTCCGTAGACCAAAGAGCTGAACTCATCTCGCAAAAGAGACTCAAATCACTCCCTGCGTAACAACTTCCGCGTGCCGTATTCCGGCGCACTTTTTGCGTTTTACTTGCTTGCTCCACCCGACCACACAAATTGTAGTGCTTATGCCGCTCAAGACCAGCACCACAATAATAGAACATTTAAATGGTCTTGATCGAATGTTGGTTTAAGTAAGAGAGCATACTGTTGTGTAAGACAGTAGTAAGTTAGTGCCGAATGACTTGCCCGAAACAAACATGGATGAGAGCGTACCTGACAGGCAAAAACTGGCGACTGATTTTATTCGGATGTACGCATTATATGGCTTCATACTTGCCAACTCGTGACTGAAACAAGTTCAAAAACTTTCCTGCGCTGCTGTCGATGTGTTTGCTTCGCTGATCTTCATCGCTTGCTTGGCGTTCGTCTTCGTCGCAAAGCTGCGGTTTCGACGCAGGTGTGTGTGTGTGTGTGTGTGTGTGTGTGTGTGTGTGTGTGTGTGTGTGTGTGTGTGTGTGTGTGTGTGTGTGTGTGTGTGTGTGTGTGTGTGTGTGTGTGTGTGTGTGTGTGTGTGTGTGTGTGTGTGTGTGTGTGTGTGGTGTGTGTGTGTGTGTGTGTGTGTGTGTGTGTGTGTGTGTGTGTGTGTGTGTGTGTGTGTGTGTGTGTGTGTGTGTGTGTGTGTGTGTGTGTGTGTGTGTGTGTGTGTGTGTGTGTGTGTGTGTGTGTGTGTGTGTGTGTGTGTGTGTGTGTGTGTGTGTGTGTGTGTGTGTGTGTGTGTGTGTGTGTGTGTGTGTGTGTGTGTGTGTGTGTGTGTGTGTGTGTGTGTGTGTGTGTGTGTGTGTGTGTGTGTGTGTGCGTGTGTGTGTGTGTGTGTGTGTGTGCGTGCGCGCGCGCGCGCGCGCGCGCGCGCACACATCTGCAGCAACGCCAGGCTATATAAAGTGTGGTAAAGTAAGTTGGTTTAGTAGGAGTCGACAAGTGGTAGGTTCAAAAATTTTATCCTGGGAAATTTCGAACGACTGTAATTCTTTCAACGCTGCAAGAGGACAACTGCATGCGCTAGCAGCGTCAGTAGTGTCCACGTAGAACATCGGCCATAGCGACGAATGAGGGCAAAAATTATTCAATACATCGCTGATCTCTGGTGGCTGGAACGCCTCGCAGGAATGGGTGACAGGAGTGCGAGGTACATAACTTCCAAATTTTTGGGGTGGGCATGAAGCGTAGAACTTTAGAAAGGTTTTGCTGAGGCCCTTCTAACTGCCCGTCCTAGAGTTTTCGAAACACATATCGAAAGGAGAAACATCTAAATAATGGTTAAGCCTGAAACATTCCCCATTTTTCAGTCGGGAAATTGTCAGTCTGTCTCGTGTCCTCTTACTTAGGCCTCTTTTTCCTTCAAGAACCATGTTCTCTATGTACACCGCTACAGATGCGCGCTGGCGTTTTTTATATATTTTATTGTACTCTAACATATCTATCACATATTTTCTGTGCGATGTCAGTGCACGTTAATGAACCCCACGTGGTCAAATTTTCCGGAGCCCTTCACTACGGCGTCCCTCATTGCCTGAGTCGCTTTGGGACGCTAAAACCCCATAAATCAAACCAAATATATTTAAATAAGACGTACGTCCTTCATCGTACTTTAAGCACACCTTGAAGCCAGTTCCTTATAAAGGACTCGGTGGCTAAGCGTCGCAAAACATTAAAATATATGAATTTTATTACATTGGCCTGGCATTTCCTGTGCTGCCATTATTCATTACGCTTTCGCGTATTAAATATTCGTAAATTTCTTTTTAGGCAAATGATCCAACCTTGACAAGTGAACAGAAAAGCAACGCTAAGAAAATGCTGGTAAGTAGATAAAATTATTTTAATACGTTTCATTCTTCAACAGGCTGTTGACTGCTAATTTTTATCTTCTTCTTCAGGCGAACGACGCTTTTTTTTTTCTTCGGCGCTAGCATTTCGTGAAGAACAAAATCTCACATCTTACTTGCTCATGCAATAGTTAGCTTCCAAATAGTACAACATGAACAGCAATAACGTTTCTAAAAACTGGCACCAATTTCGTACGCACTTCAACGAAAGGAGCCAAGCTAGAAAGAGTTATAACGAGGAAGATGGAAGGCAGGGACGCTAACTAGACAGGTTCAGCCTGAGGACATCATCATCATCATCAACAACTAGGGTGCCCTGTTTGGCTATTCTGGGCTGGGAAAGGGGGATGAGGGGATTGAGAAGAGAAAGAGAGATGGGGTCCGGAGCACAGTCATAAGTGGTCCCACAAGCCAGTCGCTCTCAGGTAGCAAACCAGTGCCCTGTGGGCCTTGAGGTAACTCCACCGATGTGGCGACGGTCCCAGGATTTTATCCTCAGCAAAGAACGAGGATCGATAGGATCGAGGTAGTCTGGAACACAATGGATGTCTTTATGTAGCAGAAGCGGGGCGCTCACACAGGAGATGTACGACTGTCTACTCACAGCCACATCCTTCACAAGCAGGGCTATCTGCCACCTCAATCCGTAACGTGTATTGCTTTATAAAAGAAACACCGCGCCATAGACGCACAGCAATGTTTTCTTTGCGACGCGGTATATTGAGCGGAAGACGAAGGCGCAGTCCAGGATCCAGTTTCCTGAGGCGACGGTTGCAAAACTGGTCCATGTTCCGTGCAGAAAGTGTGAGCTCCAATGCCAACCTTCCAAGTCCAAACGCTGCGTCAACTCTAGATACAGGAATACTGACTTGAAGTCCGTCACTGTGGGCCATTCGGGGAGCCTCGTCCGCATGGAGCTTTTCTGTGATACCTTAGGGTCCAGACAGCCAGTGACAAATGATATGATGATCTTTCGGTATGGAGCAGTGGCACACCTCGTCAACCACTGCACCGAGTCTTTTACGTGACCCGCAGAGCGGAGCGACTTGCAGTAGTTCAAGGGCTGCTTTGGAATCAATGAAAGTGACCATTCATGTGTAGTTTCTTGGCTAATGAACTCAGACTCAACTTCAGCCCGAAGGGCAACTAGTTCCGCACCAGTTGAGGAAGTGTGGTAGGTCGTCTTCACTTTTATCAAGATGGACCTCGCCGGGATCACAGTAGACACCGCGTAAAAGGTTGTGCCATCTGTGTAGAGATGCATGCGGTGACTTTGGTTAGAACACAGATGTTCGCACGTTATCTGTTTGAGAGCAGCTAATGATTCACGAGCTTTCCTCGTAATTCCAGTAATAGGAAGGTGCACCCGAAGTTTGAGGTTAGTCTATAAGGAGGAGCAAGGTCTTAAGGCAGGGGTTAATGGCGACGGAATATAGGCACGATGAAAATCAGTGACTTTGATGAATGAAGAACGTGGCCTAATTTCCATACCAGTTGCGAGATAACACGAGACATAAATTTTATCCGTTTACGAATGCACAATACCCGCATGAGATCGGTAAAAGAGACTTCTTGTCAACTCTGCAGCTTTTTCACTTCAAGAGCCACATCTGCGACGCCACCGAAGCCGCTTGCGCCGTGACGTGCAGGCAAGCCGTGCTTCGCCCAACGTGCCGCCATCGCTGGCATGCATCGGGTGTGATGCGCGGTCGTTGCCGTCAAACGCGTAGAAATGTTTTCAGCGTCGTCCAGCTTTTGAGGAAGCGCCAAGTGGCAACAGCACCACAGCCGCCCGGATAAGACGCGCGGCCAGGTCCGCTGGCCGTGACATGCAGCGGCACCACTGCCTCGAAATCTTTACAAAACTGTGTGCCGCCCTTGGCGAGGGCGCGAAAGACAACCACAACAAAATGGGTGCATAAAGTTTTGTTTACTGACAACGCACGGTGTCTGGATGACAGCAAAACACGGCGCAGTATGTACGAATGCATTCCTTAAGTGGAGCAGTATAGGCGTACGACGTACCGCACTGCTATTTTTTTAAATGCCCAGGACTTAAATATCTCGTTAGCGAAAAAGCCCTCCTGTCCGAGGATGAAACCTGGGAGTAACTCGGGTAAGCTCAGAGGAGCGTCGCTCCAGCTGTAGATGCGAAGAACACGACGAATACACAGAAGAGTGGAGAGTTCGGCTTCTTGGTTTAAGGTCATGGCAGGAACTACTGACAAAGGGCGACCATGTCTGCCAGCCGCAAGGCTACCACCGGAGGTTGCAACAAGAACTTCAAATCGCCAATCGCACTGCCGGGTTCAGTTGGCAAAATGTGCGCCTTTCGATCCCAAGAAAGCGAGAGGGCCTGTGTTGTGTCCTTGCTTCGTCCTGTGTCATCGCTGCTTTTACCCCGAAGAACACTTATAATTATGATAATAGTAGAAATAATAATAATGGAGGCCAAGAAAACATAGGCGAAGGATGTTGTCACCGGAGGAACGCGCAGTGCAGCAATGGTAAACCATGGACGAAGAGATTCCGAAGCGTAGCGACGTGCACGGCGAGCTGAGTGTCAATGCAAATGAAAAGATCGCCAACGTGAGTCAACCGATCAAGCCGAAACAGAGTGGCACAGACAGTATAAACTTGCTAAACGGAATGCGGAAACATATGACTAGCGAGAAACGCGAAGAGTGCGAAAGAAGAGCCGAATGAGGAGGAACGTGAATTCGATAGGCGTGTACAAGTGGCTTCCGAGGTCACTGAACCAAGGAAACGGCGACTCGAATCGCAACGATCAGCTTAGGAGGATAAGGCAAGAGGAAAGCCGAGATACAACTGCAGGATGTTTTGCGTGCAGCTCGAAATTTCTAGTTTATGAAAAGCTACACACAGGTAATGAAAGTTAAACGAGGGCAAACCAGCTAATACTACTACTAGTAGTAGTAGTAGTAGTCGTAGTAGTGTTTAATGTAAAATAAAAATTGAAAGGAAGGTAAAAGATTTTTGCCAACCCCGGCATCTGCCATCACTATGACGACACCTGAGCTGGGGCAGCGGAAATAAAGGATAGCAGGCAGTTTGGAGAAGTGAAATGAAAGAGCAGAGAGGACTATAAGAAAGGATAGAGGGAGAGGTGATAAATACACTACTTGCATAACAATACATTTGACACCTAAGTCAAATCGGGGGCAAGTTATTTTAGCTCACTCTATTTTTGGGTACGTGTAGAAACATGTGGTTAGTTTCTCAGTGCATAACACTTTTCGGGATTTGTTTACTTCACCCGCGCGCACAAGCATTTCGGTGAACAATAACGCTGACGCGAAAGCAACAGTTTTTACAGTTACCATCTAAAAGAAAGGAACCTAATTGTGATGTTGAGATTGCAATGGCCAATTCGCCTATCAAACGCAGAGTTGTTCTGTCTTCAGCGAAACATCCTATCTGTTCGTGGCCACCTACATTAGGAGCTCTTAAACAGATGAACCAGTATAAATTCGGTCTGCTTTAGCTGCGTAGTACCAACATTTAAAACAAGTGTTTGAGGCGGCATGACAACCTGTCAGCCCACCCGCCTGGCGAAGTGCGCCGCGAAGCGCACGCTACCGAGCTAGCAACGAACGGCCAGTAACCAGGCAGTCAATCACGTGACTGCCGTGAGTCCATGATGATTTGTGTGCTGCTGGTTCTTCGACCCAGTGCTTGCTATTACTACCTCTAACCATCCACGCTGAGCTCACAAAAGTTATCACCAGGGAATTCTTCTCGTTGCCCAGCCTGTTATGCACGTGACCCAGTGACCGCCAAAGCAATTGGGGGCGCATTTCAAGACATCCATCACTCCTCTCTGTTGGGGCGGGGTCCAGGTTTATTTCGCTCGTCTGAGTCTTGAGAGTGGCACCGCAGTTTCGACGAGAGTCGGAGGCCATTCCAGATTATCTATTTGCCCCGTGGTTTGCTATCAGTGCTGAAAAGCCGCATACAGGCGAAGAGGCTTATAAGCTCTGCTGATGCTACCCGAATGCCTGGGCTCAATGAAGCGAATCAGCCTGTGTTTTCGGGTGGTCTTTTTTTTGTCCTTACTGCATGTGATTGAAACATATTCAGCAGTCTTTTTAGAGCTTCAACTGCTGATGTTCAACCCCAATTGCTTTGCCGCACGAAGACTGCACGAAATAACTATTCAATTTTCTTCCAAGCCCACTCTTTCTTTCTTCAGTATAGAAACGTCCAAAGAACAAGTGCAAATCTTTAAGTTTGTACATACAGGTAAATCGCCAGTCTATGGAGTGTTGAATGCTTAGCAATGCTGATGAAAAGGGCATACAATCACTATCATCAGCAGCAGCAGCATGACTACGCCTACTGCTGGGGAAAGGTTTTCCTTACGTCTCTCCAATTAACCCTTTTCTGCCAGCTGTGGCCATCGTATCCCAGAAAACTTCGTAATCTCATCCACCCACCTTTCTGACGCCGCCTGCTACGCTTACCTTCTCTTGGAATCCACCCCGTTACCCTTAAGGAGAAGCGGTTATCCTGCCTTATCATTACATGCCCTGCCCAAGCCCATTTCTTCATCTGGATTTCGACTAGGACGTCATTAGCACTCGTTTGTTTCTTCACCCACTCTTGCCGCTTCCGGTCTCTTATCGCTAGACCTATCACTTTTCTAAGCACAAAATATGCTTGTAAATTGATCGCAAAGAACGGACAAACGCTATATTATGATTAATATGTTTCCGATGTAGGTTCAAACTGTTAAAGAACCGCAGTTTATGCCTTGCACCGCCTTGAAAAACGCACGACCCTGGTGTGCCACACCATAAATCGGATGGGATTGAAGTGAGTTGCGAAACAAGGAGGCCGATGTTTTTGGCAATATCATCTCAGGGAGTTACTTGGTACCCGCTGCGGTGGCTCAGTGGTTAGGCTGCGTTTTTATGGAGGAAAAACACTAAGGCGCCCGTGTGCTGTGCGACGTCAGAGCACGTTAAAGATCCCCAGGTGGTCGATATTATTCCGGAGCCTTCCACTACGGCACCTCATTCTTTCTTTCTTCTTTCACTCCCTCCTTTATCCCTTCTCTTACGGCGCGGTTCAGGTGTCCGACGATATATGAGACAGATACTACGCCATTTCCTTTCCCCAAAAAACCAATTATTATTATTATTATTACTTGGCCGATTCCTTTATGATGTGCTGACACAACTGTGTGTTTCTGTTTTTTGCAGTCATGTACTTTCGATGGACTCTCCGACCTGACTGTGGCCAGGCTTCTTTTTGTCTATTTTCAAAAGGCAGTGGGCTGAGGTCCGGCTGAGGGCGACTTATATGGCTGTATAAAAGCCTTGCGCTGAAAATAAAATGATGAGCCATATGCTTGACCTTATTTTTTTATTTAGAAAATAACTCCCAAGCATAAGTTACTGCATTATAATAATAACATATATTTTACACTGAGCGACCTAATTAGCACCAAAATCTTTTGCAAACCCAGGTTTTTTTTTAATCTCTTAGACGGCAGGGACGCTGTGCTGGTGTCTCCTAAGGCACAATTACGTTTAGAACCAAACGTGCCCTCAAAAGCAGAGACAAGCACAAGTAGCGCTAGTTTTCAAGCATTTAATAGTTTAATAGATATCTGAATATGCCTGCCCTGTTGAGAAAAGTGATTGCGGCATGAAGAAGCTGTGTGCGGCCGTACAAGCTTTCTCATTGCTTTCTCCGAACGTCGAAGTGAAAGTTTCGTAAAGGTTACTCGTCTAGCAACCTTTCTATAGCCACCGCTTAAATTCGACTTCTTCGCTCCAAAAGATTACCTTGTGAAGGTTCTACACTCAGAGTGTATAAAAAACAGTTTTCTATTTCAATATCTCAAGGTGGGAAAAGCGGAATTTCCTCGGCTTGTTTATTAAGCAACGACCAAAATGCTGGCCCTAAAACATAATTAAGGGCATGTCTTCCACTTCACGCCACGCAGAATGATATTCATCGTACACCCTAAAGTATAGAAGAGGCATAACAGAGGCCGAAAGGCATCACGGTAAATGCAAATCGGCCGTCAGGTGTACCAAATGTGGGTTTCAGGGCGGTCTGCGGCGGCCATGTATACTTTCCAGTACCGAGAGCTTAAATAGAGCGAAGAAAATAGTGCAACCCCTTATAGACATTCCAGAGTGCCATGACTACAGGTAGAAGATACAAGCCTTTCCAAGTAACTTTATTTAGACGGCGGTAGTCAACGCAAAATCGGCTGGAACCATCTTAATCACGAGCACAACGGGGATGCGCACGGGTTGTTAGAAGGCTGAGTCACGCAGCTGTGAAGCGTGGTGTCAACCTGGCCTCCAGTAACCTGGCGCTCAGTGTCGGACACAAGACTTGAGCACAGGTGTAGAGGAGCACGAGAAACAGTGGCAATGTGTTGGGCCACAGTTGACGTGCGGCTCAAAGCGGCTGGTGAGAACCGAAGAGAAAAAAATAATTAAGTAACTCGAGAAGCCATAGAGCGTCGAATCGTAGGAAGAGTGGCATCGAATGGAGCGGAGAAAAACGTGTTTAGATCTCTCAATGGCGAGGACAGGGAAAGTGAGGGCATCCAAGCTTCTACGTCATCGCGGGTGGAAATAGAATCGATGAGCTGGATGGTGCCGAGTCATTCACCGCGACGCAGGGCGGAAGGAAAAGAGAACAGGTTAGCCACAAACAATGCGGTCACGCCGACGGGTGCGGTGAGTACGGCGTCAGGAAGGCGAAGCTACTTGTAGCGGAAAAATATGGGTGATGGTTCAGAAAAGTACATTGGAGTCACGAGCAAGCGCACAAGCTTTGCTTGTGCAAAGCTTGCTCAAAGAAAATTTCTCGTCGAGGGAATGCGGCTGCCGCCCTCCCTACCTGAATTCGCCATTTCATACTGTAGAGAAAAACGGCTGGCTCCATAGAAACGTTGCAGTTGTTAAGTGCGACGACAGACAGCTGCAGAATTTTCCTAGAAGCTGCTTAAGCGTTGAAGATGGGCTTGGGCGTTTGTGAAGGAAAAAAGAGCACCACCTGCAAGCAGCTAGTGACAGTTTAATGACAGTCGAAGAACTACCCGGTCTCTTCGATGCCCTTGAAAAGTTGGCAGAATAAATAACAACTCAATAGTGTTGGAGTTTTAAAAGAAGGAAACGTCGCATCACCCAGAGCCATACTGCTCTGCCACGATAGCTCTTGTTGCGCCAGCAACACAATTATGCACAGTGAGAGAACACTCATGTCCGGCATTCCTGGACAAACTATTTTTTTATTGGAATATTGTAATGCAATGTTATGTAAATATTGAAGTCAATGGCCCATTTTTGCGGTGCATAACAAAATCTTTCTTTTAAAGTTTTTCCATCGCTCGCATCGAGTACTAATGAATCGGTTAGATAACCAGTGGAGAAGGTTTATTACTGTAGCAAAAACATTAACCGCACAAAATGTAAACCTGCTGAGAGAAGTTCTGAAGATAGGTTTAACGTTGTACGAAAATACTCCAATATATGAAAAAAATTCCGTTCGCAAACTGTTTCTTGTCGAAAATGCGTTTATACTGAATTGCTGGGTATGTTCAAGACGGAAATAAATTTTGTATGCTCGTCGCGCCTGTATGACTCCGAAGATATTTGACGATAATCCAGCACTTAACTCTCTTTACTCTGGCAAATGAAATATGGAAGCACTGACTGAGCACACAATAAAATATAGCGCAGCAGCAATAGTGTCAGTTCGCGATTACCGTCAATGAAACGGCTCGTCATTCTAATCTATTCTCGCAGTGATTAGCAGACAGAAGAGTTTTTATTAGTATTTTTAGCCCTTCTCTTGTTTTCCAGAAAGTTGCACAAGTAATATTAATCCCCAAACAATAGGGAAACGAACCCCACTCCATAACCGATTTCAGCAAAATATTTTCGGCAAGATTCATAAAAATTACAAAATAAAATAAATCATTATCATCTAATACAAGAGAACTTTCTTCCAACAAACCAATTTGGATTTAAACGAGAAATGTCGGCAAAAGTTTTCCCAAACATCCTAAACCAGGGCATACAACAGTTACTGAAAAATAAAAAGCTGTTAAAGGGAAGCTGAAACGGTTTTCAAATTGCATGAAACGCTGTGGTTGGGAAGAAGAGACTTTGAAAATCATGTGTGTAAATTTTTTCTCGATTCTGTTCGCAAAATGAGACGCAATCGCTTGTTAAAAACCCGCCGCCGACACACCCATCTTCGCTTCCGCAAGCGCCGAATGGGGGGACGGGACTGGTGGAAGTGACGCCATTCACGGGTAGTCTGCCGGCCGTCCTGCTTTGCTTGCTGCTTTTCGGCCCGCGCTTTGGTGAACGACGGATCCATAATTTCCAAATCACAGTTCTTAAAAGCCAGCTGAAGCAACGCGCTACGCAGCAACACAGTCGGTGCTGGCTGGAGATCCCCGTAGATGACGTCACAATGAACCCGGCCATTCGCGGCGTTCGCTCGGCGCCCTGAGACGCTGGTGCCCGTTTTCTTCCAAAAAACAACTTTTTGCGTTTATTTCCGCCCTTTTCGAATGCGATGTTCTTTTTCAGCAGACTAAAAACTATAAAATGCCGCATGGAACTCAATTTTTTCGAAAAGTGCTTCAGCTTCCATCTAATAATCTCGTTATATACAAGAAAATTCGGAGGTCGTGGACTCAGATCCCATCGGCGGCATGTGAATGTTCTTCTTCTGCTTTCTAATCAATTATCCTAAAAAATAATTACCCTATAATTCTGTCACTGGCGAACACCACAAATTATAAAAAAACACATCCCCTATGTTCCTTGCTTTTGGTGACTCTTGGCTTCTGTCAGCTATGACACAACCACACCCCTCTTTTCCTTTCCTTGTCTGCTCAAAGATTGGAGGAGACATCTGAGCTCCGCTCAAGAGGAGCAACCTACGGAGAGAGGAGGAGGAGAAGAAAAGGCAGGAAGGTTATCCCGAAGAATAAACCGGTTTGGTATTCTGCACTGGGGAAAGGAGAAAGACCTATATTTGCACGGGACCACACTGTACCATTCACGCAATGGGTCGTCCGCGGTATATATGTACAATCAGTGTGAAAAGAAGCACAAAAAAAACGGAAACAGCAAAACGAGAAGATTTCAGCTGATGGACAATTTATACCAGTGCATTTGAATGTTCTTAGATGTCACTAACACAGTTGCGTGGAAGTTTTAGTAAACAAAGCTTGCATTTGATCTGCAGCAGCAAATACGTTTTTTACTCGTCTTCACAGTCCTGCCATACTATTCACGTTTCATTTGACGCTCATGGCAGCCGTACTTGCATTCCTTATTTTGCCGCCTTCATGCCTTCACTACCGGCGCGGTTAGGCCAGGAGGAGTACTGAGCGTTGCCTTCACAATTTCGTATTCTTTGGCAATACGGCAGCAGGATGCGTATTTTTCTGGCGTTCTTTTAGGATATGCCACCATGCGCCACCGTGGTGGCTCAGCGGTTACGACACTCACTCGACTGCTGACCTGAAAGACGCAGGTTTGATACCGCCTGCGGCGGTCGAATTTCAATGGAGGCAAAATTCTAGGGGACCGTGTACTGTGCGATGTCAGTGCACGTTAAAGAACCCCAGGTGGTCGAAATTTCTGGAGCCCTTCACTACGGCGTCCCTCACAGCCGGAGTCGCTTTGGGACAATGCACCTCCATAACGTTACACGTGCCTATCAATTTTCTTTCCATCGTGCGCTGCGTTGTCCTTAACTTAAGCTGAGCCCTTTTGGTTAGCCTCTATGTTTATGCCCTGTATAAGTGAGTACCAGTAAGATACAGCTGTTGTAGGCTTTTCTCTTGAGGAATATTGGTGAACAGCCATTCATAATCCGGGATGACCTCTATCCCATTCTTATCCTACTAGTTAATTCCCTCTCATGAACCGTATCAGCTGTCACTACCTGCCCTAAGAAGGCGTATTTCCTTAGCACTTCCAGCACCTCGCTAGCAATTGCGAACAGCTGTTCCCTTGCTAGACTGTTGAGCATTACTTTGGTTTTCTGCATGTTAATTTTTAGGCCCACCGTTCTGCTGTGCTTGTCTAACTCATTTGTCCTGATTTGCAGTTCACCTCTTCAGTGAGTCAGAAGACCTTAACGTTAAGAGTCCGGAAGCGGGCACTCTGGGTGAGGGAACAAACGCGGGTTAATGACATCCTAGTCGAAATCAAGAGGAAGAAATGGGCTTGGGCAGGACATGCAATGCGAAGGGAAGATGACCGCGGTTCCTTAAGGGTAACGAAGTGGATTCCAAGAGAAGGCAAGCGTAGCAGGGTGCGGCTGATTACGTGGGAGATGAGATGAAGAAGTTTGCAGGCATGCGTTGGGCGCGGCTGGTAATAGACAGGGTTATTAGACCTCTCTCTGTGTGCAAACAATCTGACGCCACGAGATCACGTGACAAGGGGGCGCACCGAAAGAAAACAGGCTTGGTTGGCAAAAGTAATGAAACTTCAATATCGAGACTTATTAGCAAGTGACAACTGGAAAAATGATTTTAAGTATACAGCAAACGCGCAATTTAGAGATATTTATGTGCGCCTAGTTAGAGCAGGCCTGACCTTTGCAATGCGCAGGCACTGAAAAGCTACCAACAGCTTGCAAAGTATTTATAGCCTTGCATTTGAAGGTCGTGTTGGTAAAGGGGTTATTTTAGACTTCGACACCAGTAACTGCGTCCCAAATGCTCTCCACCGAAATGACTGCAGAGCCGTATAGGTAGCGCAGGTTGGTGCTAGTGAGCGAAAACGCAGCGTGCGCACTAGCAGGGTGCTCGGCTGGTCGATTTTTCTCTCAATAATGGAAGTTTTTTTCTAAGTTCTCTCGTTTAGATTACGTTCCAACTGACGAACACATATCATTGCTAGAGCGTATACCAGCTAGGCTAAGTCCACTACGGAACCAATGCGATGCGCATCACCATAACCAGCTGCAGGCGAAATAGCGTTGTAATTAAGCGCGTTTTTCACAACACTGCGTAATATTGTTACGGGGAAATACTATTTACGTTTATTTACTAGCCTTAGGGGTTATAATGAAGAGTTCCTAGCGGGGAGCACCAACGCGAACAGGGAGCCACATCAACCTCTTCTTCTCCGTTCGTCCTTTTCACGCGAGAGGCCAATTCGTCGTCCTTTTCTCTGGACCTAGAACCCCGGCGGCACGAGAACCGTTCCGGAGTTAGGTCAGTGATACAGGAGCGACGTGGTAGGGCTTGAGGCGCGTAACGTGAACAATATCGGTGGGTGGCGGTCTACATGATGAGGAAGCGGGCGTATTAGGAGCAACTTCATACGTGACGTTGGTGACCTGACGCACCACATGATAAGGGCCATGGTAGGGGGACAAAAGTTTCTCAGAGACCGATTCGGCGGGAAGGGGACCACAGCAGAACGAGCGACCCCGGTTCGTAGGTGACGTGGTGATGGCGATTGTCGTACAGAGACTTTTGTACTTGCTGGGACGCATGGAGCCGACTATGGGCGATTTGGCGAGCGTCTGCAGCTTGAGCATAGTTGTCACGGGCGTAGGCGATGATGGGATGGTCAGCGGATGGGACGAGTGTGTCGAAAGGCAGGACGGCGTGTCTTCCATATAAAAGATAGAACGGAGAGTAGCCAGTTGTGTCATGCCGGGAGGTGTTGCAAGCGAACGTCACAAAGGGCAAGACGAGATCCCAGTCTATGTGGTAGGGGGAGACGTACGTAAACAACATACCTGTCAATGTCCGGTTCAAACGCTCGGTTAGCCCGTTCGTCTGCGGTTGGTATGCTGTGGCAGTCTATATATGCTTGGTAGAACATGAACCGAGGATGTCGACAACAACTCTGGACATTAAATAGCGCCCGCGGTCAGTGAGTAATTGACGATGGGCACCATGTTGTAGAATACGATTGTGCAAAAAGAAGTCACAAACATCAGTTGCGCAGCCCGTAGGCAAAGTGCGTGTGATTGCGTACCGAGCGGCATAGTCTGTGGCTACTGTGAGCTACATATTTCCGGATTCCGAGGTCAGGAATGGACCAAGGAGGTCGAGCCCTACGCGGTGAAACGGCTCCACGAGCACGTCTATAGGGTGCACAAGACCAGAAGGTAGTGCTGAAGGCTTCTTCCTGCGTTGACAGAGGTCGCAAGTTGTGACGTAACGCCCGACTGTATGATATAATCCAGGTCAGAAGAAACGGCGCCGCATCCGGTCGTAAGTAAAGTTCTTGCCACACCAAGGTGTCCAGCTGCAGGCAGGTCATGGAGTTCTGAGATTACAGAACAGCGCAGCTGCTGGGGAATGACTAGGAGGAGGGAGAGCTCGTTAAGACGGAAGTTGCGGTGATAGGGTATGCCATTTTTGGTAACGAAGAGCTGCAGAGAGCGCTCTGAGCTTTGAGAGCTGAGGCCCTCGATGATGGTTTGCAAATATGGGTCCTTGCGCTGCTCCTCGGCGATGTTGTGTAGAACAGAAATGCCAAACAGGGAAATGATATTGTCAGTGTCACTGAGATCAATAGGCTCGACAGGGTGCCGAGGCAGGAAATCAGCGTGTTGATGAAGACATCAAGACTTGTATACCACAGTGTACGACTACTCCTGAAGATGTAGTGCCCAGCGGCCAAGACTCCCGGAAGGGTCTTTCAGCGAGGACAGCCAGCAAAGAGCATGGTGGTCCGTGACAACAGAAAAGCATGCCCGAACAAGTATGGCCGGAATTTATCTACAGCACAAGCCCGGGCAAGGCACTCACTTCCGGTAGTCGAGTAATTTCTCTCGGCACGTGAAAGCAGGCGGCTGGCAGACGCAATGACGCAATCTGGACCGCAAGAGCGTTGTGCCAGCTCTGCTCCGATCCCGTAGCCGCAGGCGCCTGTGCGGAGTTCAGTAGGAGCCGAGGGACCAAAATGTGCCAGAATCGGTGATGGCGTCAGCAGGCGGACAAGCATGGAAAACGCATTTTGTTGATCAGGGCACCTGGTAAAGTCGGCGCCGGTCTTCAAGAGGTCAGTGACGGGACGAGCGATAAGGGCAAAATCTTGAATAAAACAGCAAAAAGTAGGAAAACAACCCAAGAAAAACTGCGCGCTTCTTTCTGGGAGTGTCGAAAGGGATAGTGTTGTACCGCTTCAAATTTAGTTGGATCAGGACGTGCACCGCAGGTGTCGACGAGATGTCCAAGAATGGTGAGTTGCCGGCGGCCGAAATGGCATTTGGACGAGTTGAGCTCTAGCCCAACAAGCGAGAAGACATCATCATTGTCGAGGTAGCAATGTCAATGCCAATAGCAATATGGATAAGATAGCTAAAGTAGCCGAAGAGTTGTACACAAATCTGTACAGTAGCCAATGTGATCAGAACGTTAATGAGAGAGACAGTAGCACACAGTAATGCGTCATTCCGTCAGTAACGAAAGACGAGGTAAAGAAAGCCTTAGAAGAAATGGAAAGGAAGAAAGCAGCTGGTGAGGATTAGGTAACAGCAGATCTGTTGAAGGAAGGCGCGGAGATGTTGCTAGAAAAACTAGCCACCGTATATGCGCAATGCGTTATGACCTCGACCGTACCAGAAGCTTGAAAGAACGCAAACATTATCTTAAGTGATAAGAAAGGAGATTCCAAGGACTTCAAAAATAAGAGACTGACCAGCTTACTATCCGTTGCCTACAAGGTATTTACTAACGTAATCCCTAATAGAGTCAGGGCAACGTCAGACTTTAATCAACCAAATGATCAGCCGGGCTTCTGTAAAGAATATTCCACAATAGATTATATTCACACTATCAATCAGGTGATATAGAAATGAGCAGAATACAGCCAACCACTATATATAGCACATACACGTAGTCCACCTAAATCCGCGAAGGAGCGAGTCCATCATCCTTTCGAAAGTAGCTGGAGCATGACAAAGTCCGAACAGCATGACTTTGAACACGTATAAACCGTCTGGTATGATAAAAGCTGTTTTTTCGCGGTCCTGCTCTTCAACGACGATTTGCCAATAACCGTAACGAAGATCAATGGAAGTCAAGTATTGAGATTCGTAGAGGCAATCGACAGCGCCAGCGATCCTAGGGAGTGGGTACCCGTCTTTTCTTGTGGTGCGGTTCAGGTGGCGGTAATCAATAGAGAAACGCCAACTGCCGTATTTCTTTTTAACAAGGATGACTAGAGAGGCCCAAGAACTGGACAACGGTTCGATGATGTCCTTAGCATCTTTTCCACTTCCTGTTGTAGTACTTGGCGTTCGGTAGTGGACACCCTGTAAGGCCGGCGGTGCAGAGGAGCGGCGTCACCGGTGTTGATACGATGCTGCACAATAGTCGTATGAGATAAAGGGCGGTCATTGAAATCAAAAATGTCCTGAAAGGATCGCAGCAGATGGGTAAGCGCCTGTGCTTGGTCTGCGAAGACATCGGAAGCGATCATATTCTTGCATAGCGCACTAGGTTCAAAATCGCACTGAAATGACTCAAACGAAACCCCTTTTCGACTCGGACACGAGAGCGCTTCATCGAGGGTGGTATGCTGCGATTCTTAGTTGAAATGCGGCTGTACTTAACGGCAAAGGTTCTGGTACACCCCTGCGAGTAGCCTCGTGACAGAAGCCAGTTTCTTGAACGATCTGCCACATTCGAATAAACTACATTTGCTTATCCAGATATGTTCCTAGAGTACTTCGAGCAGTCGCATGCCATTCGGGCCTCTGAGCGATTTATCGGTTATAATTTCAGTACAATTTGTTCAGGACGATAATAAATTAAACTTAAACTTCCTTGCTCACACAAAAATACATGGGTGCACGAGAACATCTGCTTACTATCAAATGCTCGCCGCAGACCATGACAAGTCTTGGCGTTGGTGACTTTTGCACTCTACAAAACAGATTTTTTGGCGCTTGTTGCTGTTCGAAAACCGGAAGGAATGTATGCGGCTGATCCTCTTCGATCGTTTAGCGCATTTCACTGAGCGAAAACTCGAGAGCATTGACAAAAACACACAGAACTGTCTCTACACGATCGCCAAATCCACTACACCATGCCGCCAGCAGCAGAATGTTTTGCAAACCACCCAAAGCCACGCCCTTCGCCCCTCCGTCGAAATGTGATCCGTGACGTAGGCAGAAAGTGGTCTATTGGAGCGACATGGGACAGGCCTTTTTCCTGCAATAGGCGTAGTCAGATCATGATGATGATGAAGCCCATAAAACATAAACGAAACCATATGCTGCTTTGTAAGCTCAGACCATGGCCGCCCGACCGTAACCGCATAGCTCAGCTCGAACCTGCGGCACGAGCGATGGTTTGTCCAACAGGACAGCGCGATTGCAAAAGTCCACGAAACTCCCGAGTGAGGTCCCTGCAAAAAAGGCTGGCAGACAATACAAGCTCATTCTCAATAATATTTTTTTTTCTCAGTTTATCCGGCAGCTCCTGTAAAGCACAGCGATTGGTCGGAAAGGCAAAGTGATGTACTTGCGAAAGGCCGTGATGGGTGTGATAGGCGAACGAAAGGGATGGCATAACGCGGGAGCAAAGCCAGGCGAGAAAAAAGAATTACCATCGCTTTCATAGCTATGTGCACCCGTAAATCAATTCGTAAACGGGAGCTCTAGCATCATCTCTCTATCTGTTTGTCATTCAGCCTGATTCTCTTTCCTTCCCTTTCCTTTTAGCCCATGTGGAGTAGAAGGCCAGACTCACGTTGTCATGTTGTCACCGGTTGACCTCCCCACTCCTTTTTCTCATTAAGATTTACATTCTCTAGAACGGCCAATTAGGGCTAACCACAGTTTGCATTATGAAAACATGAAACCATCCTTAAGAGCTGAAAATTTTGTACGGTGTCTACATATTGATACCTTCGCTGAATAAAATGAAAACTTTCGCTGACATGCAGCAGTTGACAATAGATTCGGAACAGACAGAATGACGTCTTAATATGTGTTGTCCTTTTCCCGGTGCTACATTTTATCTCTAGTGAACAAGCCTCGAAAGAACAGAAACTCGAACTCATCAAAACCAAAACTGAAAAGTATTTTTATTTCGTTTGTTTACGCTGCGTGAAACATGTCTATGCCACCATATGCCGTGGGCAGCAATTCTTGAGAGGCCATTCTAGATGGTTTCATTAACAACGCTCTTGGTAGAGGCCGTGGACGGAGCTTGCAGGTTTGCAAAGTCCAGATCGTAATCTTCAGGTAATACGGCTATAACGTTCTCATAACTGCAGGGGTGAGAAGAAGATTCAGGTACATATATACTGTGCTGCAATAGCATTCAGTCGCGTCCCAATATAAACTCTAAGTTTAAAACGCGGGACTTAAAGTAAGATATGCATTAAGTGCCCTGCACGGTATCCGGTATCATAAAGAAATGTCACACAGTCGCAATTTCTGCGATCCTCTTCCCTCAACGGAATAAAGGACAAATGGATAGCGTGTGCTGTGCTAACCAACGCCATAGGTATCCATTCATTCTTTTATAATTAGTTTGAAAACATGAGCGTCCTTATGTTCAGAAAGTCTGAAAGAGCACTGGCATGAGATTAAAAGATTCCACTGCAGGACAGGCTATAATACTTGCTTTCTTTTGCATACCCTGTCACGCGCAGCACACTGATGACCAGTAATACCATTCCGCCCCTCTTCAATGCAAGTATTTCGTTTTACGCACCAAATAAATTACAGTATCCAGCTTTACATGCGTAAAACATGCATACCTGCTGTTTCGTTCCCTGCGTCGGTATACCTTATTCGATTGAACGCGGACGGAACACGAAGGTAATTTGCTCGGGCTCAATTTTGGTTTAACGACGCTAAGCTGCGCAAAACGGAATCGGCACTGAAACAACTGCGAAGAGAACAAAAGGCAATGCGTTATCCGATTATATGGTGCCTTTTCCCTGAGAGGAATATTTTTCTCGGCGCGTCTAAGTATCTGCGCGCCTCACGTGCTCTTCATCGTTTTGTTTCGATGTAAACAGTGCTTCACATGTACAATTACAGCCAAATGGTCGTTTGCGCAGAGCTACTGTTTTTTCTAGGGTGCTGCGTGCTCTTCACTTTTTCATAACTCCCATCCTCCTCCTCTGCTGCTGCATCCAGTCCTCATTTCTGAACGACACCATCTTGGACAGCCATTTACCCTTCTCGCGACACCCACTTTGTAGAAAAGAAAACCAGTCAGCCTCCTGTTCATTGCAAACCAGCCGCAATATGGCGCCATCCTTGTTGCCATGGCAAAAATAAAGTAATGAAACAACTCGGCGAGCAAGCTAGAACACTTTTAGCAGATGCTTAAATAGAAATGCCCTCGAAATGAACAGGCTGGTGCAGCGAAGAGGGCTTACGAGGGGTCACATGATAGTAGGAGCTATGGCGCTCTGTCGCATATTTCCACCCTCAATATTTTTTTTTATATCATGTGCACCAGCCTTACAAAACTGCCGCGCACAACAACAGGCCCTGTCTATGGTAGGATAGAAGTCAAGAATGCAGCGTCGGATTCCCCTCAAAGGAGGCCCTCCATCTGATGTATGTCATGAGCGCTTCGGACGACGTCGCGGTTGCGGTGTAGCGGCGCACAGGCAGGAAAGACAACGAGACGGTCCTTTTTCCCCGTTTCGTGGGATCTTCAGTAGTAGCGATCCTGCACCATTTCTCAAAATCTCGCCTTCACCCCTCCGCACCCGTATCTAGAACAAGAAATAACCCATTCGCCACGGCGCGGGGACAGAAGAACGTCTCCTTTTCCCTCCTGTTTAGCCTCTGCTGCATTGCAACAGCGACGTTATGGAACCGTTCGACGGCATTGGCTGAAAGGCCTTCTTTGAGGGGATTCGCAGCTGCATTTTTGGATGCTATCAGAGTATAGTACAAGGCGTTTTCTTTTTCACTGTTCTTGCAAACTTCACTGTTTCACTGTTTTCACTGTTCTTTTTACATTTCTTGTTCTTGTTTTTAACTGTACGTTGAGGATGAGTTCTAAATGTAATTTTTAGAAGGAAAAGGTCAAAACATGGGTACTGACGAAACATATATTTGGCATAATTCTATCAAGCGATATGCACGCTAACTGCGTCCTGCTCAAAGGCTCTACCTCCCCTTAGAATAGGCGCTGTGAGACTTCATAACTGCTTTCGCAGTCAACAAGAAAGGCGCGTATTCCATGCAGGCTATGTGCTGCATAAATGGAGAGTATATGCATTGAAATAATTGTCAAAGTTCCGAAAAAAATGCGTTATTTTTCCTCCGCGACACGTAATTTTTTATGTTGTTTGTGAAATGTTAAGCAAAATGTTAGGGCGTTTCGTACCCTGAACAAACACGAGCTCTAATGGTGAATTGTTTATGGCTCCAAAAAAATAATCACAAAAACTTGAATTATTCAAATTTTCACTCAATAACCCGATTTGTACCCGAGTTTGAATTGCAAAAATATCGACCGACTTTTATACCCTCCTCCCCCCCTTCCCTCTGCCCCTCCCCAAGTTCTGAAAAAATAAAACCCGAGAACGAACGCCCTACGTATACTCCGCAAAATTATCAAGACCGAATAATTCAACTAATATGGGCGCCAGCCCACTACAACCTCCACGGTAACTAGGTAGCTCATGAGCTTGCCCGTGTTCTTACTTACCGGGCGGCCTCGAGCCCTCAGTACACCCTTGGTGGAGAAACATTAATCTGCTATAGGGAAATTGCGCAGACTTATCGGCTCAGCAGTGTAGAATACGCGCCGGCGGATAAGAAGTTAAATAAGAATCAAGAAAACATCTGGAGGCGTTTACAGACGAGGACATAACCGAACCCGGCCAGCCTTAGCCAGTGGTAACCGGAACAATTCTAATATAGATGCCGGCTGTGTCAGGGTAGGCCAGACTTCCTACACATTATGTGGACCTGTCTCCAAACATGCGACACTCACGCGGAAACTAAGAAAGATGAACTTTGGGACACTCAAATGCGCAGCTCAGACTCTGACACTCAGCTTAGAGCCATCCGATTGGCCGAACACGCCGCCCGGGTCCACAGATTCCAGGCCGTCGTCTAGGCGGTTGGGCTTAAGCCCATTCTATATCTGTCAGAAAATAAATTTATATGCTACTACCACTACAAAGAAGCGCCACCCACAGAGTCCCCGGTTGTAGCTTCTTTTAAAAATTTAGTAAAGTAATAACAAATTATTTAAGGCATACTCCTAACCTAACTCCACTTTTGCAACGTTAGAGTCACGAAAAAAGACTAAAATGCGTTTTTTTGACTACAAAAAGTATCTGGAAGTCGTTCCGGTTCCACGAAGCTTCAATAGGTGGCGTCAGCTACACAATCGACCGAGCTGAGCAATCGCGCAGCGAGTAGTGCGCCGTACAAACTGTAACACTTAGCGCCGAGAACTGCTTCCGTGTGTACAGTGCCAATTATGTAAAATGATGCAAAAAGACGGACATATGTAGCTGCGTTTTCCATGATAACAGTATGCTGTAAAAATAAACGAACATTGAGATTTCCTCTTACTCTAATATGAGTTTCCTGTAGTCAATTTCGGTCGCCACCTTCTCTCGGGTGCTTGGCTTTCCGTAGTTGTGCCGCCTTGAAGCTTCTAAGCCTGGAACACGTTTAAATGCAAACATTGTTAGTCGTGAGCATAAAATATGCTGCCAGCCGGATGCCCAGTGGTCAGAGTGTAGAGAATAGCGAATAGCTTGAATCTTTCATGCTCCACTTTTCTTTTCGATTCTAGATAAATAATGTTCGACCCAAATAGTGCATATAGGGCTCTAGGAAGCCAGTTTTAATTTTTGAACGAAAAATATGTAAAGTTGGCTTTTACACGCATTTAGAAAATTTTGTAGTGTCCAATAGGCTGAAACTGAAACATTTAATTACCAGGATTATGTTTGAAATTACGCCGCACCCATCACCACCACCACGTGACAGTATTACGGCAACGCAACGTCACTTTGCTTCTCAGCTGCCAGCTCTCCCAAGCTCGCTCACTTTTGTAGATATCAGTTGCAGAGGTTCATGCTGCCGCCGTGCTGCGCAGACATGGATTTCTCCAAGCCAGCAAAAAAAAAGAGACAAACACACCTTCGTTGAAGGCAGTACACAGGGAAGCGGTGGCGTATATTCACAATCATGAATTGATATTCCGCATTCGTAAATTCTGCAAACTGATACGCTCCTCTGAAGGGAATATTTCGGCACCTTTAGTCAAGGCGATGCCAAGTCCTGAATATTTACCGCTGATGTTTCTGCATTAAACGAGGTGTGAGTGCCTTCACCACTTCTCCGCCTGTTGGATGCATTTTATACAGCGTGAGCGACTGTTCTTTATTGCACTTGACATTGAGTTCAAGTAGCGATCACCTCCACTGCGCGGCTAACAACCACAAAAAAGGTAAAACATCAGAGTTCCAAGAAAGGCACTCGGTGCGTCAACACGGACGAGACAAAAAAAGCGCAGCCCATAATGCCGCTTACTGGTACTTCTATTGATGTTCGCACTTATCAATTCATGATTTCCACTACGCGGCATATCAGCACCTTATAGCGATGATAGCGCGGAAAGCTCGCACAAGTGCACAGCTGTCTCCTGTGAGGCGGTCGTGTGCTGCGCTGTGCGGCAAAAAACGAACAACACGGTGCTGGTCGAAGACGTTCTTGGGTCGTATCTATATTTAAGCCGTAAGCCTTACTTGCCCCATCGAGCGAAAGCCCGTCTCTCTCTCTCTCTCTGTGCGTGTGCGGGGGGGGGGGGGGTGCAGGTGGCGGATAAATTATGCACTGGTCGCGCGAGGTTGCTCCGAACAACGTAGATACCGCAAGTCCAACCGGTGACAGTACCCGCCATCCCGGGGCAGTGGAGCACCGCTTAACCGTTTCACCACTACGCCATGAGTGGTATGAAGACTACCACGGATCTATGATGCTAAGCACAGACAGACCAATTCTGTACGTATAGGCATTGGTCCATTAGCTCGGGTAATAGAGAATTAGCTTTGTGGCACCCATAAAATATGGCGTCCACATGGAATCATTATGGTGGCGGTTAAATTGATTATTGGTCGCGCGAGGTTCGTCGGGACAACCGGGATCGTACTAGTCCCACTAATGGCAGCTCCGCTTAACCATTGCAACCACTGCGCCAGGAACCGTATGAGGACGCCTAGACACCTTTGATGTTAAGCACAGAAAGGACAATTCTGCATGTATGCGCATTAAACCATCAGCTATCGCATCATACCCTTCGCTAGCGCGTGATACGCTTCGGAGGCGTGATGATTACCACATTACTTATTGCGTGTAACTGCAATGGAATCCATGCTTGCACACAAGTACATTACTATCGAGTGCATAATTATGCATTGTGCGAGGCGTTTCTGCTTTGCATTCTACCTGCGTTTGAGTAGCCACAGGAGAAGGCACAAGGACGTACGCCCTTTGCTACTTCAGAAGTTGTGGTGTCAAAGAGATATTGGAGGTTCTGCTGCTTCCAACTAATTCACCGGCTCTCCCAGGCCCCCCTGCGCACCTGGCAAGAGCGGTGGGTTCGAGACCCTGCGTAATTCGCAGCAAATGATGACATTCTGCCATCAGATTCATAGAACGCGAGCACGCGTCGCGCTCGGCTTACATATATGATACAATATGTAGCCGTTCTGGTATCAAGTTCTAATCTTCACCTCACACTGAAAGACGTTAATTATTCGCTGTCTGGGCCTCCCTCACTATGGCGCCGTTCTAACGCTGCGTCTATACTAGATGTTAAGGATATTTAATAAACATTATTTCCCGCATCCAATCAGCATAAACATAGGCGCTCTTTTGTAGTACTGAATATTTTACTCAATCATAGGCGTATATGCTTGGCGTTATTTCGAGATGCGGAATTTTCCATATGTCGAACTGTGTAGCCGCTAGCGCTGTAGCCGTCCGCGAACTCGTGCATAGCTACGTACCTTTACCTCGGGTGGTTAACACTGCAGGGGCCCGGCGTCTGTTGTGCGCCTTGCCCGTAGCGGCGTGCCTGGTCGTAGGCGACGGCGTGGCATGCTTCCGGTGCCCGTTCAACAGGTGCTTACGCGAAGCTTTGGTCACGTTGCGTCTGTCTCTGCTTTCAAGCACAGTCATCGTAGTGGGAGCTGCGGATGGCGTGCAGGAAATAACTTAATCTGTATTTCCTATCTTATTCCGAATTCCAAGGATTCACCGATTTAGACTCCAATCGTTCTCGAAGCTCCTTCACGCTAGCGGCTTCTCATTCACCCATCACGAGCGTCTGCAGTGTGCAAGCCTCTGTTGCTCTGCGACATCGCGATCTTCAGCACAGTTGGGTTACACCCACTTACGCGAGGACTACAGCATACGTGTAATCTTTCTGCAATCCTCTATAGCCTTTTGTTCATCCTAAGCCCGCTCCCTGATGTTGTGTTCAACTGCCTGCCAAAAAAAAAAAGATGTGCACCGGGATAATGCACATCTTGCCTAGTGTATGAACATCCGCCCCGCATGCGGGAAGTACAATGTTGGTTTTTAGTTCTCAGAAGGAGCCTACCGGTTTTCCAGTGAGCACACGCTTTAGTCTGGCGTGATGCTCGGCTTCTCTGAGATGAATTACTTGCCACGTATTGCACGATCCCGAACCACGTTAGTCACTGCGCATGACGGTGCAGATGATATTTGCAAGGACTAGGGCGCTCACTTTATGCAAGAAGGATTTCATACTTTTCGCCTCTCAAGGGAAAGCAGAATTGTCGCTAACCTTCTTCACAGATTGTAAGCGTTAGATCTAGTACACACTGACGAAACCATTCTTAGATGAGGTTGGTTCATGACGGCAGAACGTTATTATTCATCACAGTGACGGCAATATCAATGAGTTAGCAGGCTGAGAACAGCCTATGATTCTCCAGCCTCAGCTTGAGAAGCCACTTACCTCTGACCCAAGAATTAAGGGGTTCTTGGGATGCATTGAGACTTAACTTCAGCTAGTGTATTCGACAAGTGAGACCAAAATTAAATACTAACTGTCTGAATTTATTGTGGAAGAAGATAAACGGACCTGCGGGAAAGTTTTGCCTTAAGGCCACATTTCAGTTCCGGCAAAATGGGCACCAACCCGGTCATTTAAACTTTCAGCGCACGGTAGAGGCTAAGCCGAGCGAACTTATCTTGGGGCCTCCGTTATGCTGTGCGCCATGATTTCCAGCAATTTCTCAACATAAGAATTATTATGTTGGATACCTCGCAGCGCGGACAATCTGAACGTCTGAGCTCAGTGTTTAGGCCACACTTTCAGTTTTGGTTTCGTTCATAGCGATGTAAAGTGCTTGACCCGAAATTGAGGACATGTGTGATTAGTATAGATGTTCCTCCAGCTGCAACAACTACACGCGGTGTTCAACTTGTTCATACAAACTCCTTTAAAGTTATATTAGTTTCATTTCGTTGAGCATATTCCGTGATCAAGCAAAAACAATGGCGCTTAAACGACATAGAAAGTGCAGGGTGCGTCGATGAAATGAAGTTGCACAAGCTAAATTGTTGAGCATAGTCGAACCAATGCCCTTTTGTTAGACCAGATCGAGCACGAATTGCCAGCCATCACAAACCACTTCTTAATGAAAATTACCTGAGTCTCGAGGAAAATACCAATTCAAGACGGTTGGAGTAATTCGTAATCACCGGCAGCTCACCAAAGACATATGGGAGCCACCACTGCCGGCAGATATAAGGCACAAAGTTCTGCATGCACCAAAAACATTGAAAATGGGAAAAGAGCAAAATAATTGAGCTGAATGGCACAAAGTTTCTGCCCATTATTTTACAAACATCGCTCTTTTTTAGTTGCTTCTCTTTAGAAGCGCTGTTTCCTTCGTAGGTATATAAAAATAGCTAAAGGACACTAATTCAAAAAGGGAGAAATGAAATACTTGAAAAGATTACAAAAGTATTATCTTGAAGGTAATTGCTGAAACCAAGCAGCAGAATGTTCTCGCTAATAGAATCAGACAAACGTTAGACTTCATTCTAGCAACTAAAGAAAGTGGTTGTCGCGTCCAACAACGCTTCGTCTTTCATCGATGCAGACCGACACCTTGAACGACCCCGCGCTCGTGCTCGGCGGTTACGGGTGCCGCTGTGACGCTGTGAACGTTGACGGCAAAGCATCAGATCAGCGGCGGCGGTGAAAGGCGCTACGTGGCGTCGACCCCCAATACCATGCAGGAACCCTAAAGTCACGCGCAGCTCACCGGCCGACCACGCGAGTCAACAAAGCTCAGGCATTTTGCATGTGACAAAATAAGGAAACTGTGATCGGTGCTCCTGAAAACTGTGGACGGAGAGGATATTAGGAAATTTTTTGTATCGAGTGGCAGCGGCTACTGCACGGCGGGCCAAATTCGAAATCATCGAGAAAGGCGTTTGTCTCTCAGCCGACGTTGCGGCTGATGCTGCTGCAGCTGATAAATCAGGGCTTTTACAACGATGATGGTGGTGCTCCATTGGGAATGGTGCCTCATTCAGCACGCTTTAGTATAGAAACGATCTTCTCCCACCAAAGCACGACAAATGCAAGTCACTGACTTACCGGTGCTGCGCGCTGGGACCACCCTGGTCTCGTATATCGAGTGCTTCTCATTGTCCACCGCTTCGGGTGCCGGTTCGGGGCTGTCGAAAATCCTGCCCACTGGACATCAAAAATAAATAATATATATATATATATATATATATATATATATATATATATATATATATATATATATATATATATATATATATATATATATATATATATATATGCGGTAAGCCGTGTCGGTTAAAGGCTGCTGACTATCGCCAACATCAATAAGGATGCTTAAAGGGAGAGTCTCGGAAATGCAACACCCATCCGTCTACTTGAAAGCAATCGACTAAACATTATTCGCACATATCTTTCAAGAATAATTATTCAAGTATATGAAAATCAATTATTAGGCGTTGGTGTTTTGTTTCATGCCATTAAAATGAAGAGAATGCAGCCGCCAAATTGTCTTCCTTGTGCTCCTCTAGAAGCACCGCGGCTCTTTTCTAGGGCCCATGCAGAGTTTCTCGTTTCATGATAGAATGCCAAAGAGCTCCCCTTTTGTTCTAGTTACTGGCTCTGAATATAAACGGGTGGGCAGTTCTCAGATAAGGCAGTGAAATGAGTACAAAACCATGACGTTGATTCTTGATACCACGTCAATAATGTCCACATGATCTTTAATATGTTCAGTTTTAACCAGACGCGGTTGCTCAGTGGCCTTGGTTTTCTACTGCTGGTCGCAAGATTGTTGAATTGACTTCCTAGCGCCTGCTTTTCAAGTGAAGCCGGACGCGTCAGGCAGCAGCCACATCAAGAATGTAGCTATAACCTTCTCGGAAGAAGAGCATTGCCGATGCAAAGCGCAGATTAATTTCACTTTGCGGGCTTCGATAACCGCAGTTTTATTCGCCGCTCAGCCTTTAAGGTTTCATCTTTTTCTCCTTGTCCCTACAATCTTCCGTGCGGGTCCTACCTTTTACATGGTCTGCTGAGATGCTTACGGACTTGCCAAAACCATTTAGAAACCCATAACGCCAGCTTTCTCTGCGCTATTTCCTTACAAATTTGGCACACAATATATCAGTCTTTTAGTCTTAGCTCAAAATTACCACCTTCATATTAATTTACGTTCTACCTTTGTCGGTTATTCTCTTTAGGTGGCTCCTGAGACATGTATGCACCTCCATTCTGCATTAATAACGTTTCAAGCCTTGTGCCTGTACAGGCCAACAAGTGTGCGCACCCCTGCCATGGCGCCTGACTTTCAACGCAGATGAAACAAAAAAAAAACTTGACGCCCATATGTTCTGCAATAAGAGCATACATTAAAGATCCTCAGGTGGTGTGAATTAGTCCGGGACCCTCTATTAAGCCGTCTTTCATTGTCAATGAGATGTTTTTGGATGTTAAACCACGAAGGCCTACCGCGTGCCTGCCTTTCAAACTTCGCACACAAAAACACGAATACACCTATAAGGCAGTAAAAAAAGACAGCTGCCCTCTAGCGCACTTCCCATTCATAAAAGGGAAGTGCGCTAGAGGGCAGGTTTACTCCACATTTATTCCTTTCTATTTATAGTACACCTGCGATCATAAGGACGCGTGTCACGCCAGCACTGCTCTCTTTTGTAGCGATAGCTACATTACGGAGGCATTTGGAGCCTTCAGCGTGGCGGCGCCGCCACTCTGTCACGTGCTTGGTCACGTGCTGCGGAGCAGCTGCCGACGGCGCGGCGCCATGGCTGATCACGTGGTTCGTCACCTGGTTGGTCACGTGACCAGCCACGTGGTGCGGAGCATCTGCTGCTGCCGGCGGCGCGGCGCGCCGGCGAAACCGACCTGCCACAGCTGTGCGCATGCGCTGTATCAAGTGGGACCAAGATGAAAAAGGAATGTTCAGCGAAACGGTGCGGAAAAATAATGACTTTGCAATTCAGCGGAGCAAGTTCCACTCGGCCAGCTGTAGCTATCGCGTCACTCAAGGTTTAACCAGAGCTAAACCACCGCCGATATTTTGCTTTGTGTTCTGAAACACGTGAAGCGCCTCAAGTAGCTTTGAGCCCTGTTACGAGAGCGATGCGCTCGTTCACGGTGGGCGCATTCAAGAACACTCCAAGCAGCACAGGTAATCGGCCAAATTTTGCAAATGGATGGTTTCACTCTGCCCCTTTGTTGGACCGGCCTTTGCCCATGCGTTTCCAATCTTGGGCGGATTACCTGTTCTACTTGGGACATGTACCTTGCTTGCGAAGGAACAAAACTAAGCGGCAAAGGCTGGGTTACCCATTCCGAAGATCATTAATGTGATGGCCACGGCGAGTACGATGGCTCCGAAGGTGACCAGCAACTGCATGGACGACGTAGTCAGCGGGAGGCCCGGAAGCTGCCGGAAGGTGAATCCAAACTCCTGGCTGCGAGAGACATGAAGTAATTCGAGGCAATAAAATGAATTAAAAATAATAGCTTCTCCCATGAGTGAAACCAGAGGCTGAAGCGGCCGCGGTGGCTCAGTGGTTATGGTGCTCATCTGCTTACCCCCAAATACGTGGGTTCAATCCCGGCCGCGGCGGTCAAATTTCGATGGAGGCGAAATTCTAAAGGCTCGTGTACTGTGCGATGTCAGTGCACGTTAAAGAACCCCAGGTGGTCGAAATTTCCGGAGCCCTTCACTACGGCGTTCCCACATAGCCTGAGTCACTTTGGGACGTTAAATCACCATAAGCCTAAGCTAAGCCGAAACCAGCGGCGCTGAAGCCCCGTACCGAAGTCGGGAGCAACTGATACAGTGATCAATCATAAACAGGAAAAATGAGGCATCAAAGGGAAACAGGTCTAAACAGAAGCGCGCACTATCAACTAAAAGCGCATTGAAAAAGACAGGCTATATTTGTACCCCTTCTATGTACACACATTCTGCGCGTGGAACAACAAGTTTGTTTACAGTATCACCGACAGGGATGACGCAGTGTGAGCAAGCTCCAGTTCTTATATTGTTACAATAAGCGCACTAAGGTATGTCACCGTTTTGTTTCTTCACCGCGAAGTTGCTGACCTCGTGGAAGCAAATATATGTTGACACTGAAAACAGAGGCGCTAGGGGTATGCGTTCGCAGTCTTTGTGCGGCTGCTAATGAAAACAGCCTGCTCTTTCTATTAACCCTGGCTCAGTTGAATACCTTCGTCCTTGCATGTTTTAAAGCTGACTATTGCCAATTCCCCCTGCCACCTAACGTACTAAAAATATAATTTCTCAATTTGGGTCTAGAGCATGGAGAGGCGCGAAAGGTTATATATATATATATATATATATATATATATATATATATATATATATATATATATATATATATATATATATATATATATATATATATATATATATATATATATATATATGTTTGTGTGTGTGTGTGTGTGTGTGTGTGTGTATGTGTGTGTGTGTGTGTGTGTGTGTGTGTGAGCCAAAAACAAATTGCATGCACATAGCCAAACAGAAAAGAGGCCCTGCAAAACCGTTGCAACAAAAGATTGATTATGAAAAAAAAAGTGATTAGGCATAGGTTGTTCGGTTTGACCACCCCTTCCGCCCGTTTTTCATTGTTTTCTGTCAGAATGCTCGCCAGTTTGACCCGCTGTTAATCTTGTTTACATAATAAATAATAATTCACTGGTTTTTATACAAGGCGTTAATTTGACGGGGCCGTTCCCAACCACAACTGCCCTTTAACAAGATCTAAAAGACAATTTTCGGTTAGAGCAGCGGCATAGTGAAACTCGAGGTAAGAACAGTGTAGTCCTCCAGTCTGAAGGTTTCAACTTCTGCATAGACGGAGGGAATATCAGTGCTGAAGAATTGAGAAAAACTGTTGTCTTCTTATGAAAACTGTTTTTCAATTCGATTATTTCAGTCGGTAGAGCCCAAAGACCAGGATATTGTGCGAGACATTTTAGAATAGCAGCCTTAGCATGAGAATCCACCCGTAGCGCCTTCTGCGCAACAAAGTACACAGCTGGTTAAATAACAAACCGGTGTTATTCATTTGGACCGCGCAAAAGCACAAGTGATATCAGAAGTAAATGGAAGGCAATAATAGTAAACAATTTTATCCCCTTGATTTCGTGCTTCCTCGAACAGATGTATTCAAATTCTCATGGTGTAAATTACACAGTGCGCCAGTAAACCTCGACCATTGGGCCTTGGATTCAAAGAAAAGTAAATTTATTCGTAGGCTTGCCTTCCATTTACGTTTGACGGCGGATGAACATGTTCATCTTTGCCAGCGAAGTAGAGGCTGATGAGCCGACCTGTTTCCACTGCGTGCACAGTTGCGTAAGCAAGTGCTTATTGTGTTAGCGGAACGGTTCTATGTACTTCCGCACCAGCAAGCGCCCAAGCCTAAAGCGCGATATTTCCTCCAACAAATAAACATTGAATAAATGTCAGAATAAGCAAAATATTTCTGTCCTGAATCTCAATTTCTCTTTTAGTCACGAATCTCTGAGTCCTGTCCATGCCCTTCGAGAGGAGCACCCGCCACGGTGGCTCAGAGCGCCGCTGCGCTCGGCAGCTGAGTACAGTGCATCCTGGTCTCGGGGCCGTCTTTCTGTGAAGGCGAAATTTCAAAAGACACACATGTGTTCTGAAATGTCAGTGCATGTTAAATATCCTTGGCTGTTCTAAATTATTCCGGATCCCTCGATGAAAAGGGGCATTCCATGTTCAGGAATCAGTACAGCCTTAGCCGTGTTACCGAGAGATTACATATACAGACTAAGCAGGACTAGGTACCCCCCCAGCCAACAATGCATTTCTGAACCCGGAGATGAGCATCCTGTATTACCGGGGTCAACGTCAAAATCTCTGTAAGCTCTGTAAAAATGAAACTAACCTTGGTCATATCCTTCAGAAATGCCCTCTTGCCCCTCCGGACATTCGCAAAATAATGCCACTGCACCAATGGCAGGCCTTCCTACTCAGCTCTAGTTCAGAGATCCAAATAGAAGCCGTCCGGCTGGCCGAAGCCGCCGCCAGCACTCAAGTCATCTTGGCCGTCGTGTAGGAGGGGAGCCTAAAAAACTGCCCTTTCTGTTTGGCAATAAAATTTTGCAGTCCAAAATCCGGATCTCTCTACTACGGCGCCCTCTTCTCAGTTTTTTTTTCTTTGAAGCCCTCCTTCATCTCTTGCCCCCCCCCCCGGGCACGGCTGCAATGTATGCTGACAAGTACAACAGTAATTGCGGCTTTCCTTTCTCATGAACAAACAACTATTATTTTTAAACAGCCACGGGACCCAAAACTGCCTCTCCCATAATCGAGAACCGATGTAAGCATGAAGTTGCTTTTTTCTCTTCGTCGCATCGAAAGGATAGCCTGCTCTTCGGCAGACTTTAGCTAGGCGCTGGCTTTCCTCGGCAGCATCGTTTTGAGCGACAGCATAATACTGTCGTTGTGGACACAGCAGAGCAGTTTTTTGCTCTGAAGTATAACTCGTAAAGCGATCCCTTCACACAAGGCGCTTCCTACGTCTCCTGTCCACTGGCTCCTTTGCTCAGCTTAAGTAGTTCTCACAGCGACCTCACTGAAATGCAAAACGATAAATGCAGAAGCTTACAAGCCCACGACTCGACACAGAGCCTGAAAGCTGACTCAGCCAATCAGAATCTCGTTTCAATGCATTCGTCTTGTCAGCACACTCTGGAGCCGAGCCTCACCACCGAGCCATACAGAAAGCAGTTTCGATCAACTTACTTTGTCTATGGCCGAGCAGTGATAGAACGAGCAAATTACAGCTAATTACTCTCCCTGCTGATGTACAGCGCCACGTGACCTGTGCTCTATGGTTCTCGATTCGTTGGCAGCCGGCTGGACTGCGCGCGCATTACTAATCGACGGCAATTCAGACGGCGCTGTCGACTCGCTCATCACTTGCCACCAGGATGAACGTGCGCCGCTTGCGCTGCAGGACAGACATGCTTCTGAGCGCCGCACGTTGGCTTCGCTCACCACGGGACTAGAAATACGCAGTTATTGACGCGTGCTATCCTCCCTCCACGACGGATGCGCTGCATTGACGGCAACGCAACACGTAGGCACCGGGTGGCACACGAAAAGGTTCGCCAAAGTTCGTTTAGGTTCGGCCCCGTTTTCTTCCTTCAGTTCTCCCTCCGTTCTGGCGCCAATATCACCCGGGACGCGCCTAGAACGGGCGCTAATAATTTCTCATTAAAACGAACGCCTCGTTATGTGTAAGAACGCTTGAAAGGCTAAACACTGCAGCCATTCTGGCGAGACTGTTTCCCGCCAGTTAGGAATTGAGACGATGTGAACGGAAGCGTGAGACAGTTGCATCTTTTGTTACAAGTGTTAAAAGCTAGCCGGATCGGATTAGTGAGTCATATCAACCGACCGAAGAAATTACGAACAATGTCTTTTAGGTTAAACTTGACAACATATATTGAAAGTAATGCAGAGACCTAGAGAAGCGGCCTTCCTCGCGTCGTAGACGAATCACGGGTGCTTCTTCCTTTGAGTACATCCTTGGAGGCTTGCTGGTGCCTATTTGGCGAATTTCTAGCGCAGAAAGACGAGGACACAAGAGACGAAGTGGACAGGACACAGTGGCTTCGTCTTTCTGCGCTACAGATTAGTCAGCTTCTTCCTTCTCCGCTCCGAGCCATGAAGGCAGCTTCCTATTCATGCGCGGGCGTTTTTATTGCGAAAGCAATACTGCTAGAGGTTTCCGCTCTTGGCCGTCGTCCCGGAGAATCCACCATTGACCTTTAGCGTGACCTATGTGTGACGTCATACCAGCTGTGGAAAAGCGGGGCCCCAACTCGGCTCGTCGCGATCGTCCCAGTGAATCTCGCTCGCTGTACGTGACGTCATGCCAGCTGTGGAAAAGCGGCCCCCCCAACTCGGCTCGTCGCGATCGTCCCAGCGAATCCTCCACGCGCCGCTGCCGTGGGGGAGGCGCTCGCTCTACGTGACATCATGCCAGCTGTGGAAAAGCGGCCCCCCAACTCGGCTCGTCGCAGTCGTCCCAGCGAATCCTCCACGGTATGTGATGTGTATAAGGTGAAGCTGCAACGATGTGCTGCAGCTAAGAAGCGGCGGCGTGCGGAAGAAACGGATGAAGAGCGGGAACAACGTTTAGCTAAACGGCGTGCATATTATGCAGCCAGGCGAATGCGTTCAACATCTCTTGATCTGGGTGCATCTACAAGTATCATGCATGCCCTCAATGCTGACGCGACTGTGGCGACACCTGATCTGGAACGACAGAACGAAGCGAGGAAGAGACAACGCGCTCAAGAGACGCCAGAAGAACGCTCCGCACGACTCGAGAAACGTTGTAACAAAGATGCGGCTAGAAGTCGTGCCACGTCCCAGAATTACTCCAACTGCGGAAGAGACCGCTTTGAATTTAGGAGAGCGTCAGAATGAGACGAAACGAAGCTTTCGCAATTCAACTCGGATTAACCAAAGTTAAACCACATCCAATTTTTATTATCTTTTCTTCTCTTCATCTATGCCGAAGGGTGCCTTCACACAGGGAAAAGGAGGCCAGCCTTTACATTCAGTCGTCCTGTCTTACCGACCGTCCCGGTCGGAGTCATCTTGATACTCATATTCTTCCGTCTCGATCAAATCTAGGCCCCATATCTTGAGCTTATCGACAGGTGCGATACTGTTGTATGTCTTTTGCTTTCGCTCTGCCTCTGGCATTTGCTCGATGTGATAACGATAGTTTGGTAGTCTATCTTGTATGATGTATGATCCCTTATATTTTTCCTTCAATTTCCTTCGCTCCCTGCTTCTTGCCGGCTCTGGTTCAACCAATACATCTCCAGGCTTGTATGTTGGCGCTTCATGTCGGGAAACCAGTATCTTTCCTTCAGTTTCCCCAAGATTTTCTCCGCGGAAAAATGGGCAGTGTCGTCCTGACATGTTTGGACGATTCTCCAGCGTGCTTGCTTTAGAACTACCCAGAGAAATCTTTCGTCCTAGTAGTTGTATTCATTCCTCCTGAATACTGTTCTGTTACGCTACCGAAACAGGTTTTGATGCGCCTGTTTTCTTTGAAGAGGTGGTCATTTCTTTCTAGCCTTTTCTTCAGCGTTTGAACCTTTGAATCGTTCCGCTGTGCAACGGCGACGACTTCTTGTAACGTTGTGTTCGTGTCTAAAACATGGAGACCAGAAACAATGTCTGTTTCTTCAGGGCTATCATGCGCGGGGCAGCTCAGAACGTCAAAATGTGTCATTGTTGTCCCTCATCGATATCCTGCATCGAAGGTAAAGTCTTGTAGCCGCAGCCACCATCTGCTAATTCGCGGAAAAAGTGTAATTTTGCTCATCGTCGCCATTACTGCGTTGAAATCAGTGACCACTCTGAAATTAATTCCGAAGAGGATTTTGTTTATTGCGCCAATATGCCCTTCTGCATAAGGTACGGGTACATGGGTAGGCCGTTGTCGGCTATAAATGCCAACAAGGCCGGTATTGGGGCCAATGGGTCCAGATTCGAGTGTCCGGTAGTCAGCTGGTGTGGTAACCCTGAATGCCGAGATATCGCTTGCGTGCCTCCCGAAGTCCGGGGCAAGTTAGCATAAAGTGAGGTAACGTCGCCTCTGTAGCAGAAGCGGGGCAGAAGGGGCAGTTCCGAAGCGGGGTCTGTGATGTCCAGGAGGCCCCGACCACAGGCATAAGCACATGTAGCATCCACGCGGATTTTCCTCAACGCCACCTCCTCATAGTGAGGTATATCGCCGGGAAGGTTGGGTCTATGCGGTGTAATTAAACTACGCGTGGAGCAGCGGAGACATTTCGTTTTAGGCAGTACGGTGTCTCCTGCGGAAAATTTCAGTAGAGAAAGTGGGTATGGTACTTTCAGTGGATGGGACGCACTGCCCGCTTCCCTAGGATGGTGCGTATTACATAGAGCCCGCACCGCTCGAACAGGGTATGGATAAGAGATACCGCTCGTATGAGCTTGAAACGATTGCAATTGTATGGGCGTTGAAGAAACTTCGAGTGTAACTCGTCAGGGTTACACTCCGAGCAGAAGGCGCACTTCAAGCTTACGTGGAAGCAAGCGCAAAAGCCCGCACCGCTCGAACAGGGTATGGATAAGATTCCACGATGGTTCAAACATCGGCAACAATGCCCAGGGGACAGGCTACATGCCTTAGAGCCTCTGCGTCTTGTGTTGGGTCGGTATATAGGAGAAGACAGTTCGGTGGAGTACAGAGGAGGTCCTCTAAAGTGGACAAGCCGTCACGAATGGCAATGACCTCTGCTATCATAGAGGGAAACAGCGCCTCTCTGAATCAGGAACATATGCCTGGCGTGCATTAGAGCTGGACAGAGAACGCTAGTGTGCAACACATGATCTTTTGTGCTTGCTTCCACGTAAGCTTGAAGAGCGCCTTCTGCTCGGAGTGTAACCCTGACGAGTTACACTCGAAGTTTCTTCAACGCCCACACAATTGCAATCGTTTCCAGCTCATACGAGCGGTATCTCTACTTATAGTCAGTTGTTTGCTGGCTTGCGTCGACAAGATGAAGATCTCCATCTGATTGTCGTTGCACAAGTATTGCTCCTAGGCCATCCTTACAGGCATCCGTGTGCACCTCGGTTCTTGCGTCGAACGCGAAATGAGCCAAAATTTATTTTCCTGTCAATCTCATTTTCAATTCAGTGAACGCGGAATCGTGCTTGCAGTGTACTTCCTAGCTTCGTCTTTAGCTGTCAGTTGCGTTACTGGTTTCTAAATATGGCGAACCCTTTTTTACATCTGCGGGAGAACCTAGTGAGCCCCAAGAATTGACGCACCTGTGTACGCCCATGGGCTTCGGGAAGTCAGCGACGCACTGAATCTTCAGGATTGCCGGTTGCACTCATGTGGCAGAAATTTCGTAGCCGAGGTAGTCTACTTTTTCGTAGCAAAAATGGCACATGCTCAAACGCAGCCTCAGACCCTGTACACGGAGGACGTCTTAAAACATCCACAGGTGGTCGAGTCCTTTCACTGTCGTCGTCGGTCGCAAGATGTCATTCATGTACGCGAGTGCCATGGTGCATCGCAGGGGACCCAGGACGGCTCCGATCGCCGAACCATATGATATCCAAACAAACTCGTAACGGCCGTTGGACGTCCGTAGTTACAAGCGGTTTTGTGTCTCTACTATTCAGAGATCGGAATCTGGCAGTAGACCAATGTGAGGTCTAGACTCGTGGAGCAGCACTTTCCTTTCAGGTGGTCAAGCTCATCATAAATCAATGGCAACGGCTACAGGTTCATTTTTGTGACACCGTTGAGAAACAGCCTTTACAAAAGTAAGCACAGCAGCACAGCCAACCGAAAATTCCCTCTCGTTTGACCCCTTCTCAGTTGTCAGAGTGCTGCCATACTCATGTAATGCATGCTCACATGAATTCGCCTTAATTATCGCACGGGAAGTCCACGAAAGGTAGAAAAATAGTGCTCGCATTCCATGCCAAAATAGCCGCTTCAACTACAATAACTTTCGGCGCATCCGAACTCAAAACGCGGTATGAGTGGCACGCACCTCAATGCGAAAGTTTGCATCCAAGTTTTGCTACACTTTATTTCGCAGATATTTTCACGTTTTAGAAGCTTTTTACAAGCGCCTATAAATGTTCACGGAACACTAAAACCGTGAAAAAGGAATTCTGCCCCTGCATTTGTGCGGCCACCTTTAACATCGCATGTTTTCGGTAGCTTAAAAGAACCTCGAACTTTTTTGAGAACCTGTGCAGCAACTTCTTTGTTCATCATGCACGGACACACAAAGCATCTGCAGCGTACTTGTGGGGCCGCCGACCATTGGCGGAGCTGATGATATGGTTCGTCTGTGTGCCGCTCGCGGAAGCTGGCCCCCTCATGGTGCTCCTCGGCCACAGCTTCGTATCCGAACTACTTGGGCCATTGTCCATCGATGTGGCCCATGCAGATGCCTTGGCAGCATTCCTGTTTGAGAATATATTCGCTCGAGACAGGCGGATTGTATGCCGCTGAAAGTGAACTTCGCAAAGCCGTTATTTACACCAAGACGCGGTTATTACGAGATTGCGAGAGACTGAGAGAAGTGCAGCGAATTAATGTAAGTGTACCAGAGAAAGCTGACAGCAATCTACGCCGCTGCAGATACGCTGGAATATAATATCGCTGCGTTGTGCACTTTTGTGAGACTATTACTGACATTCCTAGACTAAACAGGCATTGATCAGGTACAGCAACGCTACCTGGTGCTCTGAAGTTGGAGAACTGTTTGAGGAAGTGGCGTCTAGAACGTCTGGGATCGACCGAGGAGCGCATATAAAACTCCAGAGACTTTGGGAACAAAGCGCTACAGTCGCGTTAATCGGGGGGGTGTCCCCCCCTGAGATTCGTCCCGCGAATGATACGAGCAGTGCATGTGTTACGGGGAAGGAGCAGGAGCGAGAAGGCCTCTTCCCTTCCACAGAATGGCTCAGCATAATCAGATGTTCAAAAAACAGTGCTGTCATAATTACAATCTGGAAACAGTTAAAGCACATCCCATGATTGCTTTTACTTTTACTTCAAGCCTGTGCTTTTCTGGCATTGAGCCAATCTGTGATTGAGACAGATGTTAAAAGCTAGTCCTGCACGTTCGAGGGACGGCGCTGGGCAAACCCTCGAAGCTTTCTTCGGGGTCTTTCTCTTGTTCAGACCTGGCGAACGTTTTAAGAGTGCGCGAGACAGGCGCTGATAGATGCGACTCTCCCCTTGCTGACATGCATAAAACTACTTCTATCAGCTGGTCAAATTTATTTTTAAAAAAGGAAATAAGGAAAACACTGAGAAATGTCCACCCCATCATTTTCAGTTTCATGAAACTGCCGGTCCGATTAGAAAATTGCCAATACCCCTTCCATCTCGGGCCAACACTCCTATGAGTCAAAAATAAAGGAGTATGGAGACTCAGATTATAGAGAGAGAAAGCGATGCTGGTTAAATGCTCTAGAAATAGAACAACCGCTGAATTGGAATGCTTAAACGGCACAATTGACGCAGGCTTTAATTTCGAAGAAAGCTGCAAAGCATAACTTTACACTTGGCGCTAGAGGTCTGCACAAGCCGTTATCTAGGCCCTACTCGCCGCTACTTCTCCGAACCCGACCGCGGCCAGCTATCAATTTCTAATGTCGGGCCAGGCCTGGTGCTCATTCGGTCGCGCTCGCGCAAGCCCGTTTGCTTTTCATCAAGAAATTTCGCTCGTTAAAAAAAAGGGGGGGGGGGGGGGAGGAATACAACAGCAGTAAACAGATATCAGTGTAGCAGTTGAAAAAGTTGCAGAAAAAAGAAGCGTAACATTGGCTTCGTACCATGACAAGTGCTTGCTTAACATCGGCAAAACAAAAAAAAACTTGATTATAAAAAGAGGACTGCATGCCATCCTTTTCAGTGGCTCGTAAGGCAACACTTTAGGAAAAAAAGTTTGAAAACATGGCTTTAGCGCAAGCGTAACCTCTTCCCGTCGTAAGCGCACAAGGATGCTTAGCGTCCTAGCGCACTATGAGCGCATTGTCACGGTCCTATAACTCTACTCCTATGGCGAGGGGACTTCGTACAGCAGTGAGAAATATGGAATCATATCGTTTTCAAATAAGAGAGCTCGCCTTTGAGCAAGGCTGGCAGCTTTAAAAGGCCAAACACTCTCCAGATACAAAAAGCGGGATTCGCAACTCCAAAGGACCACATCCGCATGGGTTACGCAAAGGTTGTCATAAAATACAAAGCGTCTTCAAGTAGCTTTTCGTAGGTCAGGAAGACAGGCGAAGATACCTTTCTACCCAAGTGGAAAGCATGCGTCGTTGAACAATGCGGCACACTGTGCAACATTCAACTGTGCATTAGGCACTATACAGGGTTTGTAGCTGGACGCTAAGGGCCTTTCGCTAGCGGATGTTTTGGAGACTTTTCTCGTCGACTGTCCAATTTGCTCCTCTGCAACCCTACAATCAGCTATGCTTCTACTGACAGTGGTGGCTCTGTCGGTACTTCGGGCTACACCCGCATCTGGAACATGTTAGGACGGGGGGTACGTGGGGCCTCGAAAGTCGTGTACCCCCCTGAAATTTGCGTGGATTTACGCCACTAATGCGGCATATTTCTGACCCCTATGCAGAGTATACTAGCTTCATAACAGAATGAAGCGGCACTATACAGGGTGTTCCATATTATTGAATAGAGATTTTTTTTCTTTTAAAACCTACGAAAGGTACTTAGTTGTGGTGTCTGTAGTTTCATCTTACGTGAAGGGGGACATTACGTGATAGAGTGCAATGAAGTGACTAATAATTAACAAAAATTAAATGATTAACTTTTATATATTTAGTTTTAGTGCACAAGGTTATACTGATGCATTGATGCTGTCCAAATCGAAGGCAACCACAGTTTTCGAGATTTCACAACTGGCACCATGCTTAGAAAATACGTGAATACCCTTCAAGTTCGCTTTCCCACGTTCCTTGTTGATAAAATGGGCGTCTCTTGAATCAATCGCAGACGAAGTTTACGTCTTTTAGGACGCAGATGATGTAGACGTGATTGTCGTGACAATGACACGTACAGCAACGCTTTCTTTTAAACATGTAACGTGGCGACCACAACTTAAACGCCTGCGAAACGTTTATTGTCTACGCTACATATCCCGAAGCACGATGCTGATTAGGAAATCTTAAAAAGTGGGCACGCCTTCTGAGTCGAAAGCCTTCAGTTTCTCAGTACAATCTTGTGTCCGGGCTCTATTCGAATTTTACAAGGTTTATCGGTCTATTTTCGTTAATTACTCGTATTTCCTTTGTAGCCAGTCGCTTAATTACCACCCGCCATGCCGTTTAATTAGCCTGCAAAGACCGCACTGCCGTATCTTTGAGCAATTTTCAAAGAAAAATGTCTATTGAATAGTTATAAATGGCCTGTATAAAGCCGGCCATCCAAGGCCAACTATTGGCACTCTTACTCGCCCCTTCCTCAACCTTTCTGAGATGACTTCTCTTTTGACTGGCGCGGTATACATAGGCTGTGTGCACTGCCATTAAACAGAACAGTGTTAGGCAATGGTAATAATGTTACATCTGCGACGAACGCAGCGTCCAAAGCCGCCAAAAAGAAACACCGTAGACGCGGCTATGGCTGCCAGCACTGGAAACGTTCTTCCTGGTTCGACCTTCGGATGTTGTTCGGCTTTGATCGGAGACGCCCTGTGTACGGCTCAGAGCTTGCTTCGTTTACTAAAGCAGATAAAGGCGCACACTGCCAGTCCGACGAAAAGGTTGGAGTGGGGCGCTTAATATTACTCTCAGATAAGTTACTGGCAACCTGTCTGACGAATGGTTGATGTCATTACGGGACGTGTAGCTTTGGTAAACGATTGAAAAACCAAACGCAACTCAACTGTCTCATATACTTGTCTTCGTCCGTCGTCTGGTGCAAAGCCGCTAACGGCAGAACGGAACCACCGAGCCAGGCAGCATGCTAAATACTGGGATGGTTGATGCAAGGTCGCTGTTATGCCCGTCATGAGTTCCACCGCCATCCCATCAGTCACATCTACGATGATTTTTGTCCGGCTACGGTGACCGATCACCCAAAATGATATTTCCGAATAGAATGGACCCTACGCTATCCTTTGCCCCACCAATGGGATGTCACCGCATAGCACGCCATATGGCAAGCGGCCGTCGTTCGGCGAAAATTCAGTCAGCGCCCATGTATACCGTTTCAAGCGCTGCCATACTAGCAGAATTTAAATGGCTGCTTACGGTGGAAGATGTGACACCCTTTAAAAAAAAATTGCGCGAACTTGTTTAAGAGCAGGCAAACATCGTAGTTGCGACGCTTGAGCTCTCACTCGGCAAGCCATACAAAGCAGGGTTCAGGCACCCCGTCTCTTACCTGAACAAATCGTTAGCACATTCCAATAATTCAACGCCTTCTGAACGCGTGATAAAAAAAATCGCTTAATGTGTCAGTTGACTCTATCGTGGGCAGAAGTGCAGTGGTACTTGCGAACTGAGCTTGAATTTTGCTGCAGACAATCTCCAAAACTGCATGCACTACACGGGTATGAGAACGGCGCAAAATTAAAGCGGGACAGCTTTCCCAGCCTGCAAGCTCGAAAAATTTTGGCCTGACCTCAGACTGATGTACAGGAGCCGGTGAACTTAGGATATGTGTTAAAAAGCGTGCCTGTAGTTGGTCAGCCGGCTACTTGTTTTTTTAGATTTTTCTGCATCAAATGGCGCTGTAAAAGACACGGAGAGGCAGACTCACTGAAGAACGTCTGGAAAAGAACCATGAACGATTTGTGGCGAGTACGCAAAATGCAGCTCGGTTTAAAGTGGTCGCCTGTGGCAGGTCATGGTTATCCACGGCCGAGACTGGGGCTGTGTTCAGCGCTCTCCTGCCACAGAAATATTATCTGAGTGTACTGATACGAGATCCACAGAATTCAATGACAGGGTACTGTGCCTGCTCTTCACTTTGAGTGATTTGTTTTCTGTGCGGCATACTGGCACCACAAACTATATACCTGCTAGCTAATGCAGACGTTTGGACCGTACCTCAGTTCGTTTCCAGTTAATGAGGTATCAATGTCGCCGTGCATGGCCAGTGACGTAAGCGCAGGAGGGGTCGACCGCAGCAGCTCTGACCACGGCCAGGAATGGAAACAGAATAACGCGGCGCTGGTCCCCCTGGGCTGCTCTCCTTGTGACGGCGGAGTCTGGGGAGAAAATCGGCGTAAGCGGGGAGGATGAACTCGTGGTACGCGCCACTGAGGCAAATACTTTGCAGAAGCAGACTGAGCTGAGCTGTCTTCGCGGCCGTTGGCCTCTTCTCTTCTTCTCTGATGACGGTGATACTTGTTGTGGTGACGATGATAATGCAGATCCAAACAACTACCGGCGCATACACAACCGGATGGCCGAGACGCACTTCTGGCGCTCGCAGCTCACGAAGCCTAGGTATCATTAAAAAAAAAAAATCCGGGGGCAGGACCAGTGCAATGCGGCAGCCTGAACAATAGTTGTTGCACTATTGTTTCTTTTTAAGCATGAAATGGCTTTAGCTTCTCCCGCTTGATTGATCTCAATATAGCATCGCCCGTAATTGCTGCCAAACTGACAGTTGCGCTCCGTGCTATACTTTAACAAATGCTGAGGAAAACTTTGAAGTTCTATTCAAAAAAATTTCCTTTTCGCCGGAATTTTAAAGAATAAAATTGGGCGAAAATAGAATTTTGCGCGTTTTCGGAAATTTCGAGAATGGAAATTGCCTCACTTTTTTCCAAATTGGCGCAGTTTTGTAGCCACTGTAGTGAAAAACGGCTTCAAATGAGTTCTCGGCCTATTAAGGGGAAGTTTTCGCTAACGGTGTGAAAGATTACTGAGCGTAACGGGAGCCGGTATAACGCATGTAATTTTGGACTATTTGCTCATCGCCGAAGCCACACAGACAGTGCGGTGTGTGTTTGCATTGAAAGGGGCTTTATTCCTTATCTTGCGTACCGCATACTTGAAGATAGCAATTATCTCGGGGCCAGCGTGTCTCACACGATAATACGAGCACGGTGACATTGCTAGCATGCGGCACGCTGCCAACCCATTTGTTTTCATCGTGCAACTGTCCTTTGGCCTGCTGCTTCGTGCCGGCGATGGAGACACTGCACAAGCCGGGGTGGCTAGGACTGCGCAGGGGCTCAACGCTACTCAATACCACGTGCTGGATCCGCCGCCGTATACATCGGGGGAATTGCACCGTCAACACCGGAACGAAGCATGCTCGGAGCTCTTGGCACATGATCTACGTTCAGCGCCACTGCTCTCCACCGCTATAAAGCCCCTGTCCTGGATGAACTCGGCCACTGGGCACGGTGGCACTGCTAGCATGCGGCGCGCTGACAACCCGTTTGCTCTCATCGTGCAGGCGAGGAAACATTTCGGAAATTGCATCCGCTCAAGTGACCCTTTTCTGGTAGTGCTGCCGTGCCCACCGTTTTATATCCTTGTTCTTGATGTCGGCTTGGCATTGAGAAAATTGCGGCTATTAGGTGGTGATATTGAAACTAACCCGGGTCCCGATCTATCCCAAATTTCAAAACAGTTGAAGGATATTGCCGTCGACAAGATATGAAAGAAAAACGCTTGGTAGACATAGAGAACAAGCTTGGCCTCCTTGCAGTCCGAGAAAGCAGAGTTGAATCCTTTCAACAACAAATAGCCTGCATGAACCAAGTCATAGACACACTTCAACAAAGGATTGACGGTCTAGAAAACCGCAGTAGGTGATCCAACCTAATTATCTATGACCGACCAGAAAAAAGAAGATAAAACTAGCGAGTCGTTAGAGAAAACAGTGCACAAAGTCATTAATGAAGACACTCTAGAGCTAGAAAAGGTTGCCATCGAGCGTATACATAGGTTGGAGAAGCCCGCTGGAGACAAATCTCGACAGCAATGATGAAGTTACTTGACTACAGACAAAAAGTTGCAATCTTAAGTCAAGGTTTCAAACTCAAAACAACTGACTATTAAATTGGTGAATACTTCTCTAAAAGAATACGAGACATACGGAAGAAACTTTGGGGCAGTGCAAAATCAACTCGCGAAAAAAAGGAAAAAGTATCCCTTCGTTATGACATCAACAAGTGCGCATATATTTGGGATAAAGAAAAGAACGACAAAGTACCGATGCAAAAAAAAAACGACAGAGAAACAAGCCGCCGAGTAACCCGTCAAACTGCACAAGCCGCACTAGCAAAAAATTGAGATTGATAAATGTAAATGCCCGCAGTGTCCTAAATAAAACAGAAGGCTTAGAAAGCCTTCTAGTCGACTACGGTCCCGATGTTGTGGCCATCACGGAAACATGGCTATCACCCGCTGTATTCGACCACGACATTGCCCCGCCATGCTACACAATCATCCGGAAAGGCCGGCCTTCACGAGGTGGAGGCGTGGCCTTACTGATAAAAAATTCTCTTCACTTCGTCCTTCTTCCTGAGGTGGACAACGCTGAAGCAGTTTTCTGCAAACTATTGTGCGATGGGACGTCGGTTATAACCGGCTGCGTTTATCAAAGCCCTTCCTCTGACAGAACATGTTTTTCAGCAATTCAAGAATATATGCAGCGTCATGTCCATCAATCCAGGATTATTCTTGCGGGAGACTTTAACCTTGCCGACATAGACTGCGCCACAGTGCACCACTCATCAGAAGCGCAAATAGACATAATGCTCAATTTTAACCTTCATCAACTAGTCACTAGTCCTACTCGCATTCAAGGTTTAGCAAAAATTATCCTCGACCTCATATTTCTTAGCCACCATTTCCCTATAAGTGAAACAAAAATGGAGTTGAAGGGATAGCTGACCGCAGTATACGCATGTACGTGCACAGTCCAGCTTGATCATTGCACTACTATCCTGTCAACCGTAAAGTTTTTTCAACTTGCATAGGGCAGATTATGCCAGCATACTAACCTATCTGTCGCATGAATTCGATTCCTAATTGGAAAAAGCTTCTGAAGAATCTAGTGGCTCAAATACTTTATGGCTACTTTTTAAGAGCATCATCCTGCACTGTGTAACAAATTTTATCCGAATGATAAAAAAAAACCGCGCTTTAAGAATCCATGGATCACACGTGAAGTCATTCATGCTAAACGGCGCGTAAAACAGCTTCGTAGGGTTAACAAGATCAGCCAAGAATTATCCACAACTTTGAAGTGAAAGTCTGCGGTAATGCAGTTCAAGCAAAAACTAAAGGATTCGAAACAATACTACTACACTGTCACTTTCCCTAGCTTCCTGAAAAACAGCCCACCAAAATTCTGGAAACATCTGCGCAGTACTCAACCAACGACAACAAAACTAACCAAAGACGAGAAAAGTACCATGGCTAATCAATACAATAATTTCTTCCAGTCAGTCTTCACGAAAGACAACGGTTCACTTCCCCCTCTCCCGCCACCCCGTGCCTCAGTGTTTGATCCCTTAACAATAACAGACGCCGGAATCCAAAATCTTCTCCTCAACTTTGACCCTAAAAAAGCAAACGGTCCTGACGAAATTACAAATAAATTCCTAAAAAAATACGCTGAGTGGTGCAGTAGATATCTAGGGCAGATTTTTCGCTAGTCAATGTCAACTGTTAATCTGCGACATGATTGGAAAACGGCTAAAATAGTACTGATCCACAAGACAGGAGACCAAAATATTGTTTCTAATTTCAGACCTATATCGCTCACCAGCACTTCATGCAAAGTACTAGAGCATATCATATTAAAACACATAACAATCTTTATTGAACGCGAAACTATACTCAGGCCCCACCAGCATGGTTTTCGATCGCACTTATTTACCATCACTCAACAAACAGATGTAGTTCATGACCTTGCTTTTAATCTTAATAATCGTTCTCAAATTGACATGATTTTACTTTATTTATCTAAAGCTTTTGCGCCAAGCTCATTTCGAAAATAGAACAAGCTATTGGGAAGGGAGAAGTTTCCGCTTGACAGACTTTTTAACAGACCGCTTCCAGTTTGTTTTTTGTTCGATCATACGCCATCTGATATCGTACCTGTCATATCTGGAGTACCATTAGGCTCAGTTATTGGTCCACTGCTATTTCATATTTTTATTAACGATATACCCAAAAATATAGGGTGCAAAATCAAACTCTTGCTGATGACTGGGTGTTATATGAAGAAATTACCAGCCATGACGACCATCTTGTTTTTTCTGGTTCCCTTAACATGCTAGCCGAGTGGTGCTCCAAGTGGCAAATGTTTATTAACGTAAATAAATCAGCGTCAATGACGATAACAAGAAAAAAACCCGCCATCTCACTTCACCTATACTTTAATAACATGCCTCTTTCGAAGGTCGATCAACATAAATACTTAGGCATAACATTTACATCAAACCTCAGATGGGAAACACGCAACTAATATTACAACTTCTGCACTGCGAAAGCTATTTTATCTAAAAAGACGCCTAAAGCTCGCTCTAATGAATATTAAGCTTCTGGTGTACAAAACATTTGTGAGACTTATTTTGGAATACGCTAACACAGTTTAGTTTACTTACACAGCAACTAACATAGCTGAACTTGAAGGCGTGCAACTAAAAGCCGCAAGGTTCATTCACAGCAAATACCGTTCTACTGACTCACCCTCGCGTCTGTTAGCCTGTTCAGGCCTTAACACACTACCGACGAGAGCAAAACAAGCTCGACTTCAGTTCCTTTTTCAAATGATCCATCGTCAGTAAAAAATGATACCACGCAGTACATTTCATATTCGCAAGCAAGAAAAACACGGCATGAATACGAGCATACGCTAAATGAGCATTCTTTTTTTAACAAAACATTTAAGTACTCATTTTTTCCTAGCGTAATCAGAGAATGGAATGGACTTAGCTCGTCATTAACAACGACAAATTCATTATCCAGGTTCGTTTCACAGTTAGAGCTTATCACAAGATTATTAAGATATTCTGATGTTTGTTCCCGATACTCTCTTAAGTAGTACTCTCAGTAAGTGGAATTAAAATCCAGTTGCTTCATTCAAATTTCACGTTTCTGCTTATCTCTATGACGTGCACATTTGTTGTTCATTGTATTCTACGCTGTTTTCTATTGTATTCTGCATTACCTTATTTCTTGTATTTTTGATGAATTGTGCCGTTTCTCCGTTATTTTTGACACTCACACGTATACTTGTACGCGATCAAGAAATCCTTTTAACGCCCTTCTGCTAGGCTCTCAGCTGAGAGCGGAAGTATAGTAAAATAAATAAAAGTAAATAAATGGACACCCGCGCACGCGGGTCTCGAGGGCAACGAAGCGGCGGACGCCGCTGCCCGCGCGCTCACTCTTCAGCCATCGCCATCGCCTCCCCCGATGTGGACTCCGACCCCAATTCAACTTTTACCTTTAAGGAAATCGCCCAACGTTACCAACATTTGGCCATCCAATCTTTCCTAAGCCCTGTAAGAGCCTCACGGAGACGGAAGAGCGTTTGCTTGCTCGCTCCTGTACTAAAACACTGGTGTCCAGCAGTCCTAAATCTTTTCGACCCTGCGTGCACAGGAAAATGTCCACACTGTGGGGAAAAGTGTTCAGACATTTTCCACATGGTGTGGGCATGTCAATCAACCCCGCACCCTCCCTCTATCGCCAACCCTACCCGGGAGGACTGGGAGGCGGCCCTGGTCGGCTGCTATAACTTAGCGAGGCAGAAGGCCCTGGTCGGACGTGCCCGAGCCGCAGCTACAGCCAATGGGCTAATGTAATGAGCAGTCCACCTAGCGTTTGTAAGGAACGGCCCCTTTTGGACCGCTCCACTCGCTCCCTGCAAATACTTCGGCCAATAAAGTTTTCAGTCAAGTCAGTGAGTCATAGAATCCGCCGACACGGCAAGCGAAAAAGAAGCGCTATGGCACTGTTTCACACGCCACAGCGCTCGTCCACTCGTCAACGACCGTAGCAAACATTAGCGGCAGAGAACCACCAGGGCAGTTGACGAAGATGGCAATTTCCAACACACAGTGCAGGAGTTTATCTGCCATTAAGCCTGAGGTCGTCATCATCATCGTCATCAATTCCACACAAGAGAAGCCGCGCTGCAAGGCTCAGAACCAGACCCCTCGGTCTGCGTACTTTTCACAAAGACTGTACATGGCGCTCGTTAGGACTGATGCTTGGGCGAGTTGGTATGCCATGTTCAAGAAGAACAGCGCGAAAAGACAAGGACCACAGCGCTTGTCTTTGTGTATCTTCCTGTGGTCCTTGTCTTTTCGCGCTGTTCTTCTTGAACATGGCGGAGCCATGCAACCGTCACCGAAACCCAGGTGCATGGGGGCCTTTCTAATTCTGGCGTGAATTATCGGGAGATTACTTATTTTATGGCTTCAAGATAATTGATAAAAAATAAGAAAAATAGCCACATGCCGCCGGTGGTATCTGAACCCACGACCTCCGATTTTCGCATCCGGTGCTCTACCAACTGAGCTACGACGACTTTCTTTTCTTTATTGCCAACTTCAGCACGTCGTTTACAAGCCAATCCACGCGAAGAACACAACACAGATGCTAAAAATACGTCACACTGAGTTACAACGACGGCTGTCTAATCTTCTGCTTTCGGGGGTATTTATGTGTATACTACAACCGAACCATGAGAGTGTTCACCAGCGCCACCCTCGTCCATAGCGGCGAACGTGGTACGTCCCATTATACCGGGAGTGCCCCGAACATAAAGTTTCTTACTGTAAAATAGAGGGAAAGCTGGCGGCTTTTCACTTCATCCATAGGTGCCCATAGGTGCCCGAGGCGTGGCGGGAAGACAGCACACCGGATTGACATCTAGTGTCTTCATGACTGTGCTACGAATTGGATTTTTTGTTGTTTAGTTTAGTTTTTTGGGGGGTTTAGTTTGGCGCCAGCTTTCCCTCTAGGTACTATTTAGAAACGCTATGGCGAAATGAGAACGTGATCGACCGGTGAGGGCGGAAGCTGTGCGAGAACCCTCTTATGCTGTCTATGGTGCCAAGTCTGCCAGACTCGAGTCCCTCGTTAATGAAATGAACAGAGAAGTGAAGGGAAAGGCGGTGCTCGTTATGACATACATGACGGAAGCGAACAGTCACCGAAACCCAAATGCATAGGGGACTTCTTTTTAAATTTCTGGTTTGAATTTCTTGTGTTCTGTGTTTGTTTCCGTGAGTGTCGTCCCTTGTTAGGGAGCGTCCTTTTCGCGTCCTCGTGTTCTTTGGGCACCTCCCCGCCATTTTACATCTGGACAGGCGGCAACGGTGGTGGCGGTGAGCGCTCTTTCGGCCCTGGAGTCGGTCGTCCCTTGCGTTCGACGGCAGATCCGCGTACCCGCGGGCCCTTCGGTGTTTCTTGAAAAGTGAACCCCTGCATGTGTGCGTTTGCGTGTTAATGCGAAAGTCCGTGCGTCCGCGAAATCCGTCACACTAAGACGTCATCAATGGCATAATTGCTATAACTCATATACTCTTGGCAATTACTAATGGGTGATTAGTAATGATGCGATTAGTCATTAATAAGTAAATAGTAAAAAAAACAAAACGTTAAAAGATAAAAATAAAACTAAAGAGAAAATTTAAAAACGAGAAAGTACAGAATTATGAAAATAAATGAGAAATTAAACAAAAATGAAAAGGAACAAAAATACATAAACACCAGTTTAACAAAAAATAAAGAAACAACCGAAAAAATGCAATGCCTACAGGCGCCGTGGAAAAAAACCCGCGTTCTAGAAAGTTCTTTGCTTTCGCATTCCTACACGTAAGCACACTTATGTGCCCTCAGAATTTTTTATTCTGTGCGTTTCTGTACTTGTCGGTGTTCTTAAGAGCGCGCCTGGCAGAGAAAAAGCAGGCACTGCGGAATGTTTACGAGAGAGCTGCGAGCGAGAAGCATTGTGTGTGTGCGGTGCTCGACAGTGCGCGCGCGAGAGCAGTATGTGCGAATTGTCAGCGAGTTTTCTGGTCCATTGATAGGTTTTCTTTCTAAATATATAAAGTTGCATGCTTTTCTACGCACGCGTTTAATAGTGCGTTAATTTGTGAAAATCTGACAATAGCGCAGCTTACGGCACACCTTGAGTGCAACACTTCACTGAACGGCGATATTGGCTGCCGCCTATTTTTTCATGTCAAGGGAGGCCGATTTGTAACACCCACTTCCCCACCACCCAAAAAAAAAAAAAATTGAAACAAAAAACGGTGTAAAATCAAAACTGGGACAGAACTGGCTGTTTGTTTTCGGAAGCTTCGGAACACATTCCATTATCCGAATAAAAAGCCCGAGTACACGATACGTGGTTTCAAAACATAAAAACGCGTTTATTTATTTTATCCTTAAATAAACATGTTCCTTTAACAACTCTATCAGCGATAGCGCTGTAATCTATTCAACTGTGATATCTGCAGAATTTCCCTTTCGCAGGATTCTGCATGACACACTTTGGTCTTTCTTCGCTTAGCTGCCGCCAACGCTACTAGCTAACTTTCGAGTGTGCACGTGCGCGTCGCATGTTTCGAGGAATATTATACACGATGACAGCTCCAGCAGTGCCTAGAATTTATTGAGAGTCACGAGATGACAACAGTGCGTTTCAACCCTTACTGACGTGCATCCATGCATGCACCCAAATGCGAGTGGGCTCAGCGCTGAAAACTGCGTCCTCTCTCCACAAAGGCCGGCGCCCGCCGGTCGATCAATCATCCTGACAGATGGGCTTGACAGGCGAAACTTGTTCTGAATCTGAAGTGAGTGAGTGCCAGTTGTTCATAGGCCGAATTCAAGCAAGCGCGAAGGACTGGAAGGAGGCGAATGTCTCCACTTTCGAGAGCCGCAGCCCAGCGGGAGGCGCAACGAGCGCCTACGAGCCAGAGATACCCAGAGACTCACCAAGCACCGCAATCCTCCGAGGCCAGTTTAAAATAGCCGCACGGGTTCCCAGCTGCTTTTGCGTCTTTTAGTTTCCACACCTATCCCGCCTCAAAATGTGCTGGGCGGGTGGGACAGCCACCGGTCTGACCAGAATCGTAAAACTAATTAAAAAACAAACTCTCTTCGGCAACCAGCGCAAGTGCCCGGAGCCTCTGCGCGAATAAACCCCTCGCCCCCCCCCCCCCCCCCAAAAAAAAAAAAAAAAATCCCCGCGCTGTGCCCGCCCGCGGGCTGCTCGAAGTGAAGAATAGTTTTATTGCCCATTTTGTGAGACAAATCCGAGGCTATACATGTGGTTGCAGCAGCGAGCGTTTCGAATGAAAGCAAACCGGTGATGTTTTTTATCTTATTTTTTCCTTGCCCTGGGAGGTCGCAGACGGGCGGTACGCAGCATTCTCTCTACCGCTTTCATTTTTAAAAATTGTCTGTCGAGCCATCGCGACACCAGAAACTACCCGGAGCGTTTTCGTTTCTTGAGCATTTATGAGTACTCCCACAGCAGAACTCATCGCAGCCTTTGATAGCACTTCGATGTCTGGACTAGCTCGTTCTCTTTACAATGTGCTTCCATCTACCGGACTGTTCCTCAAAGAAAAATGGGGTGGATCTCGCGTATATGGGTTTCACATGCGTTGTCTCCTCATCATGGTCAATTGCAATGGCTCTGGATACGCAGCACATTTCCTTTTCATGCGAAAACATTATATGGCACATTGGCAATGAAACCGGGCGTTGTCGGCGTTGTTCAGCAACAGTGTTCAAAACAGTGGTGTAAAAGAAAAATTAAATTAAATTGAAGGTAAGGCTGAGCAATTCACCAAGACAGAGTGCTACTTCGGTTCAGAGTCGGTATGTTCAAACGCTTCCTTCAGTTGAGGAGTCATTTGGCAGAAAAGAGATTTCATCGAAACAACAGATTCAGAGTGCCGGTCCATCATTCTAGTTTTTCATAATCTGTGTAGTCCAATTATTAAAACATATCAAGAGGTTCGTCAACATATTGTGCTGCAGTGAGGTGTCGAATGGCATCAGAAGTCAAATAAATTCGCTTTTTCAAGGTCCGTTGCAAGACATCCCAGAACAGAATTGCGCCTTTACAATTGATGAAGCAATGTTTCATTCTTTGAGGAATAACACAGACGCGGCAGGTCACGTACGACACGAAAGGGCCCTTTTCCGGAAGCCAAATCCTCAAGGGCAATGTTTCCATATGAAACATGCATAGGAGAGACTTAGGCATGCAAAGTGAACGTAACTTTTTTGTGCCCGCGTGAGGATATCATGTCCTGGCAATCCAAAGTACATCGAGTGATAAATAGGAGAAGGTAAAAGCGCAGAAATCAAGTCTTTGTGCAAGTGTTCTCGCGACACTGAAGATAAGGACTTTGTTGAAAAACGGACTGCCAGAAAACGCACAGCAATACTTACCACATGCATAACCCCCCATAAATAAGCACGGTCAATGAAGTTAGAGGACACAATCGTTGTGGGAAAACGATTAAATAAATTTGTCTGCAAAAGCGCTCGAAGTATTGGGTGGGAAATGCTACGAAAAAAACATAATGCGGGCGGCAATCTATCGCCCACAAAGATGGACAAACCTAGCCCACCTGTGCTGACAGGTCGGAAAAGGTAATCACGTCGCATGGCTTCCACGAAAGAACCCGAACAAAAGTTGCAAAAACTCTATGAAAGCGATGAATAGAAGTCCTGGAACAGTGAAAAATCGACAAAACATAAAAGTATTAGTTTTTGTTGCTAGAAACAAGTTACAGGCGATAGGCCAGCGGAATATTGACAGACCACTTGAGAAAAATGTCTGAGCATAGCACTGTACAGCTGATATGAGATTTTTACAATAGTTACCACTGTGTCTGCATGCGCTTAGTGGCACGCCAAGTTACTTGAGCGGTACACACGTCCATGCCAACCCCGCATATTCAACTGATGTAGATCCACACTATCCAATCCTCAACCACAAGTCAGGGAAACGTTTATTTGGGCACCCGAAGCTGTGCCGAACGGCTCAGTTAGACGAACAACTTAGATTACGCTATCCGCATTAGATAGCGTAATGGGCCTATGGACATCTCTACACATTGCAGTTTTCGTTTATCAGTGCTCTCTGGTATCAATGCAATGTGACATTTTGTAAACGTCTGCAGCAGAACTGTGATATTCAGACTGCCAGTGAAAATATTAGGTAGAATGGGACTCAAGAGGGACTAAAATCTTTTAATAGTAGGCCGCGTTTTCAGTGATGCTAGACTGCACTGCAGAACTTCTATCGCTACTTCTGTTCGATCCAGAGCGATCATTAGGGTTACACACGCACTTAAGGTCACCCGTCAAACCAGCGTGACACTCAGATTCAAGAAGAGAATCTAGGTTTCTCATTTTTTTAAAGGCTACGTTTCTTGCCTGCTCACAGAAAGCGCCAACATTAATCCATCCCCACAACTCGATATACATCCCAGTCGTAACACATGAACCGCCCCTCCTTATCTACTCGTTAAAGGTGAGACTAGGGTATGGTCTTTTCCAGAAACAGGAGACAACCCGCCCAAAAGACCCACAGTGTTAACACGCAAACAACATAATCTGCTAGAAAATGCCGTATGGTTCTTTATGTCGTGTTATCTCTCTCTATCTTGGTCTCCTGTACAGCGACAAATCGAGCTGACTGCCCAAAAAAATTCGACGCAGTTACACCTGTTTCTGCCAAGTACGGAGTCCACAGAGATTCAGAGTTTCGAAGTTCATTTGCTGGGCGGTCGCCATGATGGACGCGCTGAAATTATTCATCCATGAGGCCAGGCAAGGAGTGAGAGGGCGAGGCATCTCTTTAGGCTACACCCTTTCTCCTAGATCTCGAGCGACGTGATAGGTGGTTCTTGGCTAGCTACTGCTATTTACTAGCAAGCAACTGCCCTCAGTCACCCCTGATGAAGAAGCCGCGCCGGCTTCGAAACGTTGGGTTTAAAATTAAAGTTTTTGTTGGAGATGTGCAGTTTATTATAAGCCTTCAAACCCAACCAGACAGGCAAATCTGTCAAAATGTTTAGTTTTAAAGCTGTGTATAGCAACGGCGCTTCACAATCGGAGAGAAAAAGAAACAGAATCGCAAAAAAAAACGACAGTAGACCGTTGCGGTTGCGTTTCGATGGAGGCGAAACGCTAAAAGCGCCCGTGTGCTGTGCGATGTTAGTGCACGTTAAAGGCAGAGGGTCGAAATTATTCCAGAGCCCTCCACTACGGCACCTCTTTCTTCCTTTCTTCTCTCGCTGCCCCCTTTATCCCTTTCTTGCAGCGCGGTTCAAGTGTCCACCGAGATGTCAGACAAATACTGTGTCATTTCCTTTGTCAAAAACCAATTTTCAAATCAACATGAATTTTCAGTAAGTAAAGTGTCGTTCTTCATAAGCGTAGCAGAAAAATAACCATAAACTCTATTTCAACACTAGTCCGGACACCTTTATTGCGCGGAACAAGAATAGAAAAAAAAGAAAAAAATATCAGTCAATTTGGGTAATTAGGCCAACTGCGGATACATGCGCTAGCATGACGTCAATTCTCGCTTGGAGCTATGTCCTACCAGGTGGCTCCAGGCTACGGCCTAATTACCACTCGAACTTTTTCCGTTCAGCAACTGTGCAAGCATCATTCGAATCACGCTTTCTTCCTAACTGCTCCTACTCATTCCGCTTAGCTCGGTGCGCATAGGGGCGGTGCCGCCTAATTAGCATCCATGTTCTCGCCCGGTGACCATCGGCTACACATTGGCAAGTCAGCCTCCCGGTGGGCAGGCGAGCAGTGGTGCAGCGCCCTAGGTTCTCACCTGGTTGCCACAGACTGCACCTTGGCAAGTAAGCCACCCGGTGGGCAGGTGAGCAGCGGCACAAGCCAGGTGCTATGGCAGGTGTTGCCATCGGTAGCAGGGGTTGCTTATGTTGGGTTGCGACCAAGGTTGCTCTTCCCGAGCAGCGTGTCACGATTAAATAGGCTGATGCCTGACAACGTGGACAGATGAGCAGCCTGGCACAAAATCGGCTTCAGGCAAACAGACAGACAGACACACAACACCCAAATGCTGAAGTGGCCACTATAAGTGCTGCTGCACGAAAAATGGTGGATATGTTTAAATTAACATGACATGTTTTCAAAGCTCTTTACAAGTGATAAATTACAGTTGGATATTTTTGGTATGAGTAAAGAGTATGACTATAGAAAGGAGTATACACTCCTAATTTTGGTGGCATGTTTTCTTCTATACAATGATGCGGAGGACACTACTATGCATTAATCAGCATGTAGTATTCACCTACAACTGCTTAATAATTTATAATCGCATTGTTCTGTCCTTCTGTTTCGGTTTCAACAGCTGAATGATGGCCGTGATGTCAATGAGTGGTTTTATGTCAAGTAAGACATCTAAAAAGCCAATATAATCGCTGCTTCATCGTTTTAATCCGCTGCAGTGTTGAAGCCAGTCCTCCTCAAGAGCTGGAATGACAATTAATGTGGAAGCAGTGATTATATTGCAGCTTTTTCATGCTTCACGTGACGTAAAACTTCCTTTTGACGTCACTGTCATCGTCCAGCTGTTGAAACCAAAACAGCACGAAAAAGAACTTTGATTACAAAATATTTAGAGGTCGGAGAATACGAGGTGGTAATCCATTAATGACAATGCCTTAAGCATCATTACAAAGAAGAAAACACGCACTCAAAAGTTAGTTGCCTACGCTGCTTTATAGTTAATCTTCTCAGTCGAATTCATGGATCGCAGGTAGTCCGCAGACCACTCGTGGCGCAGTGGTTAAGTGATGCGTCACTACCCCGGCAGGCGGCTGTTTAAAACACAGCCACCGGTGGGGCTTGTGAAACCCAGGTTGTTCTTGCCAAGCTCCCGTGAGGCTCATGCGCAGCGCCACGGTGGGCATGTGACAATTGAATTAAATTTATTTCATATCCACGTGCCACGGGGTGTACGTAGCTGGCAACGTAGTAGGCAGGTTGCTACGTGCCATGATGGCCACGTTGTGATGACATCGCAAGGTATCGTGACCTCTCTCAACCAGTCACTATTTTAATTCTCACCTGCCACGCTGGGAAGTTTCCTCACAATCCTGTGGACAGCCTGAAATCCGCCATGATATACGCACGTCGGGATGATGTTGCAAGGGCACGTGGCCTCTCTCGACCAATTAGGTAAATCCGTGTCAGAGAAGGCGGAATTTTTTTGCAAAAACGACAACCTAAATGCTACTGCATTATCAGAAAATCTCCCCTCCTCTCCTCTTTTCGTTCATAACATAATGTCTCTGCTATTCTGTTTTCTCATTAATGCGTTTTACCGACCCAGAAACTGCATACGTTGCGTAATCCTGTGGTCCGTTCCAACCCACGAGCCTCTCGCTTGTTCTGGCATAAATTATTTTCCTTCATCAATGGGGCTAACTCGAGCGTGCATAGTTTAGCCAAACAGATGCGTCGAGTGTTTACGTTATGTACGAGGGAAGCGCGCTTGGGCGTGCCCCATGGCCCCGGCGAACCATATTCGACTGCTTAGAGCACTCCTTCCTCCTCGTTTTTCTTAGGAGCCCGTTCACTCTCTCTATTCTGTTCTGGTCTGGTTTTTCTCCTCATCCTGTACAGGAAACGTCAATGCCGCTAAAGCTGTTGTTGGGATTCAGGTAGCGTGACTGGGCCGGAGAAGAGACGAGGACGATCGGAGGAAGAAAACTTGGAAACTTTATACAAGGACTATTTACATTATGTACAAGTACGGGCAACTGAGAGTGCTTCTCAGTAAAGAGAGCTTCTTAGGAGTCGGGAGTCTCTGATACCTCTCAAGAAGGGGGCTCTCTTTACTGAGAAGCACTCTCAGTTGCCCGTACTTGTACATAATGTAAATTGTCCTTGTATAAAGTTTTCCATGTTTTCTTCCTCCGATCGTCCTCGTCTCTTCTCCTGCCACCAGTTGTTGGAATCCAAGTAGCGTGACTGGGCCGGAGAAGAGACGAGGAGGATCGGAGGAAGAAAACTGGGAAAACTTTATACAAGGACTATTTGCAGTATGTACAAGTACGGGCAACAGAGGGCTTCTCAGTAAAGAGAGATTCTTAGGAGTCGGGAGTCTCTGATACCTCTCAAGAAGGGGGCTCTCTTGGCATCAAACCAGCAGCTCCTTAAATACTCTTCGTATTCCCCAGATCCCTAGCTGGGGAATACAGTTCGAAGAATGATGTCCAGTCACAGGATGGCACTGATGATTACCACCCACGGCAGGGCGGTCCTGATGCTTCTTCGCAGCTCGGTCGAGGGAAAGAGAACAGGACCCGTTCACGTTGTCGTCCCCGCGGCTTCCAGGTGGCCGCGCACGTGCGTCCGGAGGGCAGCTGCATGACACAGGAATGCTAGCTGTCTCCCCGCAGATGTCGAAAGATCCTGCACTAGTGACCGGCACGAATACGCTTGTGGGTTGTCAAAAGACCCTGCACTGGTGACCGGAACGAATACGCTTATGGTCGTCGCTGGCCTTCCTGTTGAACACTATCGTTGCTATGGGGACTCTATCGTCGCTGCTTCCGGCATTCCTGTTCGAACACGTGAGGACGCTATTGTTGTCGTTCCCTCTGGCAGTCCTGCAGTCACGTCTCCGCCGAATTCCACAGCAGAAAGGAAGCGCGATCACAACACTGTGGAGCAGGCGTTTCACAAGCGCGCTGTCAAAACGGCGCAATCGTCTATCGCCCGCCATATCTTCCAGCTAGACTTTGTGCAAATTTTTTGCTCATTCTAAGCCACTCACTCACATTTTTTTTTTCTTCTCAATGTAACCACTTCTTCAAGAGCAGTACAGAGTTAGAAAACCAGAACTCCAGTATTCCTTTTGACGTCGTAAATAAATGAAACTCGAAGCGTTCATCACGATATAGCTGCAAAAAAATTTACTCCCTAATATAAATTTAGGACACCGGCTTTTATAAAGAGAGCAAGAAGAAATGTAAAAGCTTTGTCATGGTTCACACGTGAGCAAAAAATTCTAGCTGGTTTTATTTCGCTATTTTTTGTGACTGTGCATGACAAATTTATTGCATGGTTTCTTTCTCTTCAAGAATAGTGCGATGAACGTGCGCCATATACGCATATCAATTATCAATGAAATTGGAAAATAAGGAAATTCTCCTATGGTCTCTTAGGTTTCGGTTACTGTTGTTTTCTTTCAAATGCATAGCTTATCTAAAATTGCAAATTGCGCGGTCTAACTTCCCGCAGCAACACATGGGCTTTGAGGGATGCCGTTAATGGAAGGCTCCGTGTAAATTAACACTACCTTACCCGAATTACTTGAACGTCCGCTGAAATTGCAGAGCACACAGTGGTTTTCGTATTTCACTTCCTTCGAAATGCGACCGCCACGGCCGCCATCCGGCCTGCGACATTGGAATCGGCAGCCGAACCACAGAAGTCACTGGGCCTCCGCTCTGGGCTTTTTGCCCTTTCAGGTGCGTCCCATAAGCAGTACAAGGTTATTCCAAGCATACTTCTAACAGTGAATCTTTTTGGAAGACCTGAATTATAAATGAAACATGCAGAACTATGACAGAAAAATAAAACGGATTACGCTGCGCATTATAGCAACAATTGAGAAAGAACTGCGAGATGCAAAACACTCTATAGATCTCATGAACGAATGTGTGAAAAATTCAGGAGTGAGATGAAGTTCCACACATGGCGGCTGCTTTGCCTTTCCTGTCAAAGCTGAACTTAGATATCGCAATTACGTTCCGCAAGAAGCACAGCAGTGAAACAACTGAAGCCCTTTTTGTTAGGCTTCAGAGTGGCCTCATAATTCTGGCATGATTTACCGCCTTCCGAAACTCATTTCTGATATTGAAACCATATGCCACTATAAAGAATCCAATACCTGTCTGCAGAGATTTTAACATTGACCTATTATCAGATGAGTGACCATTTTTCTAAAAAATGATATTAACTCTCTAACATAACCAGTAAATCTGCACCTCTCATGGACTATGTTGTGAAAACTTTAAATGACGAAAACTAAATGACGGAGACGAAAAAGAAAGTAAGAAGGTGACGTTTCCTCTCCCACACGAGAGCAGTTATCTATGATTAACCTTTGTGAGTCTTGTGGCGAAATTGTCCGTAAATCTTTTGCCGGCGGTTCACTCCTGTCTGTACGATTTACTTGGAGATCCCCCTCGCTCGTCTAAGGCTTTATCTATTCCGAGTCTCCGCTCCTTTGGGGCAAGCAGCAAGGGATATGCCCTGAGACCAGTGCGCGATTGTATTCGCGACTATATAATTACATCAGGTATATTCCGCGGCGAGAATGAGAATTCACTGCTTTTGAAGCGAAAAGCTTCACTATGCTAGTCAACACCGCACTTCGCGCGAGCCGGCGTATGTCGGAGCACGAGTGACGTCACGCACGGCGCAGTTTCTCTCGCTCCCTAGTCATTAGTGCGCATGCGCCACTAGTAGCACCGAGCCACAGGTGTTCCGCCGCTGCGCAGCGCCGCACCTTTCGTCAAAATAATAACTATAGTAAAAAGGTGCGGTGCTAAAAGGACTAGGGAGCGAGAGAGCAACTGCGCCGTGCGTGACGTCACTCATGCTCCGACATACGACGGCTCGCGCGAAGCGCGGTGTTGACGAGCGTAGTGAAGCTTTTCGCTTCAAAAGCAGTGAATTCTCATTCTCGCAGAGGAATATACGTGATGTAATTATACAGTCGTGAATACAATCGCACGCTGGTTTCAGGGCATATCCATTGCTGCTTGCCCCAAAGGAGCGGAGACTCAGAATAGATAGAGGAAGCCTTAGGTGAGCAAGGGGATCTCCAAGTAAGTTCTACTCAAGATCCTCAAAATCATTTTCTCAGAATCGAACTTTCGATTTTTAGTTCTTTTTCCTCTTTCTCTCCATACTTTATCCTTTCCTTTACGGCGCGGTTCGGGTGTCCACCGAGATATGTGAGACGGTTGCTGTGCCATTTCCTTAATTTCCTCAAAGCCAAACAAAACAAGTGAGCCAATGGCGTTCATAGAATTCATTGGTGTTGACAACTTTGCAAAGACCTTTCATTTTCAGGAAAGGAAAGGCGCACAACCGGCTCTGTGGGCCACTGGAGACCTCAATCTCGCTTTCACTTGGTATATCTTGGTTTAGCTTGGCTAATCCACATTAATTTTCTTCTTTTCCGTTTTTTTCTTCATTTTTTTGCAGAAATTCCAGTCGAAGACACAGCATTATCCGAATACCCCACTCATTGTCCATGAGCGCGTTTGTATGCGCAATGCACCCTGGCCAGTCCCCGCCGTGGGTATGTGCCATTAAGCCTGAGGACGTCATCATCCCACTGAGGAAATAGCGCTAAGTGGTACAAAACGACGTGAACACAGGCAGACGAAGTGCGAATAATCATCATCGAATGAGCCTGTTGCGAATCATTGTCCTACTGGCTACAACAGTCACTTCTGAGAGTTGGTAATTCATGACTGTAGACAGCGCAAAAAAGACGGGGACGTAGGAAGAACACAAAGACGAGCGCTGACTTTCAACTAAAGCTTTATTGCTTAATGCACTTAAAAAATCATGCTTCCATTCCATGAAAGAGAACTTCAGTTATCAGACCCATCACTGAGGGCTGGTTATCCCAAGCAGCAGCTCGTCGCCAATAGCGAAATCTATTTTTCCCGTTTTAAACTCACACAAAGCGAACAAGCATGAGGCACCATTCGTAACCGTTTAGAAAAAAATAACAGTGGTTCAACACATTCATTCATGGCTTCTCACAGAAGTTGAAAAAAATAGCGAATGGCGTTAACATTAAGGTTCCCTTTTCGGACCGTGACAAGCTGGCGAATTTACAAGACGCTTGTCAATAATGCTCCATTCGTTGCACAACGATGCTCTATAAGACACCAAAATCAATTTGTACAAGGCGGCCATGCGCTGTGCCGTGCCAGTGCACGTTAAAGATCCCCAGGTGGTCTAAATTAATCCGGGGCCCTCCACTACAGCAGCTCTTTCCTCCTTTCTTCTTTCACTCCCTTCTTTATCCCCTCTTATAGGCCAGTTCAGGTATCAGCCGAGATGTGAGACAGATACTGCGGCATTTCCTTTTGCCAAAAACTAGTGGCATTTCCTTTCCCCAAAAACTAGTTTACCAATTTACCTCCCCGCCGCGGTGGCTCAGTGGTTAGGGCACTCGACTACTGATCCGGAGTTCCCGGGTTCGAACCCGACCGCGGCGGCTGCGTTTTTATGGAGGAAAAACGCTAAGGCGCCCGTGTGCTGTGCGATGTCAGTGCACGTTAAAGATCCCCAGGTGGTCGAAATTATTCCAGAGCCCTCCACTACGGCACCTCCTTCTTCCTCTCTTCTTTCACTCCCTTCCTTATCCCTTCCCTTACGGCGCGGTTCAGGTGTCCAACGATATATGAGACAGATACTGCGCCATTTCCTTTCCCCAAAAACCAATTTAAAAAAATTAAAAAAATTACCTTGTTAGGAATGCGTTCTTTACTCAATCCCGCTATCGTTTGGTAAATAATATGTTGGGCAAACGGGGACGATGCATCAATGAGCGCCTCAAGGAGCATCACAACAATGTATATGAAACGATGAAAGGGCATGTGGGCATTCACTGCAGGACATGGGGCACTTTCCTTCCTCAATGCTGCAAGGACTGTAGAGATTGCACGCCGTACTTTTCCCAAACGAGAGTGTTAAGTAGACACGATAATCAGTATACCCGCGAAATTCTAGAAGCCGCAGATATAAATCGCGAGGATTGAGGACGCATGTGCCAGTAGTGCTTCTTTTGCAGTAACAGCGAGGGAAATAAGCTAGCTTTTAGGATGCAAGATACATAATGACCCTGCTGTTGTCACTTTCAACAGTTGTTAACATATATCTGTTCATGCGATTTTCGTCATGTTTTATATTTTTGGTTGTGCCTACTGTATGTACTTTCACGAGCAAAGCAATAAAGCTTCAGTTGAAAGTCAGCGCTCGTCTAAGTGTTCTTCGTACGTCCCCATCATTTTTGCACTGTCCACATTCAATCTCCTAGGTTTATATTCCTGCCACGAGCTTCTTTATCGTCTAGCGAAAATTGCAAAGAGCAATTATTCTCTTGTTTATTATGTGAGATTTTAAAATCTACTTGAATGTATGAACTGTGAAACCCTTCGTAATGAAAACGTAAATTTTGATTTTGAAAATTTTGCTTTCTACACTATAAAGGTAATTACCCAATAAACAAGTGTTGCCTTAAACATAATTATTAAGATCCTATATGTCGCTGAAAAAATATACTTGGTGTTCTGAAGAGAAAGCATTGATTTTACAAAAAATGGAAGAAAAATAAAACAAATGAGTATTACCCTGGCAGCTTAAGTATTGAAGGAATAAGTAGCACTGATTTGAAAATATGCAAGAATGCATTACGCAAAACTGGTTGGTTTATGGTATATGGGGGTTTAACGTCCCAAAGCGACTCAGGCTATGAGAGACGCCGTAGTGAAGGGATTTGGAAATTTCGACCACCTGGGGTTCTTTAACGTGCACTGACATCGCACAGTACACGGGCCTCTAGAATTTCACCTCCATCGAAATTCGACCGCCGCGACCGAGGTCGAACCCATGTCTTTCGGGCCGGCAGCCAAGTGCCGTAACCGCTCAGCCACCGCGGCGGCTCAGAACTGGTTAAATAAAATAAATTATATATTTATAATTTATGGGGTTCAACGATCGAGGCTATAAGGGACAGCGCAATGGGGGACTCCGGGTGTTTCGACCACCTGGGGTTCTTTAATGTGCACTTGCATCGCACAGTACATAGGTCTTTAGCATTTCGCCTCGACCGAAATGCGACCGCCACGGCCGAGATCAAAGCCGCCGCAAAGATACACCAAGTAAAAGGGACACAAAGTCGCTTGGGGAGATAGTTATAAATATGTAACTCAATGAAACTGACAGAATCCAGTCAACCAAGATATTAATTCCCATTACTTAACATTTGTCACTAGTTTGCCCCACTAATCATTTCCCTTTGCTGTAGTCTACCTCATATCTACCTATACCTGTGAGCAATAACTTCTACTTTCTAAACATTAGCACTGAAGAGATAAGATATCTGTAACTAAAATGGCATAAACAAAGTAGTTGGTCTTGATGGCAGTCAGACCAGGGCAATGAAAGCTAACATTGACATCTTCTGTCTTTACCTATGACAATTGTTCAATCACTCCTTAGATAATAACTGTTACCAAGTGTAAGCACTAACTCTATCCCCCCCTCTTGGCAAAAAAAACAACCGCGGAAAAGTATGTAGTCCATATACCTCCGCTCTAAGAGATGGCCTTCTCTAGAAAGCACAGCAGCTGTCGAAAGAAACAACTGGAAAGGAAGGGACAGAGAAAAAGAATGACAAACAACAGAACGCGTTCCTTATTGAAAGGTGGCCCCAGAGAGGAGCAGCGGAGAGGTGTGGGGCAACGCATTGTACGCAGCTACGAGCAAAGACACCAGGGTTTCGGCCACGATGCGAGGATGCCACTCCTTGACTTATCCGTCTTTCAATTTAGTGCTGCTGCGTTTCACGAAAACCAGAGTTCATATGTCCTCTTCGGTTGTGCCACTCACTCGATCTGTGGCCTTTAACCCTAGATATACTCAAAATTGATTAAGTGGTTCTCATATGCAAAGTAGAAGAAAACTTACGAGGCATTAACAGGCAGAAATCTGTACTGAACGTGCTCAACGCACTCTCCGAAAAGATGATCACGCAGCAGGCTGAAAAGTGCCTTCAAGAGAACATTATAGCACCTCAACAGCAAAGATTTGTTGCAAACGAATAAGCAAATGGATAAACAAATGGATCAACTTCACCACAAGCAATTAATTCCACCGGGCATCAAAGTAACATTGCTCTGATCATTCCCATCTTGCAGCGAAAATAAGAAGTTACAGTTTTGCAGACTTCACTTAAATTCTTTCATAGGGATTTATCCTGTTGGAAGAAAAGAGCGCTCATCAATTAATTCATATCAAATGAAAAATGTAGCTTTTGGAGTTTGTTATGAGCCCTATACTATTCACTTAACATAAAGGATTTTCAACACCACTGACATAACTACATTAGCCTACAGCAGCTCATAAACAGAACCAGTTTCTTCATTTAAATACCTAAGGGATACTTTTGTTTGGCATTTACACCGGAAAAAACCAATTAACAACAGCTATGAAAAAAATGACCTTTCGGATGCCACACGCTGATTAGGGCGAAATATTACTTGCATCACAATATACTACACTCCTGGTACTTCTCGTTTTCCCATTCGCATGTCAACTAATGATGCGGATCTTGGGGACAAACACAAAAGGTGTTCAAATTTATTCATACAGATTTTTCTTTGAGAAGCAGAGAACGATACGTCTGTGCGTTCAATGCAGGCTGATTATACGGTATGGCAAGCATTAATTACATAAGAGGGTGCAACAAAAAGATTATAATTAACTAAAATAGATTGATATTGATATTGAAAAATAAAATAAAATGATATTTTGAAATTGAATACATTCGAAATAGAATGCGAACCTAGTTTATAAAATTTCTGAATCAGGTTCGTGCTTCAAGATATGGAGAGTAGAAGATACACACTTAGCAGTTCGTTAAGTTGGCTTTGTTGTGTTAGATGGTAAAACATCACTGCAGGTGGTATTATTACAATAGACCTGGCCAACATTACCTTGTCCTAAAGGACGTAAACTGCGTCTGTGTTTTATTCAAGGAATGCCCATATTATCAATATACAACGTGCAAAAACCAACTCGAAGCGCCCTCAAAAACGTTCTTTTTCATCTTCCTTATCTCAAAGCATAATGCTAATTATAAAATTTTAAAAATTCAGCTGCTTCGATTTTCATGACCTTCAATTCAGCAATGTAACCTTGTGTCTTATACCTAAATGAAAAAAGTTAACCAGTCTTTTCGTCGCACTGTTTCACATAAATAATGCCCGCATTCGCATAAAATCCTACAAAAGACAATGCACTAAAGTATCTTTCATAGCTTTTGAAAGAAAAAATTTATAGAAAAATATACAGGGCAAGTTTTTTACTACATTTAATTCAGTATGAAAACACGAATTTGTGCTACGCATAGAACACCATGATGTGCGGGCAGTGCAGCAGGTGCGCACGCGCTAGGCCAGGTTCTTGACATACACTAAACGATTTTGCTAAGCTCTGAACATCAAAATTAGTCGTCAAAATAGCAAAAGCCTGCTTATCGCCTTTACTCCGCGTCTAAAAGTCAGCACTGACTGCGATAACTTGTAATTTCAATCACTGTAGCAGCAACATTTTTATGCAAATCACGTGCTTATTCCTATCACGCGCCACTATAAAATTTCACTTTTGGTTAACAAAGTAACACATTCTCCCCTTCAGTTAAGTAAGCCTCTTTGACCTACCTTCTCATAGCACAAGGTAAGCATGGAATTGTAATTTTAACCGTCTGAAATGTAGCAGTGTATATGGTGAATGCCTCATATGTCGTTCATTGGAGCCAAAAATGGAAAAAAAATGCTCGATTTGTGTGAAGGTAGCCAGAAATTTTAAACTGACCTGTAAATCGCCTACAAGTGCAAACATATTATGCCTGAAACTCTCAGTTCGTGAATTCTGCTTTAATTTTGTTTAATTTTTCGACAGCGTTTTGTGCTCACAGGTTCTTGGAGTCTGCTCTATTTTTGTATTTGGTTATGTGTACCTTGTAAACAGTAGCAGTACTATTATGTACATAACGAATAATTCTGCAGCCTTCTATCTTCTGCGTCTGAGCCTGATAGTGATTTCTGCATTTAACCAGACACTAACCTTTGGAGCTCTCAGCTGTAAACAGCATTTGAACATATTTCCTGTTTTTTGCAAAAAAGATTCTAAAAAGTACGCACACAGGTCTGCTGTTTTAGTGAATAAACTTCATGGACCGGAGACGCAGCCTGTATTGGCCTAGTAGCACGATTTCTAACTTCAGCATTAATGCAGATGTATGTAGCAAAGTATGGGGGCGAGAGTACCACTAATCTTACCATTAGCTTGTAACAACCTCCATCTAAACGAGAGTAACAAGCATATCCTAGATTAACCAATCGTTCATTGGCCTCATAAAAATGCATAAACATGAGAAGTGAATGAGAAGTCTCCCAAAGAAAAACTTTATTTTCTCACTCAAGTAACGAAGTCCAAGTTTATGCTTAGTCAAGCACATGTCACATGCAGCCGCCTTTTGAAGATTTCAGCAGATGCCTATAATACAAACTTGCAAGTGAGAAAGGGAGAGAGAAAAATAACTGCCGTTACAAACTTAAGTGTCAAACAGATCTCGCGCAAGTGTGACCAAAGCAACCTGTTCAGTAAGCTGGCCCGGTGAGCCATGTTGAATGCGAGGTGCTTGGATATTCGAGCGAAATCACATGTATAAATTCTAGTCATTCCGTCCCATGACGAGCACGCTAGAAGTTACAACTCTATGTCCTAACTCACTCATGCAACGCCTTGTGACGATTGAAACCGCTGGGGTCAGCAAACAGCTTGTGGCGAACCATGCACTCGTAAGGCTTCTCCCCAGTATGAGTTCTTTCGTGTCGCTTCATATTCCCCGGAAAGCAGCTCTTATAAGGGCAGTAGCAGCACTGTAGGTATCGTTGGCTACCAGTAGATGTGTTGCGCCGCTTTTGAACATCCCCGCCGTCTGAGCTGACAGCGTGTTGGATTCGATGCTTAGTGATTTGCTTTTTCTTCCTTTCAGATATTTCTGTTGTCGGCTGAAGCTCTGTACTCTGTTTCCTTCCACGCTTTATGTAAAGGCTGCGCACCTTAAAGCTAAGATGTAGCTCCTCATGACGACTGAGATTGCCACGATCAGCCGACCTCCTAGGGCAGTACCTGCATTTGTAAGGCTTCTCTCCGGTATGAGTTCTCTCGTGTCGCTTCATATTCCCCGGAAAGCAGCTCTTATAAGAGCAGTAGCGACACTGCATGAATCGTTGGCTACCAGTAGAGGCGTTGTGGCGCTTTTGAACATCCCCGCCGTCTGAGCTGGCAGCCTGTCGGACTCGACGCTTAGTGATTTGCTTCTTCTTTCTTTCAGATATTTCTGTTGTCGACTGAAGCTCTGCACTCTGTTTCCTTCCACGCTTTAAGAAGAGGCTGCGCCTCTTAACGCTAAGATGTAGTTCCTCATGACGACTGAGATTGCCGCGATCAGCACACCTCCTAGGGCAGTACCTGCATTTGTAAGGCTTCTCTCCAGTATGAGTTCGCTCGTGTCTCAGCAAGTTTGAAGCAGCGGTAAGCACTTTAGGGCAGTAGTGGCAATAGAATTCCCGCTGGAGGCCTTTTGCTGCTTTGCGTCGTTTCAAAGCATCCACGCCGTCCCAGCCAGTAGCAGGACGGTTCCTCCGCTTGATTTTCTTTGTCTTTCTTACAGAAAGATTTCTTGATGTAAGATCCAAAGGTGGCAAGGAAACAGCTTCACTGCAAGCATTTTCTGCACCTGCGGTATGCAAGAGAAATAACATTAAATTAAACCTAAACTATACTGTTACTACAGTAACAAAAAAGGTTTGGCAGAAGGGAGTGTCACAGTGATTTATTTCCCTTCTGATACTCAGTGACTATTCATTGCCTCAAGGGAGTTGTGAAGTGAGTCGAAAGATCCTCACTCCTCGGACCGAAAGGCTTCTGACTATCACGGCAAACAGCGTGTGCGAGGCAAAGCTCCCTTTTCTTGATATTTTAGTTTCGAGCGAAATTCTTCCTGTGAAAGGTGATCGACCAATGCGATAACCAAAAACATTACATTTCGATATAAATCTGGTCCTCTCTGGCACCGAAATGGTAAAAGAAAACCAGCAGCAGTCTAGTGCACCTCAAAATTTGCTAGCATTTCTTTATTTAGAGATACCCCTGGCTTCAACAAGATGCTTTTAACAGGTTAGGTAATATAGAACTGCACAGTCGAAAATGTTTGTCAAGAGGAATGAGTTCAATAGTGGAACAGTGTCTTTCTCTGGCACACTGAAATAGATAGAATAGGCAGTAGAGATCTCTACAGCAGCCCAAGGTTCTATTTTTAAACAAACCTTGAAAGATTTAATGCGGCAATCGATGAGATATGGAGTCATGAATGTCTTCAGGCAATCAGTACTACTGACAAATTTCGTATAAAAAAATGAGGTACGAAACGTCCGCAGTGTGAAGCCTGTACCACTTAAGCGGTGTGTCATGCATCTAAATTCCTCACCATGAACAAGGGTGGCACCGGTGAGTATTCTCAAGGTTCAGTAACAGTACACATAAACACCCCCAAAAGCAGCAGATTGGGCAGCTATTGCCGCAGCTCTGTTGGTAGAGCGCCGGACGCGAAATTCGGCGGTCATGGGTTCAGCTCCCAACAGTGGCATGTGGTTGTTTTTTCTCGTGCTTTCTAATTATCTCTAAAATAATGACTGTATCAATCTCCCACTCATGAACCCCACAAATAAAGAAACATCCCTTATGCTGCTTGGTTTCAGTGTCTGTTAGCTTCTGTCATGTATTGACATGGTTAGCAATATATGGGGCATTTCACCTAAGATTTTACACAATTTTTAAAAATAGGTTTTTTTAGTTAGAACATCGCCTTTTCGGCATAGAACTCAGCGGTGTAGCACATCTGAATACAGCCAAGATGCGCTTTACTAGCAGGCTGGTTAAGCAATATTTAATAGTAAACTTTTTAACTATCACCGTCAGGCTTCTTATTTATTGAGAGGCGCATAGCCCACTGCAAGTAATATCCATATCAGTTTTTAGAATTTAGAAAACCCAGTTACGCTCAACGCTGTGGCCCAACAAATTTTGGCTACATCACGCCAAATACGTGTGCTTTCGAGAAGCTCTCAGGCAAAGCAACCTCTCCAGTGCACGTAAATCGTCGAAATAGCCAAAATAGCAATGTAGTACATCGGTGCACTACTCCGCTGACAATGCTATGCCGAAAAAAGCGCTGTTCTAATTCTTTTTAGCATTTTTTAAATTATGTAAAGTCTTAGGTAAAACGCCCTGTATACTTGCAACTCTTGATTTTCAACAGGGTTATCAAGCCGCCACTGTGGCTCATTCATTATGGCGCTCGGCTGCTGACTCGAAAGACGTGGGTTTGCATTTCGATGGAAACAAAAATGCTAGAGGCCCATGTACTGTGTAATGTCGGTGCACATTAAACAACCCCAGGTGGTCGAAATTATCCAGAGCCTTCCACTGCAGCGCCCCTCATAGCCTGAGTCGCTTAGGGATGTTAAATCACACAGAACCAAAACCGATCAACAGCCTTTTAAGCAGCTGGTTCAGAAATTGTACCCGTATGAACTTAGCATGCTTGTTAACTTTAGTTAGAGTAGCGCTACCAAGGAGTTGTGAAGGTGAAGCGTAAACATCCTATCTGTTGTAATTAATTCTGTGTTCGTTTTGCTGTATGTTTTGTAATGTTGTGATGCTTGTGTCCGTGCACAAAAACCAAGATGACATGCCACATTTGACTACCGGTAAGGCTTAGCAAACTTAATGCCAGGAATGGTTATTGTGTCTGATGAGGCTTCTTTATCGTCCATTTTTGAGAATAAACCGTGTTGAGAGGCCCTTGCAGTAAGGTATGATAAGTGTTTTTCCCGTTTCATGTGTTCAGCGATAAATATGTCAAGATGTTTCGGTTCGTTAAATTTTTATTTAAGAGCGTTAGAGGCCATAATGAAAAGTGAAGGCTTCTTTTTATTAGTTATGGTCATGCAGACCATTCGTTTTCCCACGATGGTAACTGCGCACCGCTTCTCGCACTTATTGCTATCTGCATGCAGATGGGATGACGACACGGACACGCGAAACAGAGGGAGCTATGCTATTATATCTGGCGGTATGTAGAAAAATTAGGAACATATCTGAAGCAAATATTATGGACGCTATAGGCAGGAAGGAAGCATAGCTAGTGATCAAGCGGCACCAGAATGGCTCATAGACACAAAACCTCAGCATCCTGGCAGCGTTACAAAACACGCGATTGGTTGAAACGGTGACTTCATCAAAGGTGGAAAAATACGAGGTGCTAACCACTAAAAGTTAGTATGTACCATTACGCACAACCGCACCAACTAAAACGGAATAGAATAACATTGAAAAAGAATTCAATTGACCTAGGATACAATTAGAATAGAATTGAAATATAGTTAGAAGAGAATGAGAATAGAACTGGAATAGCAATGGAGTAAAATTTTAATTGAACAACAAAGCTTTGTTAAAGGATAGCAATGATGGTAGCCATATGTTACTCCTAACAAGCGCAATTTTACTCTCTAGTGAGAGCCATATCACTTTTTTGATTAAAGCTCAGCTGATCACATTACAAGTATGCGGCAGGCCACACCAGATGATGCTACGTGACGGTTGTCCAAGGAGTCAAACTTGCACTTATACCGCCAGTGGAGGCTCTTGACATGGTTTGATGGGAGAAACTTGTTCTGCCAAAAAAAAAAGTGGAATAAATGTGTGCAAACTTTGACTATCTAAAGGGAGTAATTACGGCCTCAGTTTTTTTTTTCTTACAGTGCAGTGCCGAAATAGTGTACAGCCCTGCTGAGATGAAAATGACACAATGACAAATACCATTCAAATTTTGTTTTCAGTGAACATTGATTCTATGGTTCTTTCTGGCCAAGTAAAGGCTTGACCTTCAGCTAGAGATGCAATTATTGCTTAGGAAATTACAGTTCAAAATTTTCCCATCACTCAACTCAAATTCATGTTATAGTCTCTGGCATCGGTTCCTAAAAGACTGTATCGACTCATCGCAGTGAACTTGCGAAATTGGCCACCAATGGCGACAACTGTATTTCATGTTTTGCCTTCTAAATCATAAAATATGTTTTCAGTGAAAACATCACCTGTGCCGTTATTGTGTGCCGCCATATTCATTTAGGCGAACTTCGACTTCACAGATATAAAACCATAGAACGCATAATACTTGGAGAGGGTGTATCAGTGCTTAAGACAGGACACAGGGATTGAGACATACAGTTCCCTGACTAACAAACAAGTCATTGATTGCAGCATATGAAGCAGCATATTAAGGATACACGGCGAGCTAAAGTAACAAGAAAAACCGCACAACCACAGCTCTGGGAGGGATAATAGAGCGTCACTGAATAAGAAACGCAAAATCTTGTAAGAAGAGAGCTATCGAGGGGCCGCTGATGTATGTGTCATTTGTTTTCTGTATATTATAGGCCTTGGAATTAAATTTTGAGGACTCATCTGTATACGTACAGATGATAGGAATCTGCTGCAGAACCACTTCGCAATTTTTGCATAAAGCAGTGTATCACTAGATGGTTTCTGTTTGATTTGGTCTCTAAACATCTCACTTGCTCATGTATGGTCGATCGTTTATGCAGCGTCCCGTCTCACCAATGTATTAATGGCTGCATGACGGCAGAATCTTATATACCACACCAACGCTACAGTCAACTAAATTCTCCTGATGCTATTTATGACATTCTTTTTACCTTCTTTCTTTGTTAACTCATTTTCACTGCCCAACTAGTTTATTCTGGGCGGAAAATGGCAACCACACGCTCCCTTTGCTCACAATCTTCTTCAGGTTGTGTGAGACTTTTGCGCGCATGGGATGCATGCTGTTTTCTTCACTACAGTGTGACATTCCTTGTGTGCTACGAGGTACATTCCTTGTGTGTGCATCGAGTTGGGGCTTAAGGTCGCCCCTCTTTTCCAGCTGCATACCTTTGCAGAAAGCAGGACGCCGGCACACGCGGAAACCGAGAGCCCCCGAGTACATACGGGGAACGAAAATTGTCGCTTGACGCACGGACCCCCTCCCCCCCCCCCCCCCTTTGTCGTGGGCTATCGCCGGGAAGGCACCCACAGCTTCCCGCCGTGCCTCGTGAACAAAAGCGCATTCCCAGGAGGGCCGTGACGGACACCTGTCATGGCGGACAGGCAAGACTCGCCAAGAATGTGGGAAGACAGGGGCGACCCTTAATCTGGTTTCCCGGAGCGACAGACGAACCCCTTCATGCTTATTAGCTGTGTCCCGCCGTCGGTAGCCCGGCAGCATCGTGGGCCCTTTCGCCCCCTCCTCTGTTGCTGACGGGCGACGCGGACCGATGGTGGGTGGCGGTATGCATATGCATGCATGGGGCAAGGATTAGCTCCGAAGGGAGAGCCTGTGGATACTCTCACTTGAGAGAGAGTTGTGGCGTTTTTGTTTATTTAGTTTGTGTTGTTAACAAGACTCTGGGTTCGAGGCTAAGCCCAACCCAAGGGGTTGTCCCCATCTCGCATGTTATTTTTGATTGGAGAATTGATGCTTTGGGCGGGCCACTGAAAATGACCGCCCTTAGTCCTTTGTTAATCAAGTGCTTAAAAGCGCATGTAAACGGATGCAGTCCAGTCTGAGCTGGGGCTCCATGCTTAGCATGTAATGTGATGCTACTTAGGCACTAACCTGCCCGGTCGATGAGTAAAGTAGTGCAAAGTTTGTTCTTTTGTAAATTCAGTTCTGCTTTTTCCAGTTTAACTCTCTGTATATGTATGTTGTAAAATTATGCTCTGCTGTCATCATCTACAAGCTCGCCTCCTGTTCATCTTCCAAGCCGAACGACACTAGAGGAAGGGTTTGTGAACCATCCTCGAAGAAACGGACGACTATTGAAATTCTACTGCATACACGCTCAGGACGACATCGTTCGCCAAGAGGGCCTTCAGCGCCGAAGCCCGACGGCGTGCAGCTTCTGCCAGCAACCGCTCGAGCCCAACTCCGGAGCCACTCCATCGCCCCCATGAAGTCGTCGGCACGTAAGCTCGGACGCCCCAGCCTCTGATGTATAATCTTAATCATGTGTAATTATTGAATATACCTGTTTGTTTAAACTGAGCCATACGGTGTCTCTTTGCCTCTCCGTCCCGTGTGGACCTGCGCATTATGGGGGTCATCACACTGGTGTCAGAAGTGGGGTCTCAAAAGCAAATGTCCTCTGAGTGCTGCGACATTCATGACTTCAAAATTGTAATCAAAAGGGAATCACGGGACTGATTGTGGGACTCTTACCCCCATTTGAGAGGCTTGAGGCACCGGAGGGCTTGAAAAAAAAATGTCTTTATCTGAGGGAGCTCCCACTCCACAGCCGTCGCTCGGAGCAAGCATGCTGGCATTAGGAAGCGTCATTCCGACGTTTACAGGAGATAAGACAGGGGTTCCAATCTGCGATTTCTTTTCCATGCTAGAAGAGATTGGGAAAATGGGGGGATGGTCCGATGCTCAAATGCTGGGAATGGCGAGGTGTAAGATGGCAGGAGCTGCTCATGATTTTGCATGGCGAGACGAAAAAGTAAAATCCACAAAATCATTTGCGGAATTTAAGAAGCTCGCGTTTGAGCATTTCGACACTGAACCACGTCACGTGCGGGTACAGAGGTTCCGTGACGCCGGACAGATGGTAGGGGAGGACGTGCGAACATTTGCGTCGCGGCTTGAGCGCCTAGCACGCGATACGTTAAGCAGGGAGGAGGAAGGAGACCAGCTAAGGAAGAAATACGCGGAGGATCTACTTAAAGAGGAAATGACCGCTTTGTTCGTGGCTGGTCTGCAAGACCCCGTGCGCCGGTTCGTGCTCTCGCGCAAGCCGAGCAATTTCGACCAAGCCGTGGAGGCCGCATTGGATGAGGAACAAAATGAGGCGTTAACGACAGCCGCAGCGAGAGTACGCGTCATAGAGAGAGCGGTGCTCAACCCTGAGGTTGCTCTCTTGACAGAGCGGTTAGATCGCTTAGAACAGCTGCTATCTCAGCAGGTAGAATGCCAGGTTGAAGCGCGCGCTCAACAGCGCCCATTCGCTGGAAACCGGAGACCGCCACAAAGCTACAGGCGCGGTATGCGAGATTTTGAAGAAATCGTATGCTTCGCTTGCCAGGGTCGCGGACACATCGCCAGGTTCTGCCAAAACGTGCGCCGTGGGGAGCCTCAAAGAGAAGCAGGCGAGACACGCCCTAAGCAAGCCTACAGCGGGGCTCCAGATACCGAGACAAAAAAACTAGTTAGTCCTCCCCAGCCTGAGGAGCGTGGGGAGGGAGCAGTAGATGATGAGGTGGTGGTAGTTTGTGTGGCCGACGAGGCATGCCCTGTTGTGCGTTGCAAGTTAAATGGTTGTTGTATGGAATTGTTGATAGATACGGGGTCAAAGGTGACATTGCTTAAGGAGAGCAGTTTTAACACGCTTCGAAGGAAGGGGGACCGCGAGGTGTTGGAAGCGTCTGGTGGTATGGCAACCAAATTTGTAGGCATAACGGGGGATCCTCTTGGCATAAGTGGACTCTACCGGTTACACTTCTCTCTCGGCGGAATTGCATTGGAGCACCCCTGCTACGTATGCCCGGACACGGTGTCTCTGCCAAACGGAGTGTCAGGTATATTAGGGCAGGATTTTTTGAGAAAAGGGAAGGTAGTAGTCTCATTCTCTGAGGAAGAGGTTAATGCGGGCGGCTCAAAAGTTCCGTTTTTGAACAGGAGAGGGGCTGAGATTCGCATTACCGATATTGACACCCGTCAAACAGTGGGATCATTGGAGAAGGTATATTAGCGGGTTGCCGTCCGGCTGGTCGAGGAGGCGGTCGTCCTTCCTTGGTCGGAGCACATTTTGTACGCGTTTGTGCCTTCAGATGTAGAGGGCGGCGCCGTGGGAGTGCTTGAGCCGGTCGACTCTCTCAGCAATGGCCTGAAGGCAGCCGCGTGCCTCGTGACAGTTAATGACGCCCACAGAGTGCCCCTACGGGTGGTTAACTGTAGCCAGCAGCCACTGAGCCTTCCCAAGAACAAAACATTGGCTTTCTTCACCTCTGCGATAGAGCAACGTGAGCCCACCGATACGGTACTCGCAACTATAGAGCATGCTAGTCCTTCGGCTGCTCCAAAGGTGTCGTTCGATCTTTCTCACGTAAAATCCAGGGAGAGGGAGGCTCTGGCTGGTTTGCTGAACGACTACTCGGAGGTATTCGCCGCGTCCAACCTGGATTTGGGCTGCTGTGGCGTTATAAAGCACAGGATAGAAACCGGCACTTCATCGCCCGTTTACCAGCGTGCGTACAGGATTCCTTACTCCCAACGTGAGGAGATGGAGCGGCAGGTGCAGGACCTCATTGATCGCGGCATTGTCAAACACTCAAAGTCACCCTGGGGAGCACCAGCACTATTGGTGGAAAAGCCAGATGGCTCGTATCGATTGGTAGTGGACTACCGCAAACTAAATGCCGTAACTCGCATCGATCCATACCCCATCCCCAATATACAGGAGACGCTTTCTCAGCTGGGCTCTGCCAGGTACTTCACGGTAGTGGACATGGCGGCGGGATTCTGGCAGATAGCAATGGATCCGGCAGATGCCGAGAAAACGGCATTCAACACGCCCTCAGGGCACTATGAATGGAAAAGAATGCCGATGGGTCTGGCCAACAGCCCTACTGTCTGGCAGAGAACCGCTGATGTTATCCTGGCAGGTCTTCTGGGGAGGCTGTGCTTCGTGTATATGGATGACATTATCATATACAGTGACAGTTTTGATAACCATTTGCGCGATATTGAGCAGGTTTTGGTGCGACTAAGAGCAGCGGGTCTCAAGCCGAAGCCCTCTAAGTGCCAATTCCTCAAAAACGAGGTGAAATACCTCGGGCACGTTGTTTCAGCTGACGGCGTGCGACCGGACCCTGAGAAACTAAGGTGTGTCTCGGATTTTCCATCCCCGACTAGCGTCCGCCAGGTCCGGCAGTTTCTCGGCCTGATCGGTTACTACCGAAGGCACATAGAGGAGTTCGCCAAGCTCGCTAAGCCGCTCACCGCCTTAACAGCCAAAAATGTCGCCTTTCGCTGGGACGAAAACGCGGAGAATGCTTTTGGGGCCCTGAAAGGGAAGCTAATGAGTGCACCGCTGTTGCGCCACCCGGATTTTAATTTGCCCTTCGTTATGGCCACAGATGCGTCAAAGTTCGCAGTTGGTGCCGTGCTATCTCAGGTTATCGAGGGCAAAGAACATCCCGTTGCTTTTGCTAGCCGACAGCTGAGCCCCACAGAGCAAAAGTACGGAGCTACGGAAAGGGAGTGCCTCGCCGTTGTCTGGGCAGTAAAGCACTTCAGATGCTACCTTTACGGCCGCAAATTCAAGCTAGTCACAGACTGCCATCCTCTGAAATGGGTGATGAGTGTCAAGGACCCTAGCTCGCGACTCGCTAGATGGAATCTACACCTGCAGGAATACTGCTTTGAAGTTGAGCACAAGTCAGGAAAGACACATCTGAATGCTGATGCACTCAGCCGCACAGCTGCCGTGGCAGCTATAGATGAGTTTGTCCCCGTAGTCGACCCCGCCGAATTACGCACAGAGCAGTGCAAAGATCCTGACCTGAAGCGAATAATCGAAACCTTAGAGGGCGCACCGTCTCACCCCGAACAGCTAGGTTATTTCATTGGCAAAGACGGCACCCTGTGTCGGCGCACGAGGCCAACCAGGAAAGGGAGACCAGAGAAAACCGCTTGGGAGAGAGTCGTCATACCTCGGTTGTGGACAGAAAGGGTTCTTCGCGCGTTTCACGATGCGCCATGCGCCGGTCATTTTGGCGTAGCGAAGACACGCAGGCGTGTGGAGCGTTTGTACTTTTGGAGTGGCATGCGACAGGATGTTAGAGACTACTGTGCGAAGTGTCATTCCTGTCTCGAAAGAAAAACACCCAAGGGACGAAGACCAGCTCCAATTCAGCCGTTCCCTGAGGTTTCGGCTCCCTTCGAGCGGACAGGTATGGACATAATGGGCCCCTTGCCCACGACCACTTCCGGAAACAAGTACATTTTAGTATTTGTCGATCACCTTTCAAAATACGCGGAAGCGGTAGCACTCCCAGATCAGAAGGCAGACACGGTTGCAAGAGCATTTGTCGAACAGATCGTGCTCCGACATGGACCCCCGAGGCAACTCTTGACAGATCGGGGAACGAACTTCGTGTCGCAGCTAATGAGGAGAGTTTGCGAGCTGCTTAAGATCGCTAAGAAGCAGACAACACCGTACCATCCGGCTTGCAACGGCGCGGTGGAGCGACTGAACCAAACCGTGGCCGGGTTCCTGTCGCATTTTGTTTCGCGCGACCAGCGGGACTGGGACTTGTGGCTCCCGTATGCAATGTTTGCCTACAATTCCGCAGCACACGAGAGCACGGGCGAATCGCCATTCTTTCTTCTCTACGGCCGAGACCCGGACCAGCCTAGTGAAGTGCCAGAGGGCCCCCGTCGTGTCCCATACGCTTCACTGGACGACTATAAGGTGGAGCTAGAATCGCGCTTGCAAGTGGCGAGGGACATCGCAAAGGAGGCTTTAAAGAAAGCGGCGAAGCGCAGGAAGGAGGTGCACGATCGCAGTGCTAGAGACGCGCCGTTTAATGTGGGGGACAGCGTGTACATTGAAAACTGCCAAAGGCAGATTGGGCTAGCTCGTAAGTTCCAGACGAAGTGGAGAGGACCGTGCGAGGTTGTCGAGAAGCTTTCTCCGGTAAACTTCAGAGTCCGAGACGTGAACCGGCGCTTGATAAGGATACACGCAAATCGCCTCAAGTCGGCACCGGTTCAGTAATCACGAAATGAGGAAAGGGAAAGCGCGGATTTTGATGGGGACAGAAGTGAAGCGGAGCGCGCAGATAGTTCGCAAGAAACGCCCTCTCCTGCATTTGTACGGCAGGCGCCAGAGGTGACGGCCAGAATGCCACCGGATTTACTTCATGCATTGCTAGAAGAAGAAGCGCGCGAGGTTGCCGCGCAGATAACGCCAGGAGAGGCTCCTGCCACGAGCCCTCGCGAGTCCCAAAGCAGACAAAGGGGCACAGACTTACTTAGTATGCCTCATGAAGGCCGATATCCGCTGCGAAATCGGAAAGCTAAGTCGGACTAATGGCGTAAACAGAGCGGAGTTTTGAACTGGTTAGAATTGTGTAATGCCACAGCTCATAACATTGCTATGTGCTTATGTGTTAAGTTATCGGAGTTGGTAGTTAAACCTTTCTGTCATTAAGTAACACCTTCACAGGAGAGCATGCGGAGCGCATGCAGAACCTGCCCTACTTCCTTTCGTTATCTATATTTTTGTCTGTGCCGTGATCGTGCTAGAAGTGGGAGCTCCTTTATAACTGTGGTAAATTTATTTCGTCCAGTTTGGACTAGAAAGGAGAGGCTTGGGTGCTGAGTTTCATGTTTATCTGTAAAAGAAGATCAGTGCTGCCCCTGCAGACGCCAGTTATGACAGCGGAGGCATATGGTGTTGTGCAGTGGTGTTGAGTGCAGCGAAAAGTGTTTTGTCGGACGCACTGTGCGAGGCGATTCAGAAAGACAAGGGGAGCTGCAGGGACTCAAATGTTCGGAGAACATTCTTCTGGAGGGTGAGCGAGTGTGACATTCCTTGTGTGCTACGAGGTACATTCCTTGTGTGTGCATCGAGTTGGGGCTTAAGGCCGCCCCTCTTTTCCAGCTGCATACCTTCGCAGAAAGCAGGACGCCGGCACACGCGGAAACCGAGAGCCCCCGAGTACATACGGGGAACGAAAATTGTCGCTTGACGCACGGACCCCCTCCCCCCCCCCCCCTTTGTCGTGGGCTATCGCCGGGAAGGCACCCACAGCTTCCCGCCGTGCCTCGTGAACAAAAGCGCATTCCCAGGAGGGCCGTGACGGACACCTGTCATGGCGGACAGGCAAGACTCGCCAAGAATGTGGGAAGACAGGGGCGACCCTTAATCTGGTTTCCCGGAGCGACAGACGAACCCCTTCATGCTTATTAGCTGTGTCCCGCCGTCGGTAGCCCGGCAGCATCGTGGGCCCTTTCGCCCCCTCCTCTGTTGCTGACGGGCGACGCGGACCGATGGTGGGTGGCGGTATGCATGCATGGGGCAAGGATTAGCTCCGAAGGGAGAGCCTGTGGATACTCTCACTTGAGAGAGAGTTGTGGCGTTTTTGTTTATTTAGTTTGTGTTGTTAACAAGACTCTGGGTTCGAGGCTAAGCCCAACCCAAGGGGTTGTCCCCATCTCGCATGTTATTTTTGATTGGAGAATTGATGCTTTGGGCGGGCCACTGAAAATGACCGCCCTTAGTCCTTTGTTAATCAAGTGCTTAAAAGTGCATGTAAATGGATGCAGTCCAGCCTGAGCTTGGGCTCCATGCTTAGCATGTAATGTGATGCTACTTAGGCACTAACCTGCCCGGTCGATGAGTAAAGTAGTGCAAAGTTTGTTCTTTTGTAAATTCAGTTCTGCTTTTTCCAGTTTAACTCTCTGTATATGTATGTTGTAAAATTATGCTCTGCTGTCATCATCTACAAGCTCACCTCCTGTTCATCTTCCAAGCCGAACGACACTAGAGGAAGGGTTTGTGAACCATCTTCGAAGAAACGGACGACTATTGAAATTCTACTGCATACACGCTCAGGACGACATCGTTCGCCAAGAGGGCCTTCAGCGCCGAAGCCCGACGGCGTGCAGCTTCTGCCAGCAACCGCTCGAGCCCAACTCCGGAGCCACTCCATCGCCCCCATGAAGTCGTCGGCACGTAAGCTCGGACGCCCCAGCCTCTGATGTATAATCTTAATCATGTGTAATTATTGAATATACCTGTTTGTTTAAACTGAGCCATACGGTGTCTCTTTGCCTCTCCGTCCCGTGTGGACCTGCGCATTATGGGGGTCATCACAACAGGTTGGTCGACAATGTTGCGCTTGCTACTTTGGATGCTGCATTCGGCAAACAGGGACTCTGCTGTGCTCCGCAACATCGCATCGAATGGAGGAGAGTCCCTGCTTGCTGAATGCGAAATCAAAAAGAGCAAGCGCATGAATGCTCACTAACCAGCCAAGACGAAAACAGCGTACACGCACAAAGTCTTGAAAAACCTGAAAAAGATTGTGAACAAAGTGGGCGTGAATTTAAGCGGGAAAAGAATACTGACAAAAACTGAGATAACATGACGTTTCGGAACCTACTTGGTTCCTTCTTCAGGTGCGAGAGCGGACGTGTTCCAGCTTGGCTTTTTAAGACCTTGTATAGTCATTTCCCGGTTTATTGAATGTAAGCCATGGTTGTTAGAGGGAGCAAGGCTTCTGGGGGAGTGGTTAACAATCCTCCGTGTCTGTTGAATGTGCATGGACCATGGCTCAAGTAAGAGCCTCCTGCGCAGGGGTAACTAGGTCTCCAGCCCAATGGCTCTGTCGAAGTCACTCCTGTGGTCACGTGCATGCCTCACAGAGTTCAGCCACCGCTCTTCGATCCCTGTTTTGGTTTATGGGAGTTTAACGTACCAAAGCGACTGAGGCTATGAGGGACACCGTAGTGAAGGGTTAGGATATAAAAATTTCGACCACCTGGGGTTCTTTTAACATGCACTGATGTGAGTGATTCCTGTTCATTTTTCTGACATCTGTTCTGTGCTGCTGCATTCTTTCAGGGAAATACTTGGTTTCGCAAATGTACTACGCCAGCCACTTCATGCGAGATATTCTACACGTTGATTTGGGTCTTTCCTTCCCGATGATGGCTTTTTCGGATGGGGAGTAGGTGCCTGATGGTGAAAGGTGGCTTGTGTGTTGTTTGCACTTCTTCCTTTCTGATAACCGAGGCCAAGGTTTCGTGGTGCCTTTTACATAAGGGACGCATGTTTTTTTGCCGGTGTCATGTGCTTGGTCCAGAGGTGGAAATATTTTTGTTCTTGTTAGATATTTTCTGGTTTTAAATGATATGCCGAATAAGCGCATATCTCTGTCCAATGTTTTTTTTTAGTATAAATGAGAATCAAGTTGCTGTTTTCCACCCAAGATAAACTTTGTGGGCTGTGCAAACAAGTAAACCAAGAAGGAAGATGAAGGGCTGTTAGAAAAAAAAGCATCAGAACTGGTTTTGTAGCAGACTGCTATCAGTTCCATGTATAAATATGATCCCTCGAACGTCATTTCCTAGGCCTACAATCATAGGCGCCGACTGCGAGGGGACTGGAGGGCTCAAGCCCCCCTGAAAATTTTCTGGGGGGGCTTATATCAGCTATATAAGGGGGGTGACAACAGCTATGCCAGACTGCCACACACTATATTAAGCACTATATTTAGGGTACCTGAAAGCTGGAATCATTTTTGATGTCAGTCTATGTTGCGACGCTATACAGTTTTAAAATCTGAAAAAAAGGCAAATTTTCGTGCCCTCCCGTAGGCAGCATTGCATAATACTGAAATGCGCTGGGAGGCTTGTGTGTCACAAAAATCGGCAGCATGTATGGCATGTTCCACCAAATTTTAGTCTGAAATGCACCCCAACCTGATTTGAAGCATTCTTAAAATTCGTTCAGGTTAGTGATCTCTTCTAAGATGATGGTTCTGAGAAGAAAAAAACAGCTTTGGTTTCAGTTTTCGCTTCAGTTCCGGCTCCGTTTCGACATTGCGAACTGGCAGAACATCCGGCATCATTTTGTGCGCGATATATATGCCCATCAGAAAAGGTTATTTTGAGGCACTGAAAAATATGATTTCGATAATAATATCAGAGCTACTATGTGTAACCTCTCTTCTTTGTACTAACGCAGTCAAGAGTGCTAAATAGCACCTGCAAAGGCAATGAGGGTGCTCCTGTGGCATACGTAGTCACTGTGCAGGTTTAACAGTGGTCACAGTGTACCACCAAAGAAGTAGCAGTCTCAGCGGTTGCCTTCAGTTTCGACGATAATCCAAACTCCCCATCCATAAGCTCCACCTTCCCCTCACTACCACCGCTATTTCGCACCCTCAGGCAATGTTGAGCCGTTTCCGAAGAGTCTGGTTTTTAACTAAAATCTTTGTTCGACACAACGCTTGTCTGTTGCTTGTATACAAACACTCAGCTCTCACCTTCGAAGGGCTGATCATTTCTTCGGTCTGTACCTTCTTCCACACTGCTATAGAACTCAATGCAGTACTGGCCAGTTTCCTCTGCACAAAGATGAATCTTGTCACCAGCCGCACAGTCGTGGTCGCGGCCCTCTTCACTATCCGGGGCCAATGCAGCAGGAGCGCTGACGGCTGTTACAGCACATTCTGATGCAGGAGGATCGGTGGTGGTCAGCGAACACTCTGGTGTAAGAGGAGCAATAAAGGGCTGTTAGAAAAAAAGCATCAGAAGTAGTTTGTTGACTGTATCGTTGTTATAGCATACAAGATTCCGATGTCATGCAGCCAGTCTACTTCAGTGAGATGGAACGCTGGCCTCAGTGATTGACTACTTGGGCATGCCAAATATACACAGAACAAGTCACACAGAAACTAGATAGCTATACACCGTGCTGAGTGCAAAAATTGAGAATTGGTTTTGTAGCAGACTGCCATCATTTCCATGTATAAATATGAGCCCTCGAACGTCATTTCCTAGGCCTACAATCATAGGTGCCGACTGCGAGGGGACTGGAGGGCTCAAGCCCCCTGAAATTTTTCTGGGGGGGCTTATATCAGCTATATCAGGGGGGTGACAACAGCTATGCCAGACTGCCACACACTATATTAAGCACTATATTTAGGGTACCTGAAAGCTGGAATTATTTTTGATGTCAGTCCATGTTGCGACGATATACAGTTTTAAAATCTGAAAAAAAGGCAAATTTTCGTGCCCTCCCGTAGGCAGCATTGCATAATACTGAAATGCGCTGGGAGGCTTGTGTGTCACAAAAATCGGCGCACATTTTTGTGAAGCTGGCGCCACGCGAAAGAAGCGAGCGCGCGCCGCAGCATAGACTGTTCGATAATCTTGGAGAAGTCTCCCCTCCTGGCGTGTTGAGAGTGTGTAACCTTTCGTGCACTTGGCTTCATGCTCCTCATCGCTCGTAGGTGGCGGAGAAGCCCCTACAATTGTTCCAATGACCTGACCAATGACGATGCGCGTCTCGGTGGGAGGCAGAGAGGACACTTGTGCTCCAAAAGCTACGTGCATGTGCTCGTCTGCTACTACTTCTCATGTTAAATTTGTCAGCATTATTGATGCTGATTCCTCTACTGTACCACTTGGTTCTTGGGTTCCTCAAGGATAAGTACTTGGCCCCCTTACCTTTTATATCTTCTATATGGCTGTAAATTGCCGTTCCCCTCTTTAATGTATTCTGCATCCTCACAGTAAAATAAATAAAGAAATATCTCTTGCCAAGGAGCATGCCCGTAGGAGGGGGGAGACGGTGAATGAAAAAGAGTGCTAACTGCCCTCCCCCGGCAAATTGAAAACTCGGCGCCTAGGCCTACAATATACAGAAAACAAACGACACATGCATCAGCAGCCCATCCATAGCTCACTTCTCACATAAAAATGCATTTCTTAATCAGTGGCGCTTAATGTTTATCCGGCTGTATGGCTCTCCGGTTTTTGTTATTTTTGCTCGCCATGTTTCGTTCATATGTTCACTCTCATGTTGCGATAAATAATTTGGTTTCTAGTCAGCGCAAGTTGTATCTTGTTCCCTTTGTCATGTCTTAGCACTGTTACGTGCTCTCTTTCAACATGTACCAACCGGCCTGCATCAGCCCTCTTCTAGTATAAAACTTGATGGACCAATAAATTTTCCTGCTCGTGCGATGTAAAGCACTTATTCATTTATTTGAGTTTCTTTCATACAAAATGTATGGCATGTTCCACCAAATTTTAGTCTGAATTGCATCCCAAACTGATTTGAAGCATTCTTAAAATTCGTTCAGGTTAGTGATCTCTTCTAAGATGATGGTTCTGAGAAGAAAAAAACAGCTTTGGTTTCAGTTTTCGCTTCAGTTCCGGCTCCGTTTCGACATTGCGAACTGGCAGAACATCCGGCATCATTTTGTGCGCGATATATATACCCATCAGAAAAGGTTATTTTGAGGCACTGAAAAATATGATTTCGATAATAATATCAGAGCTACTATGCGTAACCTCTCTTCATTGTACTAACGCAGTCAAGAGTGCTAAATAGCACCTGCAAAGGCAATGAGGGTGCTCCTGTGGCATACGTAGTCACTGTGCAGGTTTAACAGTGGTCACAGTGTAAAACCAAGGAAGTAGCAGTCTCAGCAGTTGCCTTCAGTTTCGACGATAACCCAAACTCCCCATCCATAAGCTGCACCTTCCCCTCACTACCGCCGCTATTTCGCACCCTCAGGCAATGTTGAGCCGTTTCCGAAGAGTCTGGTTTTTAACTAAAATCTTTGTTCGACACAACGCTTCTCTGTTGCTTGTATACAAACACTCAGCTCTCACCTTCGAAGGGCTGATCATTTCTTTGGTCTGTACCTTCTTCCACACTGCTATAGAGCTCAATGCAGTACTGGCCAGCTTCCTCTGCACAAAGATGAATCTTGTCACCAGCCGCAAAGTCGTGGTCGCGGTCCTCTTCACTATCCGGGGTCGATGCAGCAGGAGCGCTGACAGCAGTTACAGCACATTCTGATGCAGGAGGATCGGTGGTGGTCACCGAACACTCTGGTGTAGGAGGAGCAGTCATGGTAGACTCCAACGTGTAAAGAACTGTACATGGACACAGTACGCGGCCTGCAATGGCGAGCAAATTCATTAGGTGCATGTGACACTGACAACTGCAGGGAAACTAACTGCATTCATATTAACAACCGAAAACAATAATTCATGAAACAACGGTATTTGTGCCACTGCAATCCAGATTGTTCAGGAAAAAAAATGGCAAACGCTGATAATTATAACCCTCCATATAGCCTTAAAACTTGCCAAGCTGAAAGCCTCTAGCTCTATACAGTCGGGAGTTATATACAGTTGAGAGTCACAGTAAAGTAATGTTACGACACTAGAGACTAAATTGCTCAGTGCAACTTATTTCTGCACAACACTTGCCGCTAGTGGCTTGGTCAATTCTGCATTTAAGCCTGAGTGGAATGTGATAGTGACATGAAAAAGATGGGACAAGCGCTCTCTATGAATAGCAACGAATTGAGGGTTTAGTGTGTTGATCAGATGTGTTTCTCTGGTAGAACGCAGAAAGATGTCTCCAGAGGACAATCTCCAGAGGAATGCAAAACACTGGACAAGGTATTTCAATTTCACAGTTAGCTTTCTTTACAGGTTTCTACTATGATAGCTTCATGTGCATGTGGGCCAATACAGCGTCAACTCTAACGTTAAGCTCTGGAAGCATATTCTCACTCTCAACAATCGTTGACATGTTCTCATTTGCCATCTCGCTACTGTAAGTGTGGGAGTGTTTGGTTCAACAATATAGTATTCCAGTTAAATGGCAGCGATTAGCTCATAACAGATATTTCAGTAGCGCTTCATGCTACAAATACGGGCAAACCGCACAACAGTCATGCTGGTAATAGCTCCCGAGACAGCAATACTTTCTTTCCTCACCCCCATACTACTTGATGAATTGCTTTGAACAGGTAGAGATACCAAATATGCTAAAGCATGGTTTTAATGTTTTTTGTACAGTTGCTTAATTGATTTGAGTACAATTCAGACAAAAAAGGGAGGCACTAACAAGACTAATTAATACGATACCACTAATGAATAAGTACACAGAGCAAATGTTTGGTTTGGTTTACGGGGTTTAACATCCCAAAGCGACTCAGGCTATGAGGGACGCCGTAGCGGAGGGCTCCGGAAATTTCGACCACCTGGGGTTCATTAACGTGCACTGACATCGCACAGTACACAGGCCTCTAGAATTTCGCCTCGATAGAAATTCGACTGCTGCGGCCGGGATCGAACCCGCGTCTTACGGGTCAGCAGCCGAGCGCCATAACCACTGAGTCACCGTGGCAGCTTACAGCAAGAAACAATGTGAAAAGTGAAAAACTGTGAAAAGTGAAAAACATTGTAAAAAAATAGAAACATGACAAGCAGGTAGACACATCAGAACAAATACTGCCCTCCGCTTACAAATCACGAGGCAAAAATTTTACGACCACAATGAACAAAAACAGGCGATGAAATCATACCTAGAAAAACAACGCTGGCAACTAGATGACAGATGAAAGGAAGGAGAGACACATGCGCTGAATAACAACTAAAATTTTATTTAGGAGTGTGATAGTATATATATATATATATATATATATATATATATATATATATATATATATATATATATATTGCTCCGAAATAAAATTTCAGCTGTTAGCCAGTGGATGTGTCTGTCCTTCCTTTCATCTGTTGTCTTGTTCCTAGCACTGTTCTTTCATGTATGCAGTATGAACTGGCCTGACACCTTGCCCAGAAATATAGGCAAAATCAAGAAAGGTGAAATATATGACCAGGCTATGTGGTGAATTATAAAGCGTCACACTAGAAAATGAGCATGATACGGCTATGTTAACATATCATCCCGGTCGAAATCAGTGAATGTACCGTTGCTCTATAGAACAGCAGCATGGCAGTACATGAATTGGTCTGCCTGTTCCATTCTAGGATTATGTCCACCCAAACACCATTGTAGCCTGCTATATACAACCTATGACAAAAGTATCCAGACTACAACGCATTCTTCAAGGTCATGCTGTGAAGCCCGTTCTGAGTCCCCAGCCTTCCTAATACTTCGACAGTAAAGAAAACTTTTCCTTACCGCTCACAGGACTTGAACGGATTCTACAGCACTACTATTACACAACTTACAATTAAGCAGATGCCGTATGTGTGCAGTACCCTTTTCAACAAAAGGTGCACTTTTAAGTGCAACAAATTTTTTATGAAGTTCTGAGAAGCTATAGATCACGATTCAAATGAAGGACACGGGTATATTGAACGGACTCTTTTTTTTAAGTTTGTTGTAAAAGAAGTAAGCTGATCTCTGCACTCCATGTGGAATGTTTGCAATGAGAGGTAGGGCACATTACTGGCCAACTCACAGCTTCTGCGTGTTGTTTTCGTTAAGTGCAGTTGGGGGCATCAAATTTTATAGCTTACAGGCAAAAATTGTTCATTACAATAATGCATTCTAGAGCTACTGCAAGCTAATTTGGGTGTATGTTCCTTGTTGGGCATGTCTTAAATTGTTTTTCAAACGTGTTCTTGAACATGTTGATTCCATTTACATTTTTATAAAAAATTTTCTCCAAGTGATCTCTTCTTGCTCCCAAAGCTAACTACCTGTCACCGATACTTGAACTGGCTTCCTGTTTCCCAAGTTAGTTATACACCACGTTTCTATTTTGTGTAACCTAGTTCGTTCAGTTGAGAAGTTAGAGTATTCGCTAGATAGCATCTCATGAATCTGTGTACACTCTAGCCCCAACAACAAAAGCTGCAAGTAACATTTGCATTTGGCGACAATGTCCATGCGCAGCAAGTAACACTCCGAAGAAAAGACTCAGGCTTTTCAAGGCGCCAGATGAGCCCTTTTCTTTTTCGTTGTTCCACACGGTTGAAACTCTGAAAGTAAAAGAAAAATTGAAGCTCCATTTTACACCAAAATAATACACAAATATTAAAAAACAATGATGCCTGTCAGATACTGTGTTTAATTTTTCCTCACTACCTCCTCTGTTAGCACAGAACATAAACCATTACGACCTCCTTAGAACCTTAATTTGGTCGTAGTCCTGCTCAGATTTTAAGCAGCACTCCCAAGGTTCATAAAAATGGATTATGATAGCTTGCTTCATAAGGTGGTGAAAAGTATTTTGTGGTGTTCCAAACATCACTCAAAACACGTAAGCAAGATAACAGATGTAGCGGTCTCTAAATAGTGAGCAAATAATGTTATATTATCTGCAGTTTGTCACCACCGATCCTAAGCAGCCTACCACGGGGAGCTAATAAATAAGTGACGAAAAGCAAAAGTGGAAAGCGTTGTGTTGTGTATAATGGCACATAGGCAGCTAGGGCCATCATGCGCCAAGCACAAGGTACATAAAAATTTTCTGCGGGTTTTTATAAAAGTTGTGGAAAATGATCGGGGGTACAGGTGGCCTAAAATGTAAGTTATACTGCCTAGTGATATGTGTCTGGGAAGTTCAGGCTCCCTACCAATCGAATAAAGACCTCAGCCTGCTTCTGAGGAATGAGAAATTGGCTGAAGTGTGGTTAAACAAAGTCTCTTGATATAAATTACTCAATATTATCAGATCTACAATTTGTTTAAGAAACCTCCTCTCTTTAAAAACTTAAAAACCTGTGAAATGTGAACAAGGGCATCTTCACCTAAAAGTAATGTGGAGTAGAACGGTATGTGCAATGTAAAAAACTGCAAAGTGCTTTTTCCACAGTGATTAAAGTTTCCTACATGAAAATAAAACATGGTTTATTGTAAGCTCATCTCTGCATAATTCACATTTGGCTTCTCTTGTTCTGTCACTAGGAAATTATGTGTGAGGTGCGTGCGCCTTATACGAAGACAGCAGATAATCACTTCCTTGAAACGTTTTGCGTCGGTGCAGGAATTCCATTCTCCTAAAACCAACTTTAGCAAGTGTAGTTTGTTAGTTGCTTCATTCTCCTAAGCGGACTGCCATTTTTCTTTATTTTAATATGAATATTTAGTTTTTTTATTTGCATGTCACGAGCCTGCGTAGCGCAGAGGTCTGCTCTCTCGCTGCCTTTAATTCTGACATGACTCGGCACCGAGCAAAGTTTTATATTTTTTCCTTGAGCTACGACTTTTGTTATGTTATGCATGATCTCACCGAGCATCGGAATGATTGCATTTCTAGAGTGGAGAGGTGTGAGTAAGCTGAGAGAGTCTGTGTAACTAACAGTTTTTATGTGGTTCTCATTTAGTATTCTTCTTAAGGCTAGGCATACAGCGTAACACTCAGCTATGAAAACTGATGCACACTGTGGAGTTCGGATTATTTCCTTCTCAACCAATCAATAAATTTTCTCAGCGGAAAGCAATTTTCAACAATCGTAACAGTACGATCAAGTAAGCAGGTTAACCGTGAAGCCGAGGAATATTTTGCTTCTCGTTGGTGTGCTTAAGCACCTAGCACTACAAGATATCAGTTCTGACTCAAGCATAGCAAGTAAATCTGACATGAGCTTTTTATAGCGATTCAACATATGTGTGTCACCTTCGATCCAATGCCTACTTCGACAAAAACGCATGTGAAAGACGACACCACTATCTACTTTAAAGAATGATGTAGAAGGGAACGAAATGCATATCTGAATTATTTTTTGATTAAATAAATAAGCATATCTCAAAAATGTAATATAGCTCAAGAGCTCAGTGTGTGTTTTATCACCTGTAGCTGCATGTCGCTGTAACCTCGTTTAAATTTTCCAAGCCCTCATTGCTGATTTCTTTATGTGACGTGTGAGCAATATCAGTGACTTCAAAGAAGCAGTAAGCCTTTGGATTTGTAACAAAATGAATGCCCTAATTCCACATACCACAAAACCTCGACTTGCAAACGTGATTCAACTACCAGGTAACATTGAATGCCAACCCATCAAGTGACAAAAAGCCTTTCCAAAATTGCATACCCCCATGGGTAAAGCATTCCACCAGTGAATTCCGATACACTAATTACAAAAGTATACAAAGGTGCATGTGTGTCTAGGAGACGTTCTGAAAAGATAAAGCTCATTTGAAAAAAATGTTTAAGGGTTTTCTCAAATCCACTGCTTGCGAGTTATTATAGGGACTGCTGACGCTACTCACTATAAAGAGAGGTCCGGAACATAGGCCAAGCAGGCGTAATGTTTGTGAAAACTTGCCAGTACACGGAGCCACTGCATTATTTCTGCACTACGGGACTGCGCCTACGCGATCACCGCCAGGAACTCTTTTCTGCCGGTCGCGTGGATAAAGAGAATGAGATAGGAGCTCAGCCTTGCTCGACAGGTCTTCTTGCTGGCGAAGTTGAGCAACATGTAGTGTGGCATTGGTCCTCTCTATAGAGGAGATGCAAATACAAAGGAAGGGATCGGTTATGCTTCCTTCCCTTTTCATCACCTGAAGCACAATGGCGGTAACAAATGCAAGGTCGCTGCCACATTAGTTCTGGATATGTAAGCCCAATTAATGGGATACCAACGCTTCGAAAGAGCCGATTCATGGGCATCGTAGACGAGGACAAGCAAAGCAGGACAACTTCTCCACGTTGAATGCCTGAGGTGAAGAAGCTCCGATTTAGTGTTAAAATTCGCAAAGTTTGGCAATGAAGGCACGTTATTCCAATCCAGACAGGTGCGTGTGCTTTACCATTTTACAAACACAACGACAGATTGAAGGACATTTCACGATAAGCTGGACATGGTACGACTGCTAACAGTAATGTTCTTTGCGGACCTGCTGCCACATAGTTTACTTTATGCATCCATCCTGGGACCACTTTGAACCGGCGGACAGTGCAGAATACTGTTTTACACTTTGCAGCGTGGAGATCTTGCAAAATGAGCCGTGATGTATGTATTTTGACGTGACAATAACTAGTATAGGTGTGACCACTTATAGACATCACAGTGGAGGAATCTAAGGCTGCTCCCACCACCCTGAATTATTTATTGTGCATGATATATCACAGCAAACACGTCCTATAGTTTTGCCTGCTTCAAACGAGATCGCTGGGAACATAGTTAATTACGCCACGCTCAGAAGCCAAACGCCATGGCAACTAAGCCTTAGAAATGGTGGCAGCTCGAAGCACTGATTTCTCGCGAGACTTTGCGAGTGTGATATCTGTAATGTTAACACTAATGTCATGCGTTCGTCAGCCTAGCCTCAAAGCCTGCATTTTTGCTGATCCATAAGCATTCTTTAACTACCTAAGCATTAACGAGCAACAAAAAAGAGCTCTCATGAACTGTAGCTCCATACCCATGTATCATTGTTTATTCCAGCTGTTTTATTCGTCATTCCGTTTTGCGCTTTTTATTCATCATGCTGAACCTGTGCAGCCGCTCCATTTCAGCTCACTGATAAAAGGGACTCATCTGGGTTTCCATCACTGATATTTAAACAATCACCCAAAGATAAGCCACCAGTCACCGGCAAAAGGTCGGCACACATCAAAAGCATTCGGTTTTCAGCACACTCAGTGCGGCAATTTTTTTTTAACAGAAATTAAGATGTTCCCACGACGGACTTAACCGGCAGCTTCCCGGACAGCATGGAAATATTTGTTTTCTGGAGTCAAAGGTAACAACAGCCTGGAGTAATAGGCATGTCCGAGTACATCACACCGGCATGAAGACTGCAAAAAAGGCAAACATGGTAGCAGACACGAGGCTGAAAGAATGGCCCGCATTGGAAACCTCCAATGCATTGCAAAGTGTTTCTGCTGTATAAATATTACCATATAAATGCCTCATTTCTCTAGTAAATCCTCTTCTACCAGGCATCGCTGCATGTAAACACGGCAGAAAGCAGCGTATCTACACGGCACAAGGAGGAGACGAGACATCCTGGGCACTGATCCACATCCCATAAGCAAACAGTCCAATAATTTGAAAATTGCCCCGAGTTTTTAGTGATTTATTTTGTCCATGGTGGTTGACAGCAAGAAGAGGGTTCCTCATCATGCTCTTTACCCTTGCAGAGGGCGAGAGAAAAGCAACAGCTCAGAATCTATGAGAGAGGACGAACGATAATATAAACTTATTCATTCTTCATACCCTGTGTGCGGGGCTTTAATGATGTCAGCACACAGCGACTTTATTGCGCCGTGAAAATCATACGCCAGATGTTCAATGCTGTTCTACTCGATTCATTTTGCATTCATTTCTACCTTTGTTTCCGAACGCTTGCAAATGAATGATAGAGCAATGATTCCTGCTACTTAGTCTCATTGCAGGAAAAGAAAAACAAACCATAAGCGGAAATAAAGAATGGCCACGCAATGACACTAGGGCGTTGTGTCTCACAGACCATCAAAGCCAAAAATATGCTGACTTTTCACTGGAAGAAAGAAAAGCTTTCCAACTTTATTCATAAGAACAGTTTTAAGCTGCTGTCCTTTACATCTTATATGAATCGACTCTGTAAAACGGCAGAGAGTGAAAACTTGTAGTTCCCGACACTGCGGAGAAAACAAAATCAGACAAAGCCTAGACGATAGGGCATTAGAAGAATTATCATCCTAAATATATTATTATGAGATGAAGTGAAGTTCCTGACTGCTCAATCTCTGCCTCATTGCAGTGCTGGTAACTCCTTGCGTCGATTTTGATAACGCTGTTAAAATCCGTGGAAGAGAGCAGCCCCGAAGAGATAGTAATTATTATGGTGTTTAACACAAGGAGGTGACACATGGGCTAACGAGGGTTGCTATAGTGATGAGTTTTGTATTACACTAGGCCCTGGGATCTTTCAACTGTGCTGGCATTGCACTGCACATGAGGGTTCGTGTATATCAGCATCATATAAATTAGGTCACTGCTGCCGGCATTGAACCCACGACTTCGAGCCCAGTGGACGAACTCCAAGGCCATTGAGCCACCATAGAGGGTGCAAGTTGGTAGCAAGTTTTCACCATCTCCACGTGATGCCCTAGCCTTATTTTTTTACTTCCAAACTATGACTCTAAAGGCGGCAATATGGTTTTGAAATATATGCAGTGTTGGACGAATTGCCTTTTAAAACATTTCTCTTCCTTTCAGTGCTGCCAGCATGGCAGAAAACCATTGTACTGCATGATAATGTGGAATATGACCGTCCAGTGAGCGCTTTCACTTATGCTATGCTAAGAAAGAAACTTCAATTTCGAGAAGCCTGGTTTTCGTCACCTGAAAAGTTTAATTTCATCCTAGCTAGCTCTCCTTACTTCCAAACCTAACTTCTTTGAAACCAATACCTAAACTGGTTTCCTGTTTCCCAAGTTAGGTATAATATACCCTATGTTTCTCTTTTGTGCAACTCTGCTGTTCCATTTGGTTCGGTTTGGTTTATGGAGGTGTAACGTCCCAAAGCAACTCAGGCTATGAGGGACGCCGTAGTGAAGGGCTCCGGAAATTTCGACCAGTGGGGTTCTTTAACGTGTACTGACATCGCACAGCACACAGGCCTCTAGTATTATGCCTCCATCGAAATTCGACCGCGGCGGCCTGGATCGAACCCGCGTCTTTCGGGTCAGCAGCCGAGCGTCATAACCACTGAGCCACTGTTACATTACATACGGTTCAGCTCAGAAGCTAACCAGAATGTTATCGCTAGAAAGCCTTTCATGAATCTGTATACACTTAAGCCCCAACTGCAAAAACTGCAATCTTCTGTTTAGAGCCAGAACCATAGGCCCATCTGCACTCTACAACGATGTCTAAGGACCAAGCAACACTCCAAAGAAAAACCACCGGCTCTTCACGGCCGCAGTTGATCCTGTAATTTCTATTTCGTTGTCCATCATGGCCAGAACCCTGAAAATGGAATAAAAACGGAAGGTCATGATTTTAAAGCAGAATAATACCCCAATATTTGAAAACAATGTTTTGTGGCAGACATTAAGCTTTACTGCGTTACCAAGCAGCTCTTCCAAGGTTCATTAAATATGGTTATGGCATCATGCTAAACAAGGCGATAAAAGGTATTTTGTCTTGTCCTGAACATCACTCCAGTTATGTAAACAAGAAAACAGAAGTACGGCCTCCAATTGCTGAGTAAATCATGCTATAATATATGGAGTTTGTCACCACTGAACTCAAGCAGTCTACCATCAGGGAGCTAACAAATAGGTGACAGACAGCAAAAGCGGCAAAAAATTTTCCACAATTTTAATAGTACAGTATAATCAACAAAAAGCAAAAGTCAAGGCGAGGAAAACTGTGCAAGTTCTTAGTGCGCTTAGGTACCTGGCATTGCGAGATATAAGTTCCAACTCAAACACCACCAGCATTTCAGAATGAATCTTGCATGACTAATGATTCAATGCAAGTCCATCATCTGCGATCGAAAGCCTACCAGAAAAAAAAAACATACAGGCTGAATGCGAACTGCATTATCGAAATAAAGCATGATGGAGACGGCAGCCAAATGAATATCTGAATTTAATGATTAGATAAGATAAGCGTACCTCAGAAACGTGAAATAGCCAAGGTAGATCGTGTGTGTTTCATAAC
>JARKHS020025829.1:0-39969 GCA_030143305.2 Amblyomma americanum
TCACCAAGGCTCTCAAACATATGAAAATTTCGGCATCAAGATAATGGACAAGGTCTTATGTCTATCAAGGAGAGGTGTCAGTGGTGTGGCACCTCTACAACAGCTGCTACTTATGACAGAACAAAAGGTACATATGGACTCATACAGACTCTAGCATTTCATTTTCATTCACTACACACAAGTAGAGAGATTCTGTGTCATTCAGACATATGCACTTTTTTAAAGACTCTGCGTCAACGATGCAACTTTGTGATGTACACTCTGTCTTCACAAACTGCAAATTCTTATCCAGGGGGACATTACTGAACACTGCTTGCTTTACACTCAGGACATCAACATGCACATCAACATGATCACTTCTGCTTGAAGAATGACTGCAAGGTAAAAGGATTTTGACAATGCGACCAATACGCCCGTTCGTGAATACATAGGAATTTCTTCTGCGAGATTTGTTGAGGCCTGCGGTGCAGAATTTGAAAGGCCCAAGCACCATTTTTCGGAACACTGTACAACCCTCCACACGTTCACCTTTGCCCAAAAGCAGAACGCACCCCACTTTAGTGAAGTTCTTTCTCAAAGTATACCCTTTCATCAGACATCTGAAGTCGGATTCTAGAATGTGGCGCCCTTTTCGGTTTAGTGAGTGTGCTGACCATAGTGTTGAAAGTGCCTGCAGAATACAGAACTTCTGAACAATTTGGAAATGAGGGTATCGGGTTCCTTTCACAAATCTACATAGTGTCCCGTTCATTGCCTCAAAAGGAAAAAGGGAATAACCCCACAATGGCCCCCAGTTTTTCACACTTTCCACGAGGTGAAGCAGGAGATGGGATTTATATGTCATATACTCTGTGCCGTATAAGGTTTCATAATCCATAAGAAAATTTACCATTTCTTTCTCAATTCGGAGAAGCTCTTCTATGTGTACTGACGGACCAAGCAGATAGTGCATCATGGCAACAAACCTTAACCAGTGCTTGTAGTGCTTTTCTGGAACAAAGTCCTTGAGCACAACAGGCGAATAGAACAACATCCAGTTCTTCCACTCTGACGCCTTCCATTCTTTTATCTGTGATAGTGACCTTGGGAGTCTCGATATTTCCCATATAGGAGTCAGGCTTAGTAGCAACTTGTTTGCATCTTCAAGGTGCTTGCGCAGTCTGAACTTTCGACAGCGATGTGATTTGAGCCACATGAACAAGGTGCTTCGAACGAAGCCTAAGCACACCGCGTGCATATGGTCAACTGCAAACCCTCCTCCAAATGTAAAAAATGCAAGCATTGTCAAAACACTTGCGCCCTTAATGCCACAGCTTGCCTGCTGACTGACCCTTGCCTTACTGGCATTCCCAGCAAAAGAATCTTGTGTCCTCGGCTTGGGCAATGGTGTGGCTGGTGGATACACACGGCAAAAGCCATTGCCTTTAGCTACAACTTGGCCAGGGTGCTCACACCAAGCACAACCATTTGCCCCATTAAATTGGATCATATTCATTACATCGCACCTTGCGACGCTGTCCACTGAACAGGGTCCAGGAAATGCCTTCGACAAGTGTGTATTTCCATCTCTGTCCTGCCACGTGACTCCCTCAGCAGACAACTCATTTATTGCCTTCACAAATGGAATAAAAAATGTATTCATTACTGGCTTCCCAGACCCTACCCACAAGCCTGCCAAAAGAAGCTTCTCTCTCCGGTGCTTGTAAGGCAGTTCATTCACCATTACCAGCAGTGGCCACATACTCAGATTTGAACTCTCAAAGAGAGGCACACCATCAGTGTTGAAGGTGAGTGTGACATCATCGGCAGACAAAGGCAATTTATGATAATGAATGCTTTGTGTAATGTCTGCCACTTCGTATTGAACCGAGGTTCCCTCTCTTTTAGCCACTGTAGACTCTAGCACCTCTCGGAGCTGGCTTTTGAGGTCCATGACAAGAAAAAAGGAAGAAGATTTGATAAGACTCTCATGTGTGTGCACTAAATTACATTTAGGACATGAAATATCTTCTCCTTCCATCGCCTCAACTATGTACTCAGTGCAAGCAGTACAGTAAAAGTGTTTTTTGTATTGCTTTTCACAGGCAATAAAATGCCTAAATGAGGCATATTTCGATCCTGGGTATGTCACCCCTGAGGGCAAGTGGGCAAGTGTCGCCTCCTTGGAGCAGCCATGTCGCAAACTGTGAGCCATCACCATGAGCAAACTTTCTGCTTGCGTTATATTTGCTCCTGGAAACAGCAAGTCATCCTAAAAAAAGAAAAAAACAGTAACCAACATTTGAAGTGCAATGCGAGCGTGTTCTGAGCAAACGAGCAAGGTTTCATGAAAAACGCTGTGCGTGGAAGATACTCTTATAACTGTACATTAATGCATTACCAATCGTCTTCATGACATTACAATGCATCTCGTTGCTAGACTGTATGCGTCTTAGGGAACAAAAGATAAAATTGCGCTCAGAATGACTAGAAATTAAATGACATCACTTTCAAGCATTTCAACTACTAGTTTGTAGAAAAAAAGTGGTACACATTTGTGGCAATGACTATGTGAAGAGACCTCAAGTGTGCTCGTCAAGTGTGCTGTGCGGCCATACCGCAGTCCTCTCGACATAAAAAACACTTGCATTAGGACTGCATATTATGTCAGAAAGTATTGTAAGGCAGCTTACTGATGGAAGAGGCTCAAAAGCTTTTGAATTATTTCTCCTTCTTAATGGGATATGATGAACGGTGCACCTGCACTTGTAAATGCAGATAACGAAGGGTGCCTATTAGTGACAGATATAAACATGCTAAGTGATGTTTTGTTGTTTGGTAGCTTTCAGCATGCAAAAATATGGTACTATCGAGACGCAACTTTATGTGCAACAAGCAATCTAGTCACACAGGAGCCTCTTATGACTGCCACATCATTTAAATACTGCATATAAGAGCATGTAAGCCAGACTTCAACATCTAGATGTACGGCCTCAAGCAACCGGACAATAATAATATTTCCATTTCTGTTGTCACTCGCTGGTCCTGCAGACTTTTCTTCCCGACAGTACATAGGTGCACAGTTGTCCATTTGCTGACACTTGAAGCAAGTGCAACACATGTTAAGCTCTCTTACAAAGGGATAAGAAATCTGTGGGCTCTTCATCTCTTAAACAAGGAACAGCATTTAAATTGAAAAATACTATATTCTCCTGTCAACATTGCACGGCGGCTCTTAAAAAGAAACAGCACTTAAACTGAAAATAACCTAACTATAAGGTTCTGCTATAAGCTCCTGTCAAACAACATATAATCAATTATCCCTTTTCATACTGCAGTACAGTACGGCCTACTGATAAATGATCTGGTCTATAGTCTATGGGGGTATAACATCCCAAAATTACTCTGGCTATGAGGGACGACATAGTGAAGGGCTCCGGAAATTTCGACCACCTGCGGTTCTTTAACGTGCACTTGCATCCCACAGTACACGGGCCTCTAGAACTTCGCCTCCATCGAAATTCGACCGCCGCGGCAGGAAGCTAACTCGCGTATTTCGGGTTAGGAGCCGAGCGTCACAACCATTGAGCCACCACGGCGGCTAAAGAATACACACGACTGCGTGGCCTCCACGCTTCGTGAAACTCTACAACCGACTGACGGCGAAAGCAGCACCAGGCGCATGCCCGGAAAAAGCAACCAAGCGTACTAACGGCGCATGCTTCTTGTCATGAAGTCTTTTCTTGCCAGCTTTCGCGGCAGCGCTTCGCGAAACTCGGAGGCCACGCGATCGCGTGTTCCCTTAATTCAGCAGTTCACCGCACATGCAGAAACAAATGGCAAGGGCTGTTACCAGTCCGCTCATCCGGTGAGGCCTCGTGACTTTCGGGTCCATGCGGTTCAGGTTCGCTTTCTTCGGACGAGACGTCGTCAACTTCGTCCGATGAGACATCTTCGGGAAAAGCGCCTTCAGAAGATTCACAAGAACGTGAGCGGCTGTGCGCAGTCTCCCCAGCACAGGCACCAGAGCTGGAATCTGTAACGCCGGCTGTGTTCTGTTCTTCATTACTTGCATAGGAGCTTTCATCACCCGATTCATCCGAGTCACTATCAGCTCGAGAAGCTGATGGCGCGCCAAGTAACTCCCGCTGCTTGAACCTACACTTTGAACGATGCGGAACCTCGGCCGACGAGTCCCATAAGTATTTACTGTACTGCCTTTTCGGAGGCATGGTGGCAGCAGGCACAGTACCAGGTTAACTGGAGATTATATGGGACAGGAAGCTATATATATCTTCCGTGTTATGGTCACCCGTGCTTTCCAAGAAGCTTTCAAAGGATCGTCGGTCGCTTCTACCAGTAACAAAGGAAGGGCGCTCGCATGGGCGCTCGGATGTTGTTGTCATCGTCTGCTATTTATGACGGCGCTACTGGCATTCGCGTATGCAATTTTCGAACGCGGTTTGAAGTGCATGTGCTAGGATAAATGATTACTCTCCTCTCACTGCCTACCGGTGAATTTTTCCTGTCTTATTATTTTGAAATCGAGTAATGAAGCGTGCTTGAAGTAAAGTAATGGCAAATGCAATCTTGCCCAACAGGTTGACTGTAGCGCCACACCAACCGTAGGTGCCCTTCCCTAGCGGCAAAAGGCATGAGTGCAGCCAAATACCGCACCTGTAATTCCAACCATCCAAGCCAAGCCACCAAGCCCTGTTTGCGGTCCAGTCGGTTCAGCAGGTGCTACAGGAAGGCCTCGTGTTTCTACCCAGTCCGTGACAATGAGCCACATTTTGATAAAATGGGTGGAGGAAGCTAAGTGGGATGTTTATCCTATTAAATCCCTCGCGGACCCTGCCATCGGCATCCGACTTTTAACCGAAGAAGGCGCCATAAAACAATTGAAAGGCTCAGTTGTAAGCGTTTTCTGGAAGGAGGGCGAGCAGCCGGCGAAAGCTGAATTGCTGTACCTAGGTGAGTACTTGTATTTCTTTTGCGTGTTTAGTCAATTTTACGCCTTTTCAGGTAGTGGAGTTCATTTGCATTGTTTCTGTCAGGTAAACAAGCCTCACTAGAAAAAAAAGGGCGAAACTTGCCGCGCAAACGCCAGAATGCGTGGACAGGCGGAGGGAGGACAGCCAACCGTCAGCCGGGATGGCCACGTGCAATGTGCGTATCAATGATGCTGTTACGTGTGTTCTTTGCACTGTCGTTCATTTCAAAGCGATTTCAGTTCAAGGGGGGCCGTTTGAATATTTGTGCGTGCGCGGTGGCGAACGCAATATCAAGGATAACTGTGGGCATTTCACCACAGATGCTGTTATTGTAACATGCTTTTAATGCGGGGCAATTTACTGTATCAGGTTTACTAATAACTTTGTTCCTGTGTCTCTTGACGAGCAAGGGAACAAAATATGTGTTCCGCGTGCACTCGCAACCTGCACGCAGATGTTGCATATGTAAACCCGTTACTGCCTAGGCCACCGCTTATTTTCTCTTTGTGGTATTTAAATAGTGTGACTTGTAAATTTTTGCCGCAAAAGACGGAAAGGCGGGAAACCAAATACTTTAGAGGACATCCAGGCCTGGGCTGTTTGTACACGCCTGAGAAAAAGTAGAGACCACAAGAACGGTCACACAACTGCATGCAAGGGCTATAAAGTAACGAACTGCTCAGGACTTTGTTAAGGTCTGTTGCCAATTATTGCATTGGTGCAGATGATTGTTCGTTGCATGTGCTTAGCAGCCCAAACCTAGCTGATGCATAGGTGCCCCTGCGCTTGCTGCTACGACGATGAGTTGCTAATCATTTGTAATAGCATGATCTACAATGCTGCATTTTGCTGCTGATGGTAGGGCTTTTTGTGTGTAGGGGTGTGCATTGATCAAATTATCATCAGACTAACTATGCTACGTCCACTGCAAAACAAAGGCCTCTCCTGCTTCGCTTAAACTGACCCTGTCGGGTTCCAGGCATAGTTAACAATGTCTCCTTAGAATCTTTCAAACATCTCCTCATAATGTCTGGGTATAGCTGTGTAAACCTGCGCAGTCATGAAATTTATGAGCATGAGCACTGAAGTGCGTGCCGAGCAGCCTCGAACTCTACTTGTGGTGATGCACGGCGATTGCTTTAAAAAACAGTAGAAAGGGAGGTGCGTTTCTCCGTTTGCCAGAAGCAGGCAAGGCAGCAGAACCCTTTTTGCCACATTGTGAAAAGTAGCCACCGCGCATTGCCACAACTAGGGTTTGTAGCTATCTGCCATAGGTTTCTGTGTTCACGACCATAAGTTCATTGACTGCACTGCTGTCGGCACACTTAACACGAATGCTTGACAGCATGGCTTGGACTGACGTCAGTTCCATTGAGCGTTGGCCACTGTTGCTGAGATAATATCTCAGTATGTTTACGGCAGCTAACCACAGCCGGAGTTCAGCTCGATTTGACTGGTCGACTTGTCTTTCTCCTGTGTCTGACCGGCGGGGGAAGAGCACCCACTTGACAGGCTTGTTTTGCCACTTTTTGGTCGTGGCTGCAGTCTCATGTGCACCCGGAAAATGTTGCGGTTTGCTTATCTCAGCAAAGCAACATGGTGTGCGATGTCTTGCATGCCTTTCGAGTTTGGCCTCAAAGTGTGCATCGAAGGGTTCTTTGCAGGGCGGCTTCCTGCGTAGTCCATGCTGCTCTGGAGATCTAGTGTCGGGGCATAGGAACTGCACGTACATGTCTTGAGCTAGAAAGACTCGTCGATGCGATTCAAACTAAGCTTTTAATAAAGTGGAGTTTTAGGCCAGTTGGTGATTCATGATATCCAGGTTGCCTTAGCATGCTACAAACGAGGACAAGAGAGGGACACAGGACGAGCGCTCGTCCTGTGTCCCTTTCAACACAGACTGCTGTACAGGGCAACACTCATCAATGACGTCTCGTCTGGAGTCTCCAAATCTGCAGTGTCGTTTCCGCGATGTTCTAGGTTATCCGCAGTTTCCTTTTCGCACTCAGCGCGGTTCCTTAATATTTGGGTACCATTCTTTCAATTCAGCATGTAGAAAGTGCAAAATATGATGGACCTCAACCCTAGCATTACCACTTGTATAAGTATCATATTATTGAACAAAAACCTGCAATGGACTAAAGGCTCCACTACGGTACCTGTTTCTTCCTTTCTTCTTTTAGTCCCTCCTTTATCCCTTTCCTTATGGCAGGGTTCAGGTGTCCTGTTCAGGTGTCTGCTGATATGTGAGACAGACACTGGGCCATTTCCTTTCCCCAAGAAATCAATTTTCAATTTTCTGTAAAGGGTGTGATTCCCCTAGCCTAGCAAACATTGTGCAAAGCCTGCCATTTTCTAGCCTGCAAGACAGCAGGAAAATAAATAATTTCAGGGCATATGGCAATAAAATTTGTAGGGTTTTCAAGGGACTATGCAATAAATTGATTGAGATTACATAAAGAAGACGAGAGATAGGCATTTCATCACTCGTCACCCCAATGCAAGAATTTTTAAGCTAGCATCAATAACACCGAAGATATAGATGATTTAAAATTACGCTCCTCCTCTCCCCCTCAACTTGTACACGCGGGGCACCAGACAAAAATAAAGAAAACAGCTCTGGGACTGGGCCCCGCCCATGAATACGTCATCCGCTGACTTTCCTTTTGCAACTTCCGGTTGTCGCTCCTAGCACCCCAGCAGCAGCGTCGGCGGCGTGATTGCGGCGCGCGTCGGGTTCCTTTGCTTGTCGTCTGTTGTAGTTAGCAGTAATAGACCGGAACCTCAAGGCGCGACTGCTCGCTCTTACGGCCGCGATGGGCATCGAGCCCTATGCGTTCACGCCATACCGACTGAACGCCAGTGACGACAGTAGCGACTCGGCGAGCCACTGCGAGTGACTCCGGAACTCCATACAGAAGGAGGCGGCAGAGGAAAATTGAAACCATATGCGCGAAGGCAATGCCCTGGCTCGCGCTTGCCCGAGAGAGTCGTGCGGTGGCACGAGCAGACGATTTTCACGGCTACCGGAAGTGTGCCTGTGACTTCGTGGCTGCCGTGGCTCCAGCGAATGAGAGCGTGTGGTGGCCTGGCGACGTCATGGGTACAGTGACGTCTTTTTTCACGATATAAGTTTAAAAATCGGTCACTACGAGGACACCAATCAGCCCGCAAATTTTAAAAAACACGGTTTTTAAAAATTCATAATAAATTGCCGGTTCAGTTTCGAAGACTCATACTTGGTGTGAATGCTTCTTAGCATCATTTCTAAGCATTGAAAACATTTACAAGTGACTTATTATTCATTGCATAGTCCCATAGTCTCTTTAACGCAGTAAAACTGAGTAGAGGTCATGATTTTGCTTTGCTGGGCCGTCGACACATCTGGGGACAATATTACACTCCTGTTAAGCTTGTCTGATCTGTTTGCACTGCAACAGCCGCCGCGGTGGCTTAGTGGTTATGGCGCTCGGCTGCCGGCCTGAAAGACGCGGGTTCGATCTCGACCGCGGCGGTCAAATTTCGGTGGAGGCGAAATGCTAGAGGCCCGTGTACTGTGCGATGTCAGTGCACGTTAAAGAACCCCAGGTGGTCGAAATTTCCGGAGCCCTTCACTACGGCGCCTCTCATAGCCTGAGTTGCTTTGGGACGTTAAACCCCTATAAGCCTATTTGCACTGCAGATGTGCAATTCACGGCATAACTGTGTTCTGCAGTTTAACACGAGGTGTGTTTGGCTGCGGTGATAGCCTAGTGCTCTCGCGCAGCGGCCTGCAAATCTGATCAGTTCACCTCGCCGCGGGCTCGACTCCCAGTGGTGGATGTTATCTTGATTTCTTTTTAACTTACCTGATGTATCATCGCTATTGCTAGGAAACTGCACAAGATCCAATGATCACAAAATTCCTGGTTGATGTTAGTGAGCAAAACTGCTTTTGCACTAAACGCTTATGGGTTGTATGTGTACTCGCAGGTGGTATCGAAAATCACAGATAGCAAGTGAAAAGGGTGATGTCATCAAGCGTCCTTATAGTACAGCAAGTCGAGCACTGCCACTTCAGACAATCGTATACATGTCGCTCCTCTATACAAACCTACCACTGGCCGACCTCCATGTGGCGTCATTCATGACCTGACAGTCGTACCAAAATTGTGACGCGTCGCAGCGCTGACATCAGTCCAAGCCAGCCCAAGCCATGCTGCCGAGCGTTCATGTTAAGCATGCTGATGGCGGTACAACCTTCTCGTTAAGCTCAATTACAATAGTTGCCAACATCTCATTAAGGCTGCAGAATCCCTTTTTGTTTCCAGGGATGTCACATATAGCTCTCTCCTTGACATTAATCAGCAACATAGTACGGTGTCACCCGTTAACATTTTATATGCTTCATCTGCCCTCCTAACATCACTAAACCCTAGACATCCAATACCTGGAAATTCTTCTAACACTGTCAGGCTAGCCTCACTCTTAAGGTTTTTGCGTTACATGTTGCCAGGTTTAGTTTCCAATGGCAGCCTGTCTGGATCGAGCGATTGTTAGGACTCTCCACTGCATTGTTTTAGAGTGCCGCCTTGGTTAGTTGCTCTGCGGCTGCTGGGGATTGAGAGCTAGAGGTTGATTGACTGCAATTAGCCATGGATTAACCATAATGGCATAAAGATCGGTTGATGCCAATAAATGAAGGTCCTCCTTTGGGGCATTTTGCCACTTCTTTCTTGAGCTGTATCTGACGGTAGTAGATGCATAGTTTATAGCCAGAAACTCAACTGTGAGAGCTTTAAAAATTTCAAAACCGCCTTCACTGCTTTCCTCTTATATTAATATTAGGTGCAGTGCACTACAAACCTTGCTTATGGGGGTGGAGGACAAGGGTCCAAGTGGTCGGGAGGGTGCACTCACACTCAAACCGTAGGCAGTCGCTAAGTAGGTGCCCGATCCGCTCATCAAACCCGTAGTTCTCACGTGCAGGAGAGTCTGCCATTGTGATGAGGTCCGAATAGGCATTTGTAAATGCCACTCTGAGCCACTGGTGACAAACAGCGTAGAATCGCAGTGGGAGAGGTCATACGGTATATCTAGTCTTCAGGGTTAGGAGCCGAGCACCATAACTACCGAGCCACCCTGGCAGAGTAGATGGCAGTTGTATTGTATAATGGCATAAAACCACTAGCAGGTTTTCGCTTCATCCTTAAACTCCCATTTGATGGAAAAATAAGGGCTGGGTACGCAGTACCTCCAAAGTAAACCAAATCAATTTGTTCTTTTTTAGTTTCACATTACATATGACTGAATTGCTTAATAATCAACAAGAAAACTGTCACTAAGCATGGACTCGCAAGTTATTTGCTGCCATTCTATTAACTGGTAATGGGTGCTGCCAGGGGTCACAACCTCTAAGAGTGCCAGTCAAATGGCTGAAATATACCTTACATTTTGGTTGGTATATTTGCCCTTTGTTTTGGTGGAGTCAAGGGGTGGTTCCATATGTGTGCACAAACATGGCTGAACTTTAGGTTTCCCACTGCCAAAGCATGCCTTTGCCTACAAATTGCACAGTGTGTGCTCCTCTTTTCTTCTCAAACCAAATAAGGGGCAAACCTGAAGCGCTTATTACTTGTGGCTGTTCATATTATGAACTAACAGATGGTGCATTATGTTAATCCATTGGTGTCTTGGTTGAAGTTAGTGTTTTTCATTTAATGCATGTGGTACTTGATGAGAATATGCAACAGCAGTAAAGTGGCTTCAAACTATAAAGGTAGTTTTTTTTTGCACATGGTGCTTGTTTATTTGTGACAAGTGCACACGTAAGCAGATTGTTCATATTCGCCTGTGTCCTTGATAGTGGTTGTTTTTTTCTTGTGGATTCAGTTTTTCTACCTCAGTAATGAAATGCAATCTGAAATACTCATACTTTTCAGTGCTGGATGTTTCATTATGTTAAAAATGTGTAGCCCTTGCTAGTAGCGCATATCATGTGGACATTAGAACAGCTGAAGTGCGTGCTATTCAGTTTTAAGTGGTCATGCAGTAAACTACTGCAATCATTACAAAAACCAAACCTTTTTTTTTAATACTGAAGACATCTGGCATGTATACTACAGCCAGAAGTGGTTGAAACTGCACAAGAATATGCTTCCATTTTTAAAATATTTTACATTTCAATAATTGTCATGCCACTTCTTCAGGAACACTCATGCTGTAGATCAGCTGCACAACAGCTTAAGGAGCAGCAGGAGGAGATTTCCTGCCTGAGAAATGAAAATCAAAGTTTGAAAAGGCAGCTGGAAGCAGCCGAGAAAATAGCTGGTGAGAATTCTGGGATGGCTTCACATTCCTTGCACTTGAAATTTAAGTTTTGGCATGAAACCTGTTCTTGCAATAAATCATTAAGTGCGTGCATTCTGTGCTTGGAGGCATTACGTCATACATGTCTGAATACTTAGCATAACTGTGTGCAGTCTGCTGGTTCTTGATCACCACTTCACAGATACAACTGTTCTATGCCCGAAGCCTACATTTGTACTGTGTTCGTGCTCAGCGGGTGTAATGTTTCCTCTTCTACAGCACTGCTTATTCTTTGCCTTTAACTGTCAACACTTTCAGATCAAGATGGTCTCTTTATAAGCACGCACCATTGGGCATTGTTAGTATTGCCATATCTATTGCTTAACGAAAATATTTGCCTGCCCGAGTTTTCAAACTTATGTCTGTGCTGACATTGTTTACTGATTTCATTTTCCTCTTGCTTCTTTTTCTGCTTCACCATTGCCCCGACACTCCTTTCTCACAGTGCAGCACAGCAAAATGGTTTGTTCTGATTAACCTTCCATGTCTTTCCTTTTCCTTCTCCTTGCTGGTAAGCACAAGTCATAACAATCTCTTTCTTGGTGTTCATTTCAGATATGAGTGTTTTAATCAGGCTGGTTAACAATGCAATATTCATTTTTAATGTAAGACGTCTGTGTTTGTTTTTAAGCAGAGCGATATCTCGGACATATCTTGCAATTTGAGATTTTATTTATGCGCAATATACTCTAGGGCATCTCATGGACTCAAGCAAGGCCTATCATATGAACTGTGTGAAAATGTTTGCAAAAAGTTCTTCAGTTGATAGCTTGTGGATAGGCTTTGCACTTGGAGATGTTTCTTCATTTTTAAAAAATGTGTTTGTCAGCCAGTTGTATAGATGACAGATAGTGTTCAACCTAACACCCAGTTTCTGGAGAATCTTTAAGAGAGCCTTGATACAGTACACTCCACTGAGATGGCTCATTTTGTACATGAACTAGGTTGAATTCCAGCTTTATTTTAAGTAGCTATAAACCTTTGGTTCCACACATTGCCGAGCAATATTCACTACTAATGATAATAAACTTTCCTAGAATCTATGCGGCTGCTACAGCTTAGATGCTAGGCCCCTTGCGCTTTTTGAAGGAGGAAACGAAACCTTGTGGCAGTATTTTTATTCATGTAAATTTAAAATATAGGCCAGCGATAGGAATGCCTCTTGAATATTTGTGTATTTTGGAAAGGAAAATGTACGAAGCCTGCTCTGCGAAACAGGCATTGGCTACCCTTAACATGCCGAGAAACCGGTGTTTTTGTTTTAAAGGGCCCCTGATATCATTTTGATGGGCTCATTCTAGTGGACCAGATTTGTAGAGGTGGTCTTTGTGGGCATTCGAGTCATATTTGGAAGCTCTGCATGGACCCTATCATTTGGAAATAATTTTTAAAAATCTCCTCGCAGTAGCTTGCAACCGGTTACGGAGACACGCCTCACCGCCTCTGCCCACTGATGTCATTGGGGTGGGGTACGCACGATGAGGTGTGTCTCCTTAATCGATTGCGAGGTACTGCGAGCAGAGATTTAAAAATTATTTCAAATTATAGGGTTCATGCACAGCTTTCAAATATGAATTGAATGCTTACAAAGACCACCTCTGCAGATATGTTGCACTAGAATAAGCTCATCGAATTCATTTCAGGGCCCTTTTAACTGATTCCATACTTTTTTATAATGGTAGATGTTTATAGGTGTGTTTTGTTTACAACTGGAAAATAGACTACTTACTTGCGGGTTCCTGCCTGGGCTTTGAGTGGTGTGCACACATTCTTCCTGTTTTAATAGAATGCTAACAATTTTCTTTCCCTGTCCATTGCAGTGCCAGCCAAAATGGTGAAACGGCTGGAGAGGATGCTGGAGTCCAAAAAGGAGCCAGATCAGCCTGTTGTGCCATGTGCAAAGGTTTGTGAGCTAAAATATGATCGTTGCACATACTCTTGAATATACAAGTGAGGTACTCTTCTGCGTTTGAAATTTTCTCTGGCATTCGATAGAGAAGTTATCACGGCTTCTTGAATTCATGCATGAGCACATTAGAGGCATGTCTTAAAATGTATATCTGCATGTCTGCCGACCGTCGCCCCACCGGACAGTGAAAGGGAGAATCGCCAGAAAAAGGGCACTGCGGGTGATCGGCAGCACATGCATGTTTTTCGCTTAGCCAGCCACGTGCAATAATCCTTGTTGCTTCCTCAAGGCATGGAGACGAAATGCTAAATCAGACACGCATTGGTGCCTTAGTATACCAACTGAGCCGTCTACAACCATAAATTCCTCAAATCTTTGCCGCGAAGTGCTGAGCACGAACAGGTTATGAAACACGTATCGAAGAAATGACCAAATTAAGTTATGACTGGCTGTGCACTAATCAGTTGCAGTGTGATCAGTCCTAAAAAAATTGGCAATTGAAAAGGTTATTGTAGAGGCATGCATGTAAATAGATGCTCAGGAAACCCCAAAAAGCCCTCCATCATACCTCGGTGTACCATAGATCCAATTTGAGGACCCCTGAAGAAGATGGTCATACAGTGCAATATGCTCAGGTAACGTGAAAGAGCCCATGCTTTCCTTGCAGGCACTTCATCTAGTCGCTAGGCTATTACAGCACTACAATTCGCATTGAACCCATTAATGCAGGATCTCTCGAAAAATTTTTGCAGTTGCAGTACAGTTAAGTAATTTCCTCGCATTAAACAACTGCTGACATCCCAACTGCACAGAGGATAATGGGCAATCTAGCATTTCCATTGAAACAGCTGAATTCGCTTGCTTGCCTTTATCTTTGATTGCTGTGCTGTTTGCAGGTTGACATTGGGAATGGTGTACTGGTTGACCGCACCATTCTTCAAATGTTGGAGCGGCAGTGTCAAAGCAGCCCTGGGAAATTCGCCAGGGCGCTCCTTCGGAATGTGTTCACGGAGGAGGAGCTGAGGGGAAAGTCCCTCTATGGGATGAAAAATAACGTGCAAAAGGGCCTTCCTGTCAAGGAGGCCCTAGACCCTGTTCGGCTGTCTGCTGTGATAGGTGAGTGTTCCATCTCTTCTCTGCTTGCTTGCTTAAAAATTAAGGGCCAAACTATAGCAAAGCATTGAAGAAGGAAAAGTATAGGCCATGTAGTTAAGTTTGAGTTTTAAGTTATGGGAGAGACCCGGCTGCTTGCAAGATTTTAGAGCAGTCCCTTCCAACACTCCACTGCCTCGCTGCTCAGAAATTTGGTGCACTTCTTTTATGGGCTGTACTGTCATGGCTTCAGCCTAGAAGGCTAATTTTTCTAGCGCCAGATTAACATAACTTTCCACAGCACGACAGCACTTGCAAGTGTGTGTGTATTGGTTGCGCCCATGGCGACAGCACTGCTTTTGTGCCATATTATGGCACTTGGAACCCCCCTTTTCTATGTCTACATAAACTTTCCCATAGGTGAAGACTACAAGGTCCACCGACCGCAAACTGCCTTGTGCTAACATTTCTCATGGTTGTTTATTATATTATTTCTACCAGAAATGTGTGCTGGCAGATATCTTAGCCCACATGGTATGCTGAAAACACCAAACCTGGCATGTGCAGTCATGTGCGAAGGTGGAGGGACCACATGAGTGGGGATGTTTGCGTGGCTGGCAGAAGTGTGTGGGCAAATAGGCTGACATATTTTATCAGTCACCCAATGCATACCTTAAAAACAGACGCTGCACCATGAGAAAGTGCTGGCACGTGCCGCATTTGCTCGCGTATAACCTGCACCGAAATTTGAAAAAACGCCTTTAATAAGTGAGGGTGCGAGTTACCTGCTAATTTTTTCTTTTGGGGGGGTCAGCTTCACAGCAGTGCGCGATGGCGGCCTTCCACGTGTAGTCTGCCATTCTCATTGTCGTCAACGCTTGTCAAGTCGACGAGGGGCCAACGAAACGTGTAGCGGAATCCACATTCATAGTCTGTTTATTCTTCCCCCGCCATTGGCCACGTTTTCTTCAGCCAGTGTTGTTGAGCCTAGTGTCGGGCACTCTTTCATGTACTGCACCCCAGTTTGCACTATTTCCCTGCTTTGTTTTGGCGTCATGAGTGCGACTCGGTGGCAGTGTTTCGCAGCGAAAGAGAAGTTAAGCGGAAAATTTCTCTTGCTGCCGACGATATCCCAAGCAGCACAGGTCTTCGGCCCAATATTGCACCAGGATGGTCCCATCCTGGCCCTTTGTAGGGCCGGCCTTTGCCAATACGGTTCCAATGTTGGGCCAATCACTTGTGCTGCTTGGGATGTGCCAAAGTTGTGCTTTCACTGTCTACGCTAGACAGCAAGGTGACGGCGTTTAGCTTAATACTTCCCGCGCTTCCTTGACGGACCTGGCGGGGCCATGTTATCCACAACCCAAGTGTGCACTACACCGCTTGTCAAACACACTCAAAGACTAGGCACTTTTCGTTCAAAGCAATCACAAAATGGCGAATGGATGTAACTTCATGAAGACGGAGCGTCACTCTGTCGACACGGTCGGAGAAATCCAAGTGACGAAACGGCGAATGACTGTATGAGACCCGCTGTGGTGGCTCAGTGGTTAGGGAGCTCGGCTACTAATCCGGATTCCCCGGGTTCGTACCCGACCGCAGCGGCCGCATTTCAATGGAGGCGAAATGCACAGGCGCCCCTGTGCTGTGCGATGTCAGTGCACGTTTAAAGATCCCCAGGTAGTCGAAATAACTCCGGAGCCCTCCACTATGGCACCTCATTGTTCTCTTAGTCCCTTCTTTATCCCTTCTCTTTATGCACGGTTCAGGCGTCCACCGAGGTGTGAGACAGATATTGCGCCACTTCCTTCCCCCAACAACCAGTTTTTAATTTTTAACGTATGAGACAAGCGATAACTGCCCCCGAGAATTTTGGCAACAAAAGCAAGTTGACGGCAATGACTATCCGACTGCCACCTGGAAGTGTCAGAGATCGCAGGGACCTCTACTGGCAAAAATGAGGTACCAAAAGTATTTCAAGCCAATCCAACTGCAGAGTAAATCCACCTCAATCCAAGATGGCGCCTTTTGCGCCAGCAAAAAGCAAATAAGATGGCCGATTTTGGCCCGCAGGCGACTGAAATTAGTCTGAAAAATCAAACTTTCGGACTTTGAAAGTCCAAAATATCCGTCGTGAATACGTATGCGCTTCTATGGGGTAACTGACAGTGCCTCATCGAGCTCCGAATTACTCGTCGGTTACTGCACTTTATTACTTGCTAAGGAGGCACAAGATAAACTGTGCGTTCATGAAATTTAGCGTTCTGTAAGCTCGGTCCTCATGACTCATTCCTGGTGCAAATAGCTGAAGCAAGCATGGGCACATTCAGTTGGGTGAGGTATGCGAGATCTGCCTTACCACTATGAAGGTTACCATAGGCCAAAACAGGCTACTGTATGAATAATAGGACTCTTTAGCAGACTGTTTTGTTTGAAGCAGAGTAAAACATCTGTGCTGACATGCTTTCTTTGTGGAGTGCCATGGAAATCAGAGCTATAAAATTGAATGTTCTATACACAACTGTAATTAATGCACAAGTAGCATGGCAGTGGTTCTTTAGGAAGGTAGTTTTATCTGCTTGTGCAGTTTAATTGCTTTTGCTGCTTTTGTGTACTTAGCATTTATCTTAGTATAACCCAGCCTGCCCAACATTGTAGTTTATTTTTTTGCAGTTACTGTTTCTCAGTGGTTGTGGATGTCGAATTTTCTTTTACTTTTCCTGAACAATTAATATTGCTGAAACTGTTCAAGACGGACAGTATTGAAGTGCACATTCTGTGTGTAACCCGATGCTTTAGTGTACTCTCTTCTGTTTCATGTACAAGGAGAAAGTAAGCATAGTATGGTAATGTTCACCGAGTTGAGGCAGCTAGTTGTGGCAAAAGTTTCAGTTGATATCATGCAAGCAGTGACAGGCATATTGACTCATTCTTGACGGCACATGTAATTTCATGCATGCCCCAGTGCAGTGGCTCAGTGGTTATGCACTCGGCGGCCATATTTCAGTGCACAGAACGCCATGTGGTTCAAATCTGGAGCCTTCCACTGCGGCGCCCCTTATAGCCTTGTGTTGTTCTGGGATGGTAAACCCTATATACCATACCAGTATGATGAGGTGATCAAGGGCAGTGCACACAAATAATATTGACTTTGTGTTTCAGTTGATATGTAGCACACTGTAATTGTGATTTGTTTTATATCATGCAGGGTACACGTGTGACCATTTTCCTGGAGTCAATGTGGCGTATTTAAAAAACAGCCTGGCAGCACTCCTTGCTCGGGAAATAAAATAAACTGAAATGAGTTCAACTATTATTTCCTGCCTTCTGTTAAAAAATGAATATCCAACTATATTTGTTGTTGGTCAGTAACAACGCGCAGAATATGCTCATAATCTACACCTGACAGAACTACTCGTCTCTAAGCTAAGCAGATATCTGAAATATCCCTTCTTGAAAGATTTGCGAGTTGAATGAGTGTGATGCAGTAAAATGGTTGCTTCATCTAAAATAGTTCAAACCAGCTGTGCACGAAAAAATTACTAATGCATGCCCACTTTATCCAAGGTACACACTGGCTTCATCACCTAGAAAGTGCACTAGCCTGTCTGGAGGTGAATTGTGATATGACGCAGCTAAATTAACATGACGTACATACTACAGCTTTAAGCTGTACAAAACTCATGGAAATGGGGATGAGTCAGGCAAGCTTGTGCTTATCTGCCAGGTGGTAGTAAATTTAGAAGGACAAGTTGATTTCTATGGTGCATAGTAGGAGATGAAGCATTGCATTGGGGAGGTGTACCTGCCTGCCACCAGCTCTGACTGTAGGTCCTGGCTGCCGATAGCTAGAAAGGCACGAGGTAGTAGTGATCGCTGTACAGTATGCACTGTACTGCGGCCTGGAAGTTTTCTGGACCAGGAATCATTCGCCCAGCTTATTCATTGTGGCACTACTTTCACCCCTCAAGCTCATCACCATTTTGTACTTTTCAATGATCCGGAACAATCGCTCATGGCCCCAGATAGTGTTACAAAGACGACGAGGCTGGCAGTGGCATGGTGCTCGTGCCTAACTGCCATTAAATCATATCTCTGCCGTTGCTCATCGCGCCTCATTCTTTGGCTGGCCGCCACGTGCCAAGTTAGCTGCTGGCTAACTTATGATCGTACACATTTTTTTGTTGTTTATTGGTCGAAATTCAACAGATAATCAACTTTTAGCTTTTCAACATCACTTCAACAGAAAATCAACAGCAGTTAGTGTTGAAATAATTCAACACATGCACAACAGAAACTCATGTGCCAATTTTCAACATGGGCTCAACATGCTGTCAACACTGAATCACCCAAAACTCTCCACCTTTTCAACACAATTTCAACAGTGTGTGTTGACATGGGTTGCTGGAATTTCAACACAAAGTCAACATGGATTTTTGTAAGGGATAACACGCTCGCAAGAGGTATGCACCAGCAGATTACGCCAGGTGTAGCCGACTGCGCGAGACATATTTAGCTTTTTAATATCAAGTATAACACAGGATTAGCATGCCGTAACACGCTCTCTAGGGCCATGCACCGGCAGATTTCGCCAGGTGTAGCTGACTGCGCCACACATCATTTTTACGTGTTTATTTCAAGTATAGCACACGATTAGCACGCCGTCACACGCTCGCTATAGGGACATGCACCGGCATATTACGCCCGGTGTAGCCGACTGCGCGAGACATATTTAGCGTTTTAATGTCTAGTATAACACACGATTAGCACGCCGTAATACGCTCGCTAGGGTCATGTACCGGCAGATTTTGTCAGGTGCAGGCGACTGCGCGAGTCATCATTTTAAACGTGTTTATTTTAAGTATAGCACACGATTAGCGCGACGTAACACGCTCGCTAGGGCCATGCACCGGCATATTTTTCTAAGTGTAGCTGACTGCGCGAGGCATCATTTTAACGTGTATATTTCAAGTATTGCACACGATTGGCACGCCGTAACACGCTCGCTATAGTGACATGCACCGGCAGATTCCGCCAGGTGTAGCCGACTGCGCGAGACATCATTTTAACGTGTTTATTCCAAGTATAGCACTTTAGCACGCCGTAACATTCTCGCTAGGGCCATGCACCGGCAGATTACGCCAGGTGTAGCCGACTGCGCGAGATATCATTTTAAAGTGTTTATTTCAAGCGTAGCACACAATTAGCACGCCGTAACGCGCTCGCAAGGGCCAGGCACCGGCAGATTTCGCCAGTTGTAGCCGACTGCGCGAGACATCATTTTAACGTGTTTATTTCAAGTGTAACACGCGATTAGTACGCCGTAACACGCTCGCTAGGGCCATGCACCGGCAGATTACGCTAGGTGTAGCCGACTGCTCGAGAAATCTTTTTAAAGTGTTTGTTTCAAGTATAGCGCATGATTAGCACGCCGTAACACGCTTGCTATAGGCACATGCACTGGCATATTACGTCAGGTGCACCCGCCTGTGCGAGACATCATTTTAAGGTGTTTGTTTCCAGTATAGCTCACGATTAGCACGCCGTAACACGCTCGCAATAGGAACATGCACCGGCAGATTGCGCCAGGTGTACCTGCCTGCGCGAGACATCATTTTTGTTTATTTCAAGTATAGCACACGATTAGCACGCTCTAACACGCTCACTAGGTAGGGCCATGCATCGGTAGATTACTCCAGGTGTAGCCGACTGCGAGACATTAATTTAATGTGTTTATTTCAAGAATAGAACACGATTAGCACGCCGTAACACGCTCGCTATAGGGACATGCGCCGGCAGATTTCGCCAGGTATAGCCGACTGGGCGAGACATCGCTATAACGTGTTTATTTCAAGTATAGCACATTACCAGGCCGTAACATTCTCGCTAGGGCCATGCACCGGCTGATTACGCCAGATGTAGCCGAGTGTGCGAGACATCAGTTTAACGTGATTATTTCAAGTATAGCACACGATTAGAACGTGGTAACACGCTCGCTATAGGGACTTGCAGCGGCAGATTCCGCCAGGTGTAGCCGACTGCGCGAGACATCATTTTAACGTGTTTATTGCAAGTATAGCACTTTAGCACGCCGTAACATTCTCGCTAGGGCCATGCACCGGCAGATTACGCCAGGTGTAGCCGACTGCGCGAGATATCATTTTAAAGTGTTTATTTCAAGCGTAGCACACAATTAGCACGCCGTAACGCGCTCGCAAGGGCCAGGCACCGGCAGATTTCGCCAGTTGTAGCCGACTGCGCGAGACATCATTTTAACGTGTTTATTTCAAGTGTAACACGCGATTAGTACGCCGTAACACGCTCGCTAGGGCCATGCACCGGCAGATTACGCTAGGTGTAGCCGACTGCTCGAGAAATCTTTTTAAAGTGTTTGTTTCAAGTATAGCGCATGATTAGCACGCCGTAACACGCTTGCTATAGGCACATGCACTGGCATATTACGTCAGGTGCACCCGCCTGTGCGAGACATCATTTTAAGGTGTTTGTTTCCAGTATAGCTCACGATTAGCACGCCGTAACACGCTCGCAATAGGAACATGCACCGGCAGATTGCGCCAGGTGTACCTGCCTGCGCGAGACATCATTTTTGTTTATTTCAAGTATAGCACACGATTAGCACGCTCTAACACGCTCACTAGGTAGGGCCATGCATCGGTAGATTACTCCAGGTGTAGCCGACTGCGAGACATTAATTTAATGTGTTTATTTCAAGAATAGAACACGATTAGCACGCCGTAACACGCTCGCTATAGGGACATGCGCCGGCAAATTTCGCCAGGTATAGCCGACTGGGCGAGACATCGCTATAACGTGTTTATTTCAAGTATAGCACATTACCAGGCCGTAACATTCTCGCTTGGGCCATGCACCGGCTGATTACGCCAGATGTAGCCGAGTGTGCGAGACATCAGTTTAACGTGATTATTTCAAGTATAGCACACGATTAGAACGTGGTAACACGCTCGCTATAGGGGCTTGCAGCGGCAGATTCCGCCAGGTGTAGCCGACTGCGCGAGACATCATTTTAACGTGTTTATTCCAAGTATAGCACTTTAGCACGCCGTAACATTCTCGCTAGGGCCATGCACCGGCAGATTACGCCAGGTGTAGCCGACTGCGCGAGATATCATTTTAAAGTGTTTATTTCAAGCGTAGCACACAATTAGCACGCCGTAACGCGCTCGCAAGGGCCAGGCACCGGCAGATTTCGCCAGTTGTAGCCGACTGCGCGAGACATCATTTTAACGTGTTTATTTCAAGTGTAACACGCGATTAGTACGCCGTAACACGCTCGCTAGGGCCATGCACCGGCAGATTACGCTAGGTGTAGCCGACTGCTCGAGAAATCTTTTTAAAGTGTTTGTTTCAAGTATAGCGCATGATTAGCACGCCGTAACACGCTTGCTATAGGCACATGCACTGGCATATTACGTCAGGTGCACCCGCCTGTGCGAGACATCATTTTAAGGTGTTTGTTTCCAGTATAGCTCACGATTAGCACGCCGTAACACGCTCGCAATAGGAACATGCACCGGCAGATTGCGCCAGGTGTACCTGCCTGCGCGAGACATCATTTTTGTTTATTTCAAGTATAGCACACGATTAGCACGCTCTAACACGCTCACTAGGTAGGGCCATGCATCGGTAGATTACTCCAGGTGTAGCCGACTGCGAGACATTAATTTAATGTGTTTATTTCAAGAATAGAACACGATTAGCACGCCGTAACACGCTCGCTATAGGGACATGCGCCGGCAGATTTCGCCAGGTATAGCCGACTGGGCGAGACATCGCTATAACGTGTTTATTTCAAGTATAGCACATTACCAGGCCGTAACATTCTCGCTTGGGCCATGCACCGGCTGATTACGCCAGATGTAGCCGAGTGTGCGAGACATCAGTTTAACGTGATTATTTCAAGTATAGCACACGATTAGAACGTGGTAACACGCTCGCTATAGGGACTTGCAGCGGCAAATTTCGGCAGGTGTAGCCGACTGCGCGAGACATAATTTTAACGTGTTTATTCCAAGTATAGCACACAAGCACGCCGTAACATTCTCGCTAGGGCTATGCACCTGCAGATTACGCCAGGAGTAGCCGACTGCGCGAGACATCATTTTAACGTGTTTATTTCAAGTATAGCACACGATTAGCACGCCGTAACACGCTCGGTAGCGCCATGCACCGGCAGATCTCGCCAGGTGTACCCGCCTGCGCGAGACATCATTTTAACGTGTTTATTGCAAGTATACCACTTGATTAGCACGCCATGACACGCTCGCTAAGGCCATCCACCGGCAGATTACGCCAGGTGTAGTCGTCTGCTCGAGACATATTTAGCGTTTAATTTCAAGTATAACACACGATTAGCACTCCGTAATACGCTCGCTAGGGCCATGCACCGGTAGATTAAACCAGGTGTTACTGATTGCACGAGACATCAATTTAACATGTTTATTTCAAGTATAGCACACGATTAGCACGTCGTAACAAGCTCGCTAGGGTCATGCACCAGCAGATTAAACCAGGTGTAGCTGACTGCGCGAGACATCATTTTAACGTGTTTATTCGAAGTATAGCACATTAGTACGCTGCAACATTACCTCTACAGCCATGCACCAGCAGATTACGACAAGTGTAGCCGAATGCGCTAGACATCATTTTAATAATAATAATAATAATTGGGTTTTTGGGGAAAGGAAAAGCCGCAGTATCTGTCTCATATCATTGGACACCTGAACCTTGCCGTAAGGGAAGGGATAAAGGAGGGAGTGAAAGAAGAAAGGAAGAATAGGTGCCGTAGTGGAGGGCTCCGGAATAATTTCGACCACCTGGGGATCTTTAACGTGCACTGACATCGCACAGCACACGGGCGCCTTAGCGTTTTTCCTCCATAAAAACGCAGCCGCCGCGGTCGGGTTCGAACCCGGGAACTCCGGATCAGTAAGACATCATTTTAACGTGTTTATTTCAAGTATAGGAAACGATTAGCACGCCGTAACACCATCACTTGGTTCATGCACCGGCAGTTTACTCCAAGTGTACCCGACTGCGCGAGGCATCATTTTAAATTGTTTATTTCAAGTATAGCACTCGATTTGTACGCCGTAACACGCTCGCTATAATGACATGTACAGGCAGATTTCGCCAGGTGTAGCTGACTGCGCGAGACATCATTTTAACGTGTTTATTTCAAGTATAACACACGATTAGTACGCCGTAACACGCTCGCTATAGGGCCACGCGCCGGCAGATTCCGCCAGGTGTAGCCGACTGCGCGAGACATCCTTTATCGTGTTTATTTCAAGTATAATGCACGATTAGCACGCCGTAACACGCTCGATATAGGGACATGCACCGGCATTTTACGCCTGGTGTACCCGCATGCGAGAGACATCAATTTGTAGGGTTATTTCAAGCAGAGCACACGATTAGCACGCCATAACACGCTCGCTAAGGCCATCCACCGACATATTACGCCAGGTGTAGTCGTCTGCGCGAGACATCATTTTAGCGTATTAATTTCAAGTATAGCACACGATTAGCACGCTGTAACACGCTCGCTAGGGCCATGCACCGGTAGATTAAGCCAGGTGTTGCTGACTGCACGAGACATCACTTTAACGTGTTTATGTCAAGTATAGCACAGGATTAGTACGCCGGAACACGATCGCTAGGGCCATGCACCGGTAGATTACGCCAGGTGTAGCCGACTGCGTGAGACATATTTAGCGTTTTAATATCAAGTATAACACACGATTAGCATGCCGTTGCACGCTCTCTAGGGCCATGCACCGGCAGATTTCGCCAGGTGTAGCTGACTGCGCCACACATCATTTTAACGTGTTTATTTCAAGTATAGCACACGATTAGCACGCCGTAACACGCTCGCTATAGGGACATGCACCGGCATATTACGCCAGGTGTAGCCGACTGCGCGAGACATATTTAGCGTTTTAATGTCTAGTATAACACACGATTAGCACGCCGTAATACGCTCGCTAGGGCCATGCACCAGCAGATTTCGCCAGGTATACCCCCCTGCGCGAGACGTCATTTTAGCGTAATTATTTGAAGTATAGCACACGATTTGCATGCCGTAACACGCTCGCTAGGGCCATGCACCGGTAGTTTAAGCCAGGTGTAGCCGACTGCGCCAGACATCATTTTAGCGTATGTATTTCAAGTATAGCACACGATTAGCACGCCGTAACAAGCTCGCTAGGGCCATGCACAGGTAGATTACGCCAGGTGTAGCCGACTGCGCCAGACGTCATTTTAACGTGTTTATTTTAAGTACAGCAAAGGATTAGCACGCCGTACCACGCTCGCTATAGGAACATGCACCGGCAGATTCCGCCAGGTGTAGCCGACTGCGCGAGACATCATTTTAACGTGTTTATTCCAAGTATAGCACAATAGCACGCCTTAACACGCTCGCTAGGGTCATGTACCGGCAGGTTTTGTCAGGTGTAGGCGACTGCGCGAGTCATCATTTTAAACGTGTTTATTTTAAGTATAGCACACGATTAGCGCGCCGTAACGCGCTCGCTAGGGCCATGCACCGGCATATTTTTCTAAGCGTAGCTGACTGCGCGAGGCATCATTTTAACGTGTATATTTCAAGTATTGCACACGATTGGCACGCCGTAATACGCTGGCTAGAGTCATGCATCGGTAGATTACGCCAGGTGCAGCCGCTTGCTTGAGACATTAATTTAACGAGTTTATTTCACGTATACAACACGATTTGTACGCCGTAACACGCTCGCTATAGTGACATGTACCGGCAGATTTCGCCAGGTGTAGTTGACTGCGCGAGACATCATTTTAGCGTGTTTATTCCAAGTATAGCACATTAGCACGCCGTAACATTCTCGCTAGGGCCATGCACCGGCAGATTACGCCAGGTGTAGCCGACTGCACGAGATATCATTTTAACGTGAATATTTCAAGTATAGCACATGATTAGAACGTCGTAACACGCTCGCTATAGGGACTTGCAGCGGCAAATTTCGGCAGGTGTAGCCGACTGCGCGAGACATCTTTTTAACGTGTTTATTTCAAGTATAACACACGATTAGTACGCCGTTACACGCTCGCAAGGGGTATGCACCGGCAGATTACGCCAGGTGTACCCTCCTGCGCGAGACATCTTTTTAACGTGTTTATTTCAAGTATAGCACACGATTAGCACGCCGTAACACGCTCGCAAGGGCCATGCACCGCCAGAATTCGCCAGGTTTACCCCCTGCGCAAGACATCATTTTAACGTGTTTATTCCAAGTATAGCACATTAGTACGCTGCAACATTACCTCTACAGCCATGCACCAGCAGATTATGACAAGTGTAGCCGAATGCGCTAGACATCATTTTAATAATAATAATAATTGGGTTTTTGGGGAAAGGAAATGGCGCAGTATCTGTCTCATATCTTTGGACACCTGAACCGTGCCGTAAGGGAAGGGATAAAGGAGAGAGTGAAAGAAGAAAGGAAGAATAGGTGCCGTAGTGGAGGGCTCCGGAATAATTTCGACCACCTGGGGATCTTTAACGTGCATTGACATCGCACAGCACACGGGCGCCTTAGCGTTTTTCCTCCATAAAAACGCAGCCGCCGCGGTCGGGTTCGAACCCGGGAACTCCGGATCAGTAAGACATCAATTTAACGTGTTTATTTCAAGTATAGCAAACGATTAGCACGCCGTAACACCATCACTTGGTTCATGCACCGGCAGTTTACTCCAAGTGTACCCGACTGCGCGAGGCATCATTTTAAATTGTTTATTTCAAGTATAGCACTCGATTTGTACGCCGTAACACGCTCGCTATAATGACATGTACAGGCAGATTTCGCCAGGTGTAGCTGACTGCGCGAGACATCATTTTAACGTGTTTATTTCAAGTATAACACACGATTAGTACGCCGTAACACGCTCGCTAGGGCCATGCACCGGCAGATTACGCCAGGTGTAGCTGACTGCGCGAGACATCATTTTAACGTGTTTATTTCAAGTATAGCACACGATTAGCTCGCCGTAACACGCTCGCTATAGAGACATGCACCGGCATATTACGCCAGGTGCACCCGCCTGCGCGACACATCATTTTAACGTGTTTATTTCAAGTATGGCACTTGATTAGCACGCCGTGACACGCTCGCTAAGGCCATCCACCGGCAGATTACGCCAGGTGTAGTCGTCTGCGCGAGACATATTTAACGTTTAATTTCAAGTATAACACACGATTAGCACTCCGTAATACGGTCGCTAGGGCCATGCACCGCCAGAATTCGCCAGGTTTACCCCCCTGCGCGAGACATCATTTTAGACGCGGCGGACAATTCAGCGCTGAGCCAACCCAAACTCAAGTGGAATCCCGTTCGGCGAGAGAAGCTACCTCCTTTGCCAAAAAACGACTTCAAAGTCATCCTTAGACCGAAGAATGGACTCAACATCAGCGAACTGAGCACGCATCAGATGGCCCGGGCTATAACCAAAGCATGCGGAAAAGCAGACATCTGCAACGAAGGCAGCTTCCTTATACGGCTGCAGAACGGATCCAACATCGCTATACTCAGCACGCCAAGCATGGAGACTGCCAGTGCTGTGCTGTGTATTTCAAGTCTACGCTTTGCTGCAAAGAACTATGCAGTGACAGCTTACGTGGCCGCGCCGGACAATTCGTGCAAAGGTGTCATTCATGGAGTGGACGCCGGGACCACGCCAACTGAACTACTATCGCATCTCCGGGTACGTACCCAAGGAGTCAAAATACTTTATGCAAGAATGCTTGGCAAATCCCAAAGCGCGGTCATTACCTTCAAGGGAAAGATCGTTCCGCGCTACGTCTATTACTACGGCGGCGAGATACGTTGCTACCTCTATCGATCATCGCGGCAAGTGTGTTAAACATGCTTAAAGGCCGGACATAGGGCGGACGTATGCCCGACACCTGACGTTGTCGTCTGCTCTAAATGCACCGAGCCAGTGATCGAGGACGGACACTCCTGCGAGCCCAGGTGTGTGCTATGCACGGAAGCGCATCCTACGGGGGCAAAGGAGTGCAAGGAACGCCTCAGGAAACCGAGACCACGGACGAGAAAAAAAGAGGAACCAGGCGGCGGAGACAACGGCGGACGCGGCCGGGCCCGGAAACGCTGGTTCAGCGAGGACTCCAGTTCGAGATCCAAGTCCAGATCGGCATCGAGATCAGGATCAAAGTCGAGATCGGCACCAGGACCCGGGAGGATCCAGAAACCAAAAAGAAGCAGGAGCAGAAGAAGACCGCACCAAAAAAGGAGGAAGCAACCAAGGTGAGCTTGAAAGAGCATCTTTTCCCCACCTCTCCCACTGCTCCAAAAAACACAAGCACACAGAAAACAGTGATAGGTAACAACGCTAATGGGGAAGCTAACGAGGACGTTCAAGAGCTAAGACAATAATTCAGACGCTCAGGGCAGAAAACGCCGAGCTGAGACAGAAACTAAACGATCTGATAGACGAACTAAAGGCCCAAAGAACGAGGCAGAACAGCACTAACCCGCAAACAGACGAAGCTCAGGCGACAACTACAGGGCGCCAGGAATTTACAACTGCCATGGTTGCTGTTAACAATGCACTGGCAAATCTTAGCAACCTCATCTCCAACATCCAAGACGAGACGCGCAAGGATAGAGAGCGTCTAGTACAATTCACAGCCATGAAATCCAGAGGAAAACCCTATAACAGGCCATCCCAGTATGGCGAGCAACCGTAAACGCTCGGTCAAGTTTGAAACCCTTGAAATATGGCAGGGGAACTGCCGTGGGATCCGCCGAAAGCAGCGTCTTCTTAAACAACACATCACAAATTGCACCTCTCCGCCAGACATAATCGCCCTACAGGAAACCGGCTGCTATCTCACTCTCGCGGGGTACTCCGTCTACGAGGGGCAGGGGCAAAGCAAGGTCACCACGCTGGTTGCAAAAGCAGTCACCGAAATCAGACACGACATCGACGGAACGGACATTGACCACGTCCTTATAGAAATCATTACCCAAAAGAGAAGCCAAGAAAGCACCTTCCTACTTAACGTGTACAGCCCGCCAAGCTAGAGGAAAGCCAATTTCAGCTACCTGCTAGGCAAAGCAGAAGAAGCAGCAGGCAAGAACGGTATCGTTATTCTGGGGGACTTTAATGCCTGGCATAAAAGTTGGGGCTACGTTCGGGAAACCCCGAAAGGCAGGGATCTAGCCAGGGAAGCTGATCGTAGAAGGCTCACCCTCATCACTGACCACACCCAACCCACGCGAGTGGGGAACAGCATCAACCGAGATTCGTGCCCAGACTTATCATTTGTCAAAGGGGTAAGGCACGCAAGATGGGAAAACGACGGCGAAACTCTAGGCAGTGACCACTGGATCCTGCGCATCTATATAGAAACCCTCCCGATCAGGCGACAACATGGCCAGGCTAGACTGACAAACTGGGAAGCCTACAGGAAATCCAGGGCACAGCATGAAGACGCTGAGATCACCGACATAGAAGGCTGGGTCGCAAGAATCAAGACAGACTGGCGAAAACTAACCCGAAAGGTCGCCCTCACTACCAACACACCCGAGGTGGACAAACATCTCTTACACCTTTGGGACGCCAGACGGGGCCTACTAAAAAGGTGGAAAAGGCAAAAGCATAATAGGCGGTTCAAGCGTAAGATCGCTGAGGTCACCAGACAAGCTGAAGAATATGCGACGGAGCTCTCGAGGCGCGACTGGAACCAAAAGTGCCACGAACTTCAGGGGACTCTAGGTTGGGCCAAGACATGGGCCTTGCTAAGGGCTCTCATAGGCTCAACCACCGCAAAATCCGAAACCCGTAAGACGACCCAAAGGATCGCGCACCAGTTCCAAGGCACTAACGAGGAAATGCTACAGAACATCAAGCAGCGTTACATCGGCAATGCAACATACGCCGACAGCAGCTTGGCATACACGGGCGAAACGAATCCCGCTCTGGACGAACCCCTTACCATAGAAGAAGTCAGACACGCTGTGATGTCCGCCACAAAGAACACAACACCAGGGAGGGATGGCATCACCATTGCCATGATAAGGAATCTGGATGACAATTCAATCAAAAGATTCACGGAGTTCATCAATAAACACCGGGAACAGGGGACCGTCCCGGACGACTGGCGACATGCGGAAATAGTAATGTATCCGAAGTCCGGAAAGACTCCAAACCTGGACAATCTTAGACCCATTTCCTTAACATCATGCCTGGGAAAAGTGTACGAGAGAGTTGTGCATCACAGGTTGCAGACCCACCTTGAGCACAACGAACTCATGCCGCACACTATGTTTGGATTTCGAAAATACCTATCGACACAGGACGTTCTCCTGCAGATCAAGGAGAAGGTGCTTACTTCCGTTCCAGAATATGGAGAAAACATCTTGCTCGCTCTCGATCTTCAAGCGGCCTTCGACAACGTCAGTCACAGGGCTGTGCTGGAGGGGCTCAGCAAACTGGGTTGTGGGCAGAGAATATTCAACTATGTGAAAGCCTTTCTGACTAACCGAACCGCTACCATTGGAATAGGAGGCATCAGGACTGACACCTTCAACACCCCAGAAAAAGGAACACCACAAGGCTCTGTGCTATCATCTATGCTTTTTAATATTGCAATGATTGGTTTAGCAAGGGCGCTCGAAGAAATTGAAGGAATCAGGCATGCCATCTACGCAGATGATATCACAATCTGGGTGACAAGGGGATCCTTAGGCGAAAAACAAGAGCTTCTTCAGCGAGCGGCAGACACGGTCAACGCATACGCCCGACACTGTGTACTTGCATGCTCCCCTGAAAAATCCGAGGTGCTCAGAGTCTACAGACAAGGGTATGATCTGCAAAACTCCATAGATATCTACATAGGGGAAACGAAGGTTCCAGAAGTATCGAAAGTTAGGATCCTCGGCTTGTGGGTCCAATGCAACCGTCGTATTGATCACACGATCAGAAAGCTAGCAAATACCACAGCACAGATCACCAGGATGATTGCAAGAATTTCCAACAGAAGAAGAGGTATGAAGGAGGAAGACACATGTAGGCTAGTACAGGCCCTCGTGGTCAGTAGGATCTTATACGGCGTCCCCTACCAAACACCGCTCGAGCAAGAAAAGGAGCAGTTGGAGGCAATTCTCAGAAAAGCATACAAATGCGCTCTCTGACTGCCGGTCAGCACTTCGACGGAGAAATTCCTTAAACTGGGCATAAACAACACAGTACAAGAACATATCGAGGCCCACCTTATCGCGCGGAAAACAAGACTGATGTTGTCCGCAACAGGCAGAAACACGCTGCGGTTGCTGGGCATGAGGGACGCTTTGAAAGAAATCAATAGCACAGCGAGCGTTCCAAATGAAATCAGGAGGATCATTGAGATCAGTCCGATTCCAAAAAACATGCATCCAGATATACATAAGGCGAGAAGAAAGGCAAGATCTGAATTCCATGAAAGAAGCTTCGCCGGGGCAAAAGACGTATTATATGTTGACGCAACAACATACAGACACCGATATGGCTCGGTAGCCAGCGTGGTGGATCACCAGCTCAGGGAAATCAACTGCGCTTCGATAAAAACCAACAACATGCTCGAGGCTGAGGAAGCAGCAATTGCACTCGCCATCACCCAGCAGAGTGACGAGCCCCATGCACACATCATTACAGACTCGCAAGAGGCGTGCAGAAGATACAGCAGTGGACGCATATCCCCTGCAGCCATTCACATACTCAAGGCGAGGACAATCACTTTTACGAGATGCTTCATCACGTGGACACCAGGACATGAGGCTGTCAAAGGGAACCAATGTGCGGACGCCAATGCCCGAGCATACGCCAACCGGGAGGCGCGCACCGAAGGGGAACTGGACGCAGTCACTAGACGGTATGGAGCCATCTTAGAACACCAACGAGCCCTCCGGAGGACCTACCCGCCTCCCCACAAAGATCTTAGTAAACAGCAGTCGGTTGCCTGGAGACAACTACAGACTAATACATACCCCAATCTGAGTTTACTCAGCAAAATCTATCCATCCACTTATGAAAACAAATGCCCGCTATGCGGTGAACACGCAACGCTTTACCACGTTACAAGGGCCTGTCAGAAAATGCAGGCAGCGCCGATAAACAACACACCTACACCGGAGCAGTGGGAGGCTGCGCTGTCCAGCTCGAAGCCTGAAGAGCAGCTCAAGCTGATCGACAGGGCTCGCAAGACTGCAAAGGCCGCTGGGGCCCTGGACTGAGGGCTCCACCTACGCTGCGAGAAATAACCCTTATACAATAAAGTTTTTCATTCATTCATTATTTTAGCGTATTTATTTCAAGTATAGCACACGATTACCACGCCGTAACACGCTCAATAGGGCCATGCACCGGTAGATTAAGCCAGGTGTTACTGACTGCACGAGACATCAATTTAACGTGTTTATTTCAAGTATAGCACACGATTAGCACGTCGTAACAAGCTCGCTAGGGTCATACACCGGCAGATTTCGTCAGGTGTAGCCGAATGCTCGAAACATCATTTTAACGTGTTTATTTCGAGTATAGCCGCCGCGGTGGCTGAGTGGTTACGGTGCTCGGCTGCCGGCCCGAAAGACGCGGGTTCGATCCCGGCCGCGGCGGTCGAATTTCGATGGAGGCGAAATTCTAGAGGCCCGTGTATTGTGCGATGTCAGTGCACGTTAAAGAACCCCAGGTGGTCGAAATTTCCGGAGCCCTTCACTACGGCGTCTCTCATAGCCTGAGTCGCTTTGGGACGTTAAACCCTCATAAACCAAACCAAACCTATTTCGAGTATAGCACACGATTAGTACGCCGTAACACGGTCGCTAGGGTCATGCAGCGGCAGATATTATGCAGGTGCAGCCGACTGCATGAGACATCATTTTAACGTGTTTATTTCAAGCATAGCACACGATTAGCCCGCCGTAACACGCTCTCGAGGTTCATGCAACGGCAGATTACTTCAGGTGTAGCCGACAGCGCGAGACATCATTTTAACTTGTTTATTTCACGCATAGCACACGATTAGCACGGCGTAACACGCTCGCTATAGGGCCATGCGCCGGCAGATTCCGCCAGGTGTAGCCAACTGCGCGAGACATCCTTTATCGTGTTTATTTCAAGTATAATACACGATTAGCACGCCGTAACACTATCGCTAGGGCCATGCACCGGCAGAGTACGCCAGGTGTAGCCGACTGCGCAAGACATGATTTTAACGCGTTCATTTCAAGTATAGCACACGATTAGCACACCGTAACACGCTCGCTAGGGCCTTGCACCGGAAGATTACGCCCATGTGTACCCGCCTGCGCCAGACATCATTTTAATGTGTTTATTTCAAGTATAGAACAGGATTATTATGCCGTAACACGCTCGTTAGGGCATGCACCGGCACATTTCGCCAAGTTTAGCCGAGTGCGCGCGACATCATTTTAACGTGCTTATTTCAAGTATAGCACACGATAAGTACGCCGTAACACGCTCGCAAGGGGTACGCACCGGCAGATTACGCCAGGTGTAGCCGACTGCGCGAGACATATTTAGCTTTTTAATATCAAGTATAACACACGATTAGCACGCCATAACACGCTCGCTAGGGCCATGCACCGGCAGAATTCGCCAGGTTTACCCCCCTGCGAGAGACATCATTTTAGCGTACTTATTTCAAGTATAGCACACGATTACCATGACGTAACAAGCTCGGTAAGGCCATGCACCTGTAGATTAAGCCAGGTGTTACTGACTGCACGAGACATCAATTTAACGTGTTTATTTCAAGTATATAACACGATTAGCACGTCGTACCAAGCTCGCTAGGGTCATGCACCGGCAGATTCCGTCAGGTGTAGCCGACTGCTCGAGACATCATTTTAGCGTGTTTATTTCGAGTATAGCACACGATTAGCACGCCGTAACACGCTCGCTAGGGCCATGCACCGGCATATTAAGCCAGGGGCACCCACCTGCGCGAGACATCAATTTAACGAGTTATTTCAACCATGGCACACGATTAGCACGGCGTAACACGCTCGCTAGGGCCATCCACCGGCAGATTACGCCAGGTGTAGTCGTCTGCGCGAGACATATTTAGCGTTTAATTTCAAGTATAGCACACGATTAGCACGTCGTAACAAGCTCGCTAGGGTCATGCACCGGCAGGTTAAACCAGGTGTAGCTGACTGCGCGAGACATCATTTTAACGTATGTATTTCAAGTATAGCACACGATTAGCACGCCGTAACAAGCTCGCTAGGGCCATGCACAGGTAGATTACGCCAGGTGTAGCCGACTGCGCCAGACGTCATTTTAACGTGTTTATTTTAAGTACAGCAAAGGATTAGCACGCCGTACCATGCTCGCTATAGGAACATGCACCGGCCGATTCCGCCAGGTGTAGCCGACTGCGCGAGACATCATTTTAACGTGTTTATTCCAAGTATAGCACAATAGCACGCCTTAACACGCTCGCTAGGGTCATGTACCGGCAGGTTTTGTCAGGTGTAGGCGACTGCGCGAGTCATCATTTTAAACGTGTTTATTTTAAGTATAGCACACGATTAGCGCGCCGTAACGCGCTCGCTAGGGCCATGCACCGGCATATTTTTCTAAGTGTAGCTGACTGCGCGAGGCATCATTTTAACGTGTATATTTCAACTATTGCACACGATTGGCACGCCGTAATACGCTCGCTAGGGCCATGCACCGCCAGAATTCGCCAGGTTTACCCCCTGCGCGAGACATCATTTTAGCGTATTTATTTCAAGTATAGCACACGATTAGCACGCCGTAACACGCTCGCTAGGGCCATGCACCGGTAGATTAAGCCAGGTGTAGCTGACTGCGCGAGACATCATTTTAACGTGTTTATTCCAAGTATAGCACCTTAGTACGCTGCAACATTACCTCTACAGCCATGCACCAGCAGATTACGACAAGTGTAGCCGAATGCGCTAGACATCATTTTAATAATAATAATAATTGGGTTTTTGGGGAAAGGAAATGGCGCAGTATCTGTCTCATATCTTTGGACACCTGAACCGCGCCGTAAGGGAAGGGATAAAGGAGGGAGTGAAAGAAGAAAGGAAGAATAGGTGCCGTAGTGGAGGGCTCCGGAATAATTTCGACCACCTGGGGATCTTTAACGTGCACTGACATCGCACAGCACACGGGCGCCTTAGCGTTTTTTCTCCATAAAAACGCAGCCGCCGCGGTCGGGTCCGAACCCGGGAACTCCGGATCAGTAAGACATCAATTTAACGTGTTTATTTCAAGTATAGCAAACGATTAGCACGCCGTAACACGATCACTTGGCCCATGCACCGGCAGTTTACTCCAAGTGTACCCGACTGCGCGAGGCATCATTTTAAATTGTTTATTTCAAGTATAGCACTCGATTTGTACGCCGTAACACGCTCGCTATAATGACATGTACCGGCAGATTTCGCCAGGTGTAGCTGACTGCGCGAGACATCATTTTAACGTGTTTATTTCAAGTATAACACACGATTAGTACGCCGTAACACGCTCGCTAGGGCCATGCACCGGCAGATTACGCCAGGTGTAGCTGACTGCGCGAGACATCATTTTAACGTGTTTATTTCAAGTATAGCACACGATTAGCTCGCCGTAACACGCTCGCTATAGAGACATGCACCGGCATATTACGCCAGGTGCACCCGCCTGCGCGACACATCATTTTAACGTGTTTATTTCAAGTATGGCACTTGATTAGCACGCCGTGACACGCTCGCTAAGGCCATCCACCGGCAGATTACGCCAGGTGTAGTCGTCTGCGCGAGACATATTTAACGTTTAATTTCAAGTATAACACACGATTAGCACTCCGTAATACGCTCGCTAGGGCCATGCACCGCCAGAATTCGCCAGGTTTACCCCCCTGCGCGAGACATCATTTTAGACGCGGCGGACAATTCAGCGCTGAGCCAACCCAAACTCAAGTGGAATCCCGTTCGGCGAGAGAAGCTACCTCCTTTGCCAAAAAACGACTTCAAAGTCATCCTTAGACCGAAGAATGGACTCAACATCAGCGAACTGAGCACGCATCAGATGGCCCGGGCTATAACCAAAGCATGCGGAAAACCAGAATCTGCAACGAAGGCAGCTTCCTTATACGGCTGCACAACGGATCCAACATCGCTATACTCAGCACGCCAAGCATGGAGACTGCCAGTGCTGTGCAGTGTATTTCAAGTCTACGCTTTGCTGCAAAGAACTATGCAGTGACAGCTTACGTGGCCGCGCCGGACAATTCGTGCAAAGGTGTCATTCATGGAGTGGACGCCGGGACCACGCCACCTGAACTACTATCGCATCTCCGGGTACGTACCCAAGGAGTCAAAATACTTTATGCAAGAATGCTTGGCAAATCCCAAAGCGCGGTCATTACCTTCAAGGGAAAGATCGTTCCGCGCTACGTCTATTACTACGGCGGCGAGATACGTTGCTACCTCTATCGATCATCGCGGCAAGTGTGTTAAACATGCTTAAAGGCCGGACATAGGGCGGACGTATGCCCGACACCTGACGTTGTCGTCTGCTCTAAATGCACCGAGCCAGTGATCGAGGACGGACACTCCTGCGAGCCCAGGTGTGTGCTATGCACGGAAGCGCATCCTACGGGGGCAAAGGAGTGCAAGGAACGCCTCAGGAAACCGAGACCACGGACGAGAAAAAAAGAGGAACCAGGCGGCGGAGACAACGGCGGACGCGGCCGGGCCCGGAAACGCTGGTTCAGCGAGGACTCCAGTTCGAGATCCAAGTCCAGATCGGCATCGAGATCAGGATCAAAGTCGAGATCGGCACCAGGACCCGGGAGGATCCAGAAACCAAAAAGAAGCAGGAGCAGAAGAAGACCGCACCAAAAAAGGAGGAAGCAACCAAGGTGAGCTTGAAAGAGCATGTTTTCCCCACCTCTCCCACTGCTCCAAAAAACACAAGCACACAGAAAACAGTGATAGGTAACAACACTAATGGGGAAGCTAACGAGGACGCTCAAGAGCTAAGACAAATAATTCAGACGCTCAGGGCAGAAAACGCCGAGCTGAGACAGAAACTAAACGATCTGATAGACGAACTAAAGGCCCAAAGAACGAGGCAGAACAGCACTAACCCGCAAACAGACGAAGCTCAGGCGACAACTATAGGGCGCCAGGAATTTACAACTGCCATGGTTGCTGTTAACAATGCACTGGCAAATCTTAGCAACCTCATCTCCAACATCCAAGACGAGACGCGCAAGGATAGAGAGCGTCTAGTACAATTCACAGCCATGAAATCCAGAGGAAAACCCTATAACAGGCCATCCCAGTATGGCGAGCAACCGTAAACGCTCGGTCAAGTTTGAAACCCTTGAAATATGGCAGGGGAACTGCCGTGGGATCCGCCGAAAGCAGGGTCTTCTTAAACAACACGTCACAAATTGCACCTCTCCGCCAGACATAATCGCCCTACAGGAAACCTGCTGCTATCTCACTCTCGCGGGGTACTCCGTCTACGAGGGGCAGGGGCAAAGCAAGGTCACCACGCTGGTTGAAAAAGCAGTCACCGAAATCAGACACGACATCCACGGAACGGACATTGACCACGTCCTTATAGAAATCATTACCCAAAAGAGAAGCCAAGAAAGCACCTTCCTACTTAACGTGTACAGCCCGCCAAGCCAGAGGAAAGCCAATTTCAGCTACCTGCTAGGCAAAGCAGAAGAAGCAGCAGGCAAGAACGGTATCGTTATTCTGGGGGACTTTAATGCCTGGCATAAAAGTTGGGGCTACGTTCGGGAAACCCCGAAAGGCAGGGATCTAGCCAGGGAAGCTGATCGTAGAAGGCTCACCCTCATCACTGACCACACCCAACCCACGCGAGTGGGGAACAGCATCAACCGAGATTCGTGCCCAGACTTATCATTTGTCAAAGGGGTAAGGCACGCAAGATGGGAAAACGACGGCGAAACTCTAGGCAGTGACCACTGCATCCTGCGCATCTATATAGAAACCCTCCCGATCAGGCGACAACATGGCCAGGCTAGACTGACAAACTGGGAAGCCTACAGGAAATCCAGGGCACAGCATGAAGACGCTGAGATCACCGACATAGAAGGCTGGGTCGCAAGAATCAAGACAGACTGGCGAAAACTAACCCGAAAGGTCGCCCTCACTACCAACACACCCGAGGTGGACAAACATCTCTTACACCTTTGGGACGCCAGACGGGGCCTACTAAAAAGGTGGAAAAGGCAAAAGCATAATAGGCGGCTCAAGCGTAAGATCGCTGAGGTCACCAGACAAGCTGAAGAATATGCGACGGAGCTCTCGAGGCGCGACTGGAACCAAAAGTGCCACGAACTTCAGGGGACTCTAGGTTGGGCCAAGACATGGGCCTTGCTAAGGGCTCTCATAGGCTCAACCACCGCAAAATCCGAAACCCGTAAGACGACCCAAAGGATCGCGCACCAGTTCCAAGGCACTAACGAGGAAATGCTACAGAACATCAAGCAGCGTTACATCGGCAATGCAACATACGCCGACAGCAGCTTGGCATACACGGGCGAAACGAATCCCGCTCTGGACGAACCCCTTACCATAGAAGAAGTCAGACACGCTGTGATGTCCGCCACAAAGAACACAACACCAGGGAGGGATGGCATCACCATTGCCATAATAAGGAATCTGGATGACAATTCAATCAAAAGATTCACGGAGTTCATCAATAAACACCGGGAACAGGGGACCTTCCCGGACGACTGGCGACATGCGGAAATAGTAATGATTCCGAAGTCCGGAAAGACTCCAAACCTGGACAATCTTAGACCCATTTCCTTAACATCGTGCCTGGGAAAAGTGTACGAGAGAGTTGTGCATCACAGGTTGCAGACCCACCTTGAGGACAACGAACTCATGCCGCACACTATGTTTGGATTTCGAAAATACCTATCGACACAGGACGTTCTCCTGCAGATCAAGGAGAAGGTGCTTACTTCCGTTCCAAAATATGGAGAAAACATCTTGCTCGCTCTCGATCTTCAAGCGGCCTTCGACAACGTCAGTCACAGGGCTGTGCTGGAGGGGCTCAGCAAACTGGGTTGTGGGCAGAGAATATTCAACTATGTGAAAGCCTTTCTGACTAACCGAACCGCTACCATTGGAATAGGAGGCATCAGGACTGACACCTTCAACACCCCAGAAAAAGGAACACCACAAGGCTCTGTGCTATCATCTATGCTTTTAATATTACAATGATTGGTTTAGCAAGGGCGCTCGAAGAAATTGAAGGAATCAGGCATGCCATCTACGCAGATGATATCACAATCTGGGTGACAAGGGGATCCTTAGGCGAAAAACAAGAGCTTCTTCAGCGAGCGGCAGACACGGTCAACGCATACGCCCGACACTGTGTACTTGCATGCTCCCCTGAAAAATCCGAGGTGCTCAGAGTCTACAGACAAGGGTATGATCTGCAAAACTCCATAGATATCTACATAGGGGAAACGAAGGTTCCAGAAGTATCGAAAGTTAGGATCCTCGGCTTGTGGGTCCAATGCAACCGTCGTATTGATCACACGATCAGAAAGCTAGCAAATACCACAGCACAGATCACCAGGATGATTGCAAGAATTTCCAACAGAAGAAGAGGTATGAAGGAGGAAGACACATGAAGGCTAGTACAGGCCCTCGTGGTCAGTAGGATCTTATACGGCGTCCCCTACCAAACACCGCTCGAGCAAGAAAAGGAGCAGTTGGAGGCAATTCTCAGAAAAGCATACAAATGCGCTCTTGGACTGCCGGTCAGCACTTGGACGGAGAAATTCCTTAAACTGGGCATTAACAACACAGTACAAGAACATATCGAGGCCCACCTTATCGCGCAGAAAACAAGACTGATGCTGTCCGCAACAGGCAGAAACACGCTGCGGTTGCTGGGCATGAGGGACGCTTTGAAAGAAATCAATAGCACAGCGAGCGTTCCAAATGAAATCAGGAGGATCATTGAGATCAGTCCGATTCCAAAAAACATGCATCCAGATATACATAAGGCGAGAAGAAAGGCAAGATCTGAATTCCATGAAAGAAGCTTCGCCGGGGCAAAAGACGTATTATATGTTGACGCAACAACATACAGACACCGATATGGCTCGGTAGCCAGCGTGGTGGATCACCAGCTCAGGGAAATCAACTGCGCTTGGATAAAAACCAACAACATACTCGAGGCTGAGGAAGCAGCAATTGCACTCGCCATCACCCAGCAGAGTGACGAGCCCCATGCACACATCATTACAGACTCGCAAGAGGCGTGCAGAAGATACAGCAGTGGACGCATATCCACTGCAGCCATTCACATACTCAAGGCGAGGACAATCACTTTTACGAGATGCTTCATCACGTGGACACCAGGTCATGAGGCTGTCAAAGGGAACCAATGTGCGGACGCCAATGCCCGAGCATACGCCAACCGGGAGGCGCGCACCGAAGGGGAACTGGACGCAGTCACTAGACGGTATGGAGCCATCTTAGAACACCAACGAGCCCTCCGGAGGACCTACCTGCCTCCCCACAAAGA